>JAYESA010000009.1:1597677-2197677 GCA_036927795.1 Iris macrosiphon
ATCATGTGGGACGAATCTAGCTTTGAGCAATGGTGATCTTCATCACCCAGCAAGCCATTATCCTTCTTCTTTCTCTTTATTTTTCCTCTAGTTGTAACTCGTTCTGTCCGTCAACAACCGTGATTGAAAGGAAGAACAGAGATTGTCTTTCTGATTCTTTTGTGTTCTTGTTAGCAAGTTGTAATCAGAAATATTCTTTATAGTGATTCGTTGGAATTGAGATCTCGGTAGGAAAACTTGTTTGCTAAAGCTTCTGAGTTTCGACTACAACTTAAGGATCAAACAGAGAGTTGTCATATCCCAGAACCAGAATACTATAAACTCCATAATTTTTTATTTATAATTTTAGTATTTTTATTAAATTATTGGATTTCTTTTGGCTATTTTTTTGGTTAATTATAAAATAACTTATTTGATTACTTATATAAATACTTATTTAGAATCATTTTTAGGCTATTTTATAATTTCTTGTATTTTTCTAGAATTTTTGGGTAATTAAAACCTACCAAACGTATTTTTTTAGGGCTTCCATGATTTATGTGAGACCATACTTGCATATTTTTTACCAAACATTTATTTTAGGGTTAAAATACTTAAATATTTTTTTTATATAGAATTTAATTAAATTTATTTGATTTTAAAATAGGCTAAATACTAATTTTTAGGAATTATAGAATTTATTGTGCAAGCCTAGGAGCATAATTTGGTCCCAAGTATTTTTCTAGGATTTATAATGGTATTTTATATTTTTCTAGAATTTTTTCTGAAATTTTTTGATATTTTTACATATTTATTTCGAGTTAATTAGGTAAAAACTAATTAATTAATAAATTTCTTAATATTAAAACATATTTAAATATTCAATCAACATACACAGTCAACCCTAACCTACCTGCCCGGGCCTACCCGTCGGTTACTGCCTATATATATGTGTGTATATGTAGGGATTCGTTATTTTCGCCGAAATTAGAGGAGAGAGAGACTTTGAGGAGATTTCATATAGGGTTTCTCCCAATTTCGTGAGGCCATAACTCTTAGCTCCGAACTTCAAACGCGTCCTCATTTCTTGCTTTGGAACTTTATCGAGGTATAGTTTTTGAATATCAAATTTATTTTAAATAATTTTGAATCCAAAATTCTGTAAAATTTGTTGAGTGTCAGTTGTCCAAAATCTGACACGTTTTGCTATTTTCGAGATTTCGGGAGATCTCGAACTCAGAATCGTGATCATATTTTTTTCTCAGAAATAAATATGCTAGTTTACTATTCTGTAAAATTTGCGCAACCTAAAAGTAACTAAAAACATCAAAAACTATCATTTGTGCGTCATATGGACGATAATTCTTTACCGGTTCGAGATTTGGTGAAACAGTCGATTCTAGTGTTATGTAGTGCTGAAAACTATAAAATTTTACACACAAATCTTGGTTTTGTGTCGGTTGACTTTTTGGTCAACAGAATGCCTCGATTTGCGTATCAGGATCCCGAATTCTTAAAATTAATTTTCTTTAAAACCAAAATCTAGGGTTAGCCATAAAATTAGAATATAATTAAATTAAATTAGTATTTTAGGTTATTTTATGCAGAATTAAAATAGATTAGACTAGAAAACCTATCCAACCACTTTTGTAGATCTAACTTGTTTAATTTATGTGACGGATAAATTAGACGACGTCTTGAGTTGCGACTTCATCTTTTTTCGGAGCAAGCAAGATACCTTGCCAACGTTGTATAGTTTATTTATATGCATTGTTCCCATTGTTTCTATGTGTACATGTCTCTATTTCTATTTTGCGAGTATACATTGCCAAGTTTTTAATTTTATATAGCATGTTTAAATTGATGCACTTATTTTATGATCAATATTTGTTTTCGTGGATTCATATGATTCTAGTCCTATATATTATTTTTCTTATTACTTGATTAGAGACACTTGTCATAGACCATGTATTAGTTTGGATAGCAATTGATTATTGTCACACCTCAGTCCCAAAATACCAAGGGACTAGCCACGTGGCAATGGCCACCAGCACAACTCCAATGGGCAAACCTAATTTAATGGACCCGTTAGAGTGCACTTAAGCTGTAATTCATATAAAATGGTCTACAATTATCTATCACAGTTTATATATCTAATTTTATCCATAATAAGTAACAAAATTACAAAGATACAAGTCCAGTCACAATATTATAAAATGATCTGTCCAACCAAAATGATATAAATAATGCCACGGGGAACAACCCGTCATCAAAATGGAAAGGAAAATAACTCCAAGTACAATATCCAGAAGTCACTACAAGATCAAATATCTAAGAACACTAAGCATAATAATTGAATGGTGAGAATTATGGGTGCCCAAGAGAAGTCTTCCGGAACAACCTCGTCCTTTGCAACCTGTACGTCTCCAATAGCAGCACATACCCCGTAAACCTCGGGATAGATCTCTTTGTCTACACCTGGGGACATAATTCGAATCCAGGTCCTCAGGAAAAATAGCAAGATACAATAAACACTCAAGCCAAATAAAATACAGTAAGTAAAAACAGAATCCGAATCCAGGTCCTCAGGGAAAATAGCAAGGTATATATGTTTCATTGGTCATTTACACTATTAGTTGAGTTCTTGTAAGTTGGGTAGTGTAGATGAGTTTAAGGTATAAAAGAATAGTGTATAAACAATAAGAAAGAAAAGTGCTATGATGACTCACCATAACCTTTTAGAAAGAACTGATAGTTGGCAATGAAGTGTTAATGACTATAATAAATTGTTACGAATATGGGTTAATTTTAATTTCGAGGACGAAATTCTTATAAGTTGGGTAGAATATAAATTCCCTAATTTTTTTAATTTATAATTATAGTATTTTTATTAAATTATTGGATTTTTTTTTGGCTATTTTGTTGGTTAATTAGAAAATAACTTATTTGATTTAATTACTTATATAAATACTTATTTAGAATCATTTTCAGTCTATTTTAGAATTTTTTAGATTTTTCTAGAATTTTTGGGTAATTAAAACCTAGAAAATGTACTTTTCTAGGGCTTCCATGATTTACTGTGAGATCATACTTGAATAATTTTCTACAAAAAGTTTATTTTAGAGTTAAAATACTTAATTTTTTAATTTATTTGGAATTTTTTGGAATTTAATTGAATTTATTTGGTTTTAAAATATGCTAAATACTAATTTTTTAAGAATTCTAGAATTTATTGTGCAAGACTAGGAGTATAATTTAGAACCAATTATTTTTCTTGGATTTATAATAATATTTTACATTTTCTAGAATTTTTATGGAATTTTCTGATATTTTACATATTTATTTAGAGTTAATTAGGTCAAAACTAATTAATAAATAAATTTTTGGATATTAAAACATACTTAAATATCCAGTCAGCATACACAGTCAGCCCTAACCTACCTGCCTGGGCCCACCCATCGGTTACTGGCTATATATATGTGTGTATATGTAGGGTTTCATTATTTCCGCCGAAATTAGAGGAGATAGAGAGAGACTTTGAGGAGGTTTCATCTAGGATTTCTCCCAATTTCGTGAGGCCATAACTCCTAGCTCCGGACTCCAAACGCGTCTCCGTTTCTTGCGTTGAAACTGTATCGAGGTATAATTTTTGAATATCAAATTTATTTTAAATAATTTTGAATCCAAAATTCTGTAAAAAAAATTTGAGTGACAGTTGTCCAAAATCTAACACATTTCGGTATTTTTGAGATTTCGGGAGATCCCGAACTCAGAATCGCTATATGTTTAAAGTTTTGAAAAGATGACATGATAAAATATAACATATATTTTTCTCAGAAATAAATACGCTAGTTTACTATTATGTAAAATTTGTGCAACCTAGAAGTAACTAGAAAATTACCGAAAACTGTCATTTGTGCGCCATATGGACGATAATTCTTTATCGGTTCGAGATTTGGTGAAACATTTGATTTTAGTATTATTTAGTGCTAAAATCTATATAATTTCACACAAAAATCTTGGTTTTGTGTCGGTTGACTTTTTGGTCAACATAACGGCTCGATTTGCGTGCCAGGAATCCCTAATTCGTAAAATTAATTTTCTTTAAAACCAAAATCTAGGATTAGCCTTAAAATTAGAATATAATTAAATTAAATTAGTATTTTAGATAATTTTATTTATAATTAAAATATCTTAGACTAGAAAATATATTCAACCACTTTTATAGATCTAACTTGTTTAATTTATGACGGATAGATCAGACGACGTCTTTAGTTATGACATCATCATTTTTCGGAGCAGGAAAGATACCTTGGCAACTTTGTACAGTTTATTTATATGCATTGTTCCCATTGTTTCTATGTGTGTATGTCTTTATTTTTAGTTTGCGAGTATACCTTTGTAGAAGCATGAAAAAAACGCTTGGAAGATCTACGCAGCGTCTTGATACAGAGCAGCATAGGCAGAGGCCTTCAGAGCCATCCAGCGTAAAACATGGTTCTTCATCGCCTCCATGGCGTAAAACCCAGCCGCTCTCAAAGCAGCATTAAAGCGTACGAGGAACGCTTCGTATTCCCGGAAAGAAACTGTCCAGTCACGCAGTAAACCTGACCTCTGACTCCTGACAAAAAGTGCTGCACAGCTACCCAAACGACGGCTGGGAACGGGGGCAGACCCCTCAGGACGCGCTCCATAGTATGATGGCGGATCTCAGCATTTAATGCAGAGGATTTGGTTAAAATATCACCAAACCGGCGCTTACTAAAAAACTACCGGCATAAACCGCTCTTTCGCGTGCAAAGAGAACACGCTGCCTTGTTTTACACAGGCAAACATGGGCTGTTTTACGCTCCGCAGAAGACAACCCGCCTGCCACGTCAAAAGCTGCGCTTCGTACAGGGCTCGAGGCACGTCTTTCCGCCAAAGCACACAGAGCGGTGACAGTGTCCCCTCAAGGCACGTCTCCCCGCCAAAGCACACAGAGCGGTGACAGTGTCCCCTCAAGGCACGTCCCTCCGTCAAAACGCACAGAGCGGTGACAGTTTCCCCTCAAGGCACGTCTCCGCATTTAATGCACAGGATGATGGCAAATCTCTGCCAAAGATTTGATCTCCAAAAGCCGTAATTCCAGCTAAAGACGTCCATATCAGCACCCTGGCACGGTACGCAGCGGCTTCTACGCCCATTCAGGATCTGTGCTCCTACGGCTTCCGCGCCCCCTCAGTCTCTACGACTACTCGGCTTCCACGCCTGCTCGGCTTCCACGCCCCCTCAGTCTCTACGACTACTCGGCTTCCACGCCTACTCGGCTTCTATGCCTATTTGGCTTCTACGCCAAGGTGACAGACATTTGGCTTCTACGCCAACCTCTTCTACACAATGGATACCTACCTACGTGGCTTTTACGCCATGATCTTAGTAGCAATTGTACGCGTTGTGTCCCCTTAGTTGGACCCGCGTCACACGCTCATTCAAAAGATCATCTATACGTAGGCATTGGTTACTTTAACCGTTGTGTAAAAGGGTGCTGTACTTTCCACTCCTCGGTTGTTACACCGATGGAGTGGTCACTGTCACCAAAACTCTATAAATAGAGACCCCTATCAATGGGGAACAAGGTCGACAATTTGGAAGATCGAACCAGTTCAGAAAATTTGGCCAAGAATACCAATATCAGATCAAAGCTCAAAACTTTGAAAGAAGGATCGAACAAGGTCACCGAACCGGAGATCAAGAGGGAGAGACAGACAGAGAGAGAGAAGAATACAGAGCTCAGGCAAGGAATAGGGAGCGACGACCTTCAGCATCGCGCATCCACCCTCCTTCGCAACCTCCGAAGCTGCATCCTGTCTTCCACGGCACTTCTTCAACATCATGTAGTCCAAGGGCTAAAGTGATCAACCGCAGATCAGACACCTATAGCAATTTATACCTAGATTAAATAAATTGTACTCCCGTATCCTCGTATAGGATCGAATTGTACAAGTTTGTTTGTAAACCAAAGGGCACGGGTCTCGTATAAACCCTTTCACTGAAATACACTTTCATTCTTTTGTTTAATACCACAAACAAGATGGCGACTCTGCTGGGGACGTCTTTCTCTTCTGACGAGGAAGTAATTGCTCAACACGATACGGTATCTGTAGGAACCGTGAAGAAGACACTGGTCGTTCATTTCGACCAGTCTGCCTACGAGGACATGCTTCGGGCTGGGGGTAGCTCTTACTCTCTCTCCGTCCAAGACAACAGGAAGCTACGCAAAGTGTGGATGCCCAAGACATCCTCCGCCGTTCCTGTGGACTCTCCGATCTCTCCGATCTCTCCGACCAATGAGGTGGTAGCATCGCTCCCTCCGTGCCCCGCACGTAAAATTCAGTCTCCCGCTACGCGCGGTACAGACAAAACTTCTGGTAAAGCCTCAGCGCTAACCCAGGAGTATCCACTGCGCTATACGCGCAGAAATCAGTCTCCCGCTACGCGCGGTACAGACAAAACCTCTGATGGTGCCTCAGCGCCAAATCAGAAGTACAGATCACGCTCCAGGCGCAGGACGACATCTGACCTCTACGGTGAACCAGATGAGCGCTGCGATCTCCGCAAGGGGAAGCAAGCGGGCGAATACTCAACTACTCGGCCTTTACGCCAGCAAAAGAATGATCCGCCTATTCTCCGGATTACACGAGAAGCTAGTGGCCAACTGAGGGCCTCTCCAGCTTTACGCCAGATTGAGCGAATCCCCAAGTTACGCCAGGCACAATCCCTCGGCGTAAAATAAGCTCAGATCGCGGAAAGACTCCCTCCCAGGGGATTATCCGCCGTCCAGATGGCCAACCTGTTGTATACAGGTGGCATAGGGGAAACCATGGTGCCCATCCTCCGCATACCCGCTGATGGGAACAGAAGAAATAAGCCTTCGTCTTCTTCTTCTGCAAAACCTCCTGACCTGCGTACCTATTTGATCCAGAAAGACAAAGACAGGAGTCGTAAACAAGTTTTAGAACCCCTAACTGTCAAACGGGGAGCGATCGTATGGGAAGATACAACAACATCTAATGTCATCATGATGTATGAACCATATGAAAATGAAGCCTTTATTGTCCCTCCTACCCGCGACGATCAGCATCCGATAGTCTTCAAACACAAGCGGAGCGGTCCGGTTGAACAGGAAGAATTCCGCAAGTCTGAGAGTGGGAAAATGCAAATCCACAGGTATAGCCGACAAGCTTTGAAGATTATACAGAACATGGGTTATGATTTAAAATCAAAGCAAGGCCTCAACTATGGAAAAGGCCGACGAACACCGTTGCAGGGTACTTCTCACCATCAACAAACTCGTTTCGGGTTGGGATATGCTGCAAAATCCAAAACTTCAAAATCTAATCCTGTACCACCCGAGGCAACTCCTGCTGAATCAGTTTCTTTGACCAGAGGCCACAGCGTGTCTGGGTGTAACTCACCTCGACGAAACAAAGCAGCGTCCAAGGCTAGGGACGGAAGGTCCTCGAGAGTCGGAGATGATACATCAACGGCAATCTTCCCGGAAGACCGTGAAACTCAGGCATCAGGAGCCCTGCGACCAAAAGGAACTTTCTCCTTCAAAGAAGATGACATAGTTGAAATCTTCAATGTATTGAGGGGGGAACATAAGCTTCAGCTACCCGACATCAGATACCCTGAGAGGGCCGACAGAGTCGATGACCCAGATTATTGCCTCTTCCATCGGTACACTCATCACCCTACAAGGACCTGCTATGTGCTAAAAAGGAGAATTCAGGAATTAATCGATGCTAAGGTCATCACTCTGCGTTTATAAAAAACAAGGGAACGATCACTTCAGCGGGATAGCAGATGTGTACCTCCGTCCCCGATGGAGTCACAATCACAAAAGTTTGTCATGTTCATATTACCTCTGAATAAAACTTTCGGCCGTCAATCATCATGTCCATATTACCTCTGATATTGATTGTCATCTACACTTAACATCCGTACTTAAATTCTAAGCACGCCAGTGATGTTAAGTCCAAAAAAAACTGCCATGTCCATATCACCTCTGAGCAGATGTGTACCTCCGTCCCCGATGGAGTCACAATCACAAAAGTTTGTCATGTTCATATTACCTCTGAATAAAACTTTCGGCCGTCAATCATCATGTCCATATTACCTCTGATATTGATTGTCATCTACACTTAACATCCGTACTTAAATTCTAAGAACGCCAGTGATGTTAAGTCCACAAAAAACTGCCATGTCCATATCACCTCTGAGCAGATGTGTACCTCCGTCCCCGATGGAGTCACAATCACAAAAGTTTGTCATGTTCATATTACCTCTGAATAAAACTTTTGGCCGTCAATCATCATGTCCATATTACCTCTGATATTGATTGTCATCTACACTTAACATCCGTACTTAAATTCTAAGAACGCCAGTGATGTTAAGTCTACAAAAAACTGTCATGTCCATATCACCTCTGAGCAGATGTGTACCTCCGTCCCCGATGGAGTCACAATCACAAAAGTTTGTCATGTTCATATTACCTCTGAATAAAACTTTCGGCCGTCAATCATCATGTCCATATTACCTCTGATATTGATTGTCATCTACACTTAACATCCGTACTTAAATTCTAAGAGCGCCAGTGATGTTAAGTCCACAAAAAACTGCCATGTCCATATCACCTCTGAGCAGATGTGTACCTCCGTCCCCGATGGAGTCACAATCACAAAAGTTTGTCATGTTCATATTACCTCTGAATAAAACTTTCGGCCGTCAATCATCATGTCCATATTACCTCTGATATTGATTGTCTTCTACACTTAACATCCGTACTTAAATTCTAAGCACGCCAGTGATGTTAAGTCCACAAAAACTGCCATGTCCATATCACCGCTGAGCAGATGTGTACCTCCATCCCCGATGGAGTCACAACCCCAAAGTTGGAGACGTTCGAGAATGACCCCTGGGCTCAACAAATGGATACACAGTAGGAATTCCGCTTCGAGCAGAGAGAACCTCCCACCAAGGACGAAGTTATCCAAGTCAATATTGGGGGTGAGCTCTCACCAAAGCCAATATTTGTCAGTAACAATCTTCCCCCAGTCGAAAAGGAAGAGATCATACAGCTGATAAAGGAATATGTTGACGTCTTTGCATGGGGTTATGAGGACATGCCAGGCCTAGACCCGAAGGTAGCTACTCATAAGCTCAATATTTCGACCGATTCGAAGCCAGTGAAACAACACCAACGTCGGTTTCGCCCGGATATGATGGATGCCATCGAGGACGAAGTCAAGAAGTTGATAACCTACGGTTTCATCCGGGAAGAACAACATCCCGACTGGGTCGCCAACGTTGTCCCAGTCATGAAGAAAAATGGGAAGGTACGTATCTGCATCGACTACCGAGATCTGAATGCGGCATGCCCCAAAGATGAATTCCCCCTTCCCATCACGGACATCATGATCGACAACACCTGCGGCTTCGAGCGTATGTCTTTTATGGACGGGTTCTCGGGATACAATCAGATCAAGATGCATCCGGAAGATGAAAAGCACACTGCCTTCCGGACACCACTGGGGGTATATTGCTATACGGTCATGCCCTTCGGATTAAAGAACGCCGGGGCTACATACCAACGAGCTATGAGTAACATATTCTGTGAGCAGTTACGCAAGACAGTGGAATGTTACATGGACGACATAGCTGTCAAAAGCCGCCTCAAAGGTGATCACGTTCGAGACCTGAGGGTGGTATTCGAGTTAATGCGCCAGCATCAACTCAAGATGAACCCTACAAAGTCCTTTCTGGGGGTATCCAGCGGCAAATTCCTGGGATTTGTCATTACCGCCAGAGGCATCGAAGTAGACCCTGACAAAGTCCAGGCGATCATAGCAATGCGACCACCCCGTAATATGAGGGAACTCAGGGGGTTCCAAGGACGTCTGGCTTACATCCGGCGATTCATATCCAACCTCTCGGGGAGATGTCAGCCCTTCTCTCACCTCATAAAGAAAGGTGTGTCCTTCATATGGGACGAAACCTGCCAGCAAGCGTTTGGGGATATCAAGCGCTACCTAACCAGTCCACCAGTTCTGGTGCCTCCCGTCATGGGAAAACCCTTCTTGCTGTACGTTCGGGCAATGGATCATTCGCTAGGAGCTCTCCTTGCACAGAAGAACGATGCGGGTCATGAACAGGCTATCTACTACCTCAGCAGGATGATGGTCGGGGCCGAACACCGGTACAACCCAGTGGAGAAGGAATGCTTGGCTTTGATGTTCGCTGTCCAGAAGACGCGACACTACATCGCCGGCCAGACTATTCATATCATCTCCAGGATCAACCCTCTCCGGGTGCTGATGAGCAAGCCAAGTGCCCTTAACTCCCGACTCGCAACTTAGGCAATGCTACTGACGCCATATGACATGGTCTACGTCCCACAGAAGTCCATCAAAGGCCAAGCACTGGCCGACTTCCTAGCAGCTCATCCAATCCCGGAGACCTCCAAACTATACGAAGACATCCCCGATGAAGTTGCGGAATGTAATTTTGCAAAAGAAAGTGACGTATGGCAACTATTCTTCGATGGCGCCTCCAGAGTCGGTCCTAAGGGAAACGTCGTTTCAGGAGTAGGAGTCGTCCTAGTTACTCCAGATCAGCTCGTCATCTATCGAGCATATTCTCTTAGCGAGCCCTGCTCCAACAATGTAGCAGAATACAACGCCCTGCTAATCGGGCTCCAAGTCGCTAAAGAGCTGGGGGTGGAATCCCTGGAAGCTTTCGGCGATTCTCTGCTCATCGTCAACCAAGTCAGGGGGATATACGAAGTCCGGAATCCAGACCTCATCCCCTATCACCAAGCAACGGTCGAGATAGCCATGACGTTCAAAGGGTTCTTCCTAGAGCATGTACCTCGATCTCAGAATCTGGAAGCTGATGCCCTGGCCAGCCTAGCTGCGGACTTAGCCACCCCTATAAGAAGGCAGGATTCGGTAATCCTTCTTAACAGAGATTTATTCTGTGTGAAGAACAGCTGTCACTAAGAACGCAGCTACGCTGTAAACACCGATCCTCCTACAAAAGATTGGACGAGTCCCTTCATAGATTTCGTGGCATATGGAATCTTGCCAGAGGACCCCAAAGAAGCAGTATCCGTCATGAGACGATCGTTACGCTTCTACTTCGATGCATCTTCACAATACCTGTATCGCCGGACCTACGACGGACTGCTGTTAAGATGTCTCGCTGGCGCCGAGGCACAGCAGATTATCCGTGAAGCTCACAACGGCGTATGCGGAGCGCATCAGCCCGGTCCTAAGCTGCAGGACCGCATCAGGAGAATGGGCTATTACTGGCCCACTATGATCACAGACGCGATCAGCTATGCAAAACGATGCAGGGCCTGCCAGGTCCATGCAGACTTCATACATCAACCGTCTGAATATCTATATCCTACGATTGCATCCTGGCCCTTCGAAGCCTGGGGTATGGATATCGTTGGGCCCATTCACCCGTCTTCCTCCAGAGGCCACCGGTTCATACTGGCCATCACAGATTACTTTTCCAAATGGGCCGAAGCAATCCCTCTGGCTGAAGTAAAGGCGTCTGACGTAATCAGCTTCATCAAGCACCATGTCATTTATCGCTTTGGGATTCCCCGAAGGATAATCCATGACAATGGACCTCAGTTCATCAGCCAAGCGTTTCATCGGTTTTACGATAATAACCGGATACACAACATTACCTCTACGGCATATTATTCAGCTGCTAATGGTTTGGCGGAAGCCTTCAACAAAACCATTATCAAGCTCCTGAAGAAGTTTGTTTCTTCAAACAAAAGAGACTGGAACGAGAAGCTGGGCGAATGTCTCTGGGCATACCGTACAACGGTACGGACACCAACATGTTGCACCCCCTTTTCACTAGTCTACGGAAGCGAGGCGGTCCTTCCTATCGAAATCCAGATCTCGTCGCTCCGAATAGCCGTGACTAGTGAGCTGATTCGAGAAAAGAATGACCTGTTAAGGCTCCAAGAGCTGGAAGGATTAGACGAGAAACACCTCCAAGCTCAGCAGCGCATCGCGCTCTACCAAGCACGCATTTCCAAAGCTTTCAATCATAAAGTAAAGGAAAGAGTGTTCAAAGTCGGCGAGCTAGTTCTAGCCGTGAGAAGGCCGATGATTCTAACTCACAGAAGTAAAGGCAAATTCCAGCCCAAATGGGAAGGCCCTTATGTGATCGAGACAACATTCTCAAACGGCGCCTACAGGATAGCCCAGCCCAACGGAGATCTGTTAATGGCTCCTATCAATGGCAAATTCCTGAAAATGTACTATGCCTAATCTCTCCTGCTTAAAGAGAAAAATAGCAAAGACCTCAATTCTGACAAAACTACTTCCAAAAAACATAATTAGTTGGGTTACACTCTATCATGTCCGCATGACCTCTGAATAGATATGTCCCGCTAAGAAGTTTATCGAGAGTTTATCACGTTCATACTACCTCTGATATCACTCTCACCTAACCTGTCATTTATATTCCGAAATGATGGGTCCACAACAGTCAGAAAAGAGTCGCTATTATTCATTCCCGAAGAAGGCAGAATTACATAGGAAGGGGTACATCAAGATGGCGGAGTAATCAGGCCATGGATCTGCCGCTCCAGTGCAGCTATCCTCTCATTCCTAAGGGCCAAAGCATCGGCGCGAGCCTGCTCCAGCCGTGCCTCCGGAGTATGCGTAAGGGTCAGATTAGCCCTTGCCCGAAGACAGCCCGTACGGGCAGCTTCCGCACGATCCAGGTCCCGTCGCGCTTCGCTCAGTCGACTAGTCGCTACCTCCAAACCTGCCAACGACTGGGAAGCCCACTCCTCTGCCCGAGCAAGTTTTTCCCGCAGCTTGGAGACCCTCGTCGCATTCCCTTTATGCTCGGATCGACACTGCATCTCAACGGCAAGGGCTTCTTCCACAACGGCTCTTCTCCTATCCATCTCCAGCTTATGCGTCTGGATAGAGTTGTCTAGGCTTTCAAGCTTTGTAGCAAACCGCTCAGACATGAGGTCGTACCGAGCCTGGACATCAGCATCAAGGCTGCCCTCAGTCCGCTGCAAGTATTCGTTAATGGGTTGCTCTAAACCATTAACCACCGCCTCTAGAGCGTCAGCCACTCCAGGATTGCCAAGCCCCCTGACAACCTCGATCGAAAGCTGAGAAGTCTTCTTCAGGAGCTCGAAGTCAAGGTTCTTCGCCAACAGCATCGGTATCATCGTTTTTAAGCCCGTATAGACGAGGCTGGAATGCTGCTCGATCAACGCGACTAAACCCGACTGAGCGCCCAGAGCGGCCACAATTGCAGACGAGGTAGCCACCGCCGCCTCAACAGGTGGCACGCCCGAAGAAGGTACGATGGCGACAATCGAAGTCATCGGCATACTCGCAACAGGCGAGGTCATGATGACAGGTTCGTCCTCCCCTTGAGACGACGAAACCTCCCCGGGCGAGCTAGCCCCCGAAGACACTCCTGCCTCAAAATTCGGCGCCTCCACGTCACCGCCAGGAGCCAGAACAAAGCTGGAAGGCGCTTCAACGCCATGCTCCCCGTGGACGTCATCCCCTGAAAAAAAGGACAAGAAAGCAAAATGTCAAACACAGTGGTAATCCTCCTAGGAGGAGATATCGAAACGACATTTACCCGGAACCAATGGCATATACGACGCATCTGCAGCAGATGTAGCTAAGCCACGCCTTAATGACGCGATACGAACTGTCATACCTGGAGAAGGAGGTGGGCCGACCGACATCGCCAAGAGTTCGGTCAAGCCTTCCCCGAGACGCGGTCGAGGTTCATCAGCCGGAGTCTCGCTAGGCGCGCTCGCTAACGCAGGAGTAACTCCGCCCGCTACTGACCTCAGGGAAGATTCTTCCATCTGTTGGGGCCACGCAGGCAATCCCGCTCAACTGCTTGGAGCAGCCGCAGCAACAGCAGCCTCTAGCGAGGACTCTCCGGCGCCGCCAACCAGAACTGTAGAAGGTCCCCCTCTGAAAGGCGAGGAACCTCCGGCCAAAGAATCATCCCTGATACAGGGAGATGCAGGCTCATTCCCGGGAACCTCAACACCAGGAATACGGAGAGGACGAGCAACCGTCTCCCTCCTCCTCTTACGAAGGGAAGCTTCCTTCGGAGCAGAAGCCCGTCGCTTCCCGGAAGAGACTACCAGGGCCCCCGCCGGCAGAGGCACTACACACCTCGGCAACGACACCAGAGGCTCATCCGGAGTACCAGATTCCTCCCCCTCATCAGAAGAAACCGAGGGGACTTCGACCCTTCCCCCAGGCTTGGCAGAAGGCACCCTGAAGCTCCCACGCCTGTCGAAATCGCGGTGGAAAGTGTTAACCGCCACATAAAACTGGGCGTAGGAGTGAAGGATGCGCAGCTCCGTGGAGGTTGTAACGACCGGCACGATAAAAATTGTCCCCGTACAACCCATGATAAAATATCGCCACCCTCTAGCTCCATCAATGAGTCCACCCCTGGACCTGAAGCTGGTGACGGCGTTGCCCACATGCAACTGGTCGTACCCGAACTGCCTGGCGAACCGACTAGGCAGGTAGGGCTCGAAGAAGCAATGGTCTTCGCTCCTATACAGCAGATGGGAAGGTCTAATACAGACCAACCAATTAAATGCCTCCGGAGAAAGAACGGTCTTCCCTTGACCTGAATCCTCGAGCCACAGCCCTGACTGGTTGCGATGCACAGGAGGGGGAGTACAAAGGATCTTCCAGCCATGGCTGAGGTTCAAAACCAGCCGACAGTCTAAAACTGTATTCACATTCCAGGAGGAATCCCTGTAATTCAATAGGAATATACCCCCTGAGCTGCTACCGGAACCGGGTGACATAACCCGGGAATTGTGGAGAATTAACCATCCCATCAAGTACAAGTATGGTAATTCCACCCTAGGGAACTCTCCCGCCGAGCTTCATCAACGAGCAACCCATCTGTCATGGCCCTCAGGCCAGCCTGTATGCGGCACACCACGGCAGGAAGCAAGCCCAGTCTTGCCCCAAACACCAGGCGCACGGCCGGCCACAGGATGTTGCGGTGAATGCGGTCCGCGGACGCGGTGCCCGGCACCACTACTTGACGCAGCCATATGGAGAGGAAACCAGCCAGCTGGGCCTCCTTAGACAAAGGCCTGCGGCAACGCCTCAAGTAACTACAGGCCTTAGTGCCATCCGGGTACTTTCCTACCCCCTCCACAAGAATCTGATCCGGAGCTTCAACCTCCTCCATAAGAGTCTCCACAACCTGGGCACTGAGGACGCCCAAGCAGTTCACGGGCTCTTTCTTACCACCCGAGGCTTTCTCCGACCTGGCGGCCCTGGCTCGGTGGAAGAAGAGGTAAGACATCCACTTGGTGGTGTGAGCCAAATCAGAAGGCTCGTTATAAAAAGTGGTGCACGCGAAGTACTGGCACATCAGCTCCTGATATACTTCCGCCACCCGAGGGTCCAAATCCCCCAACTCCCGGTTGGTGGGAACGTACTCTTCATATGGGGTATCCCCCATCGGCAGTCTCGAGACAACTGCCATCTCATGAAGGGCCAACCCCAACTCCCCTAGTGGAGTGGCGAAGGTCCCGGTGAGCGGAATGTACCGCTCCATCAGTGCCAGGAACAAATTAGGGTTCGGAGGCAGCCCGACGCTCGTCGCACTCACAGCGGCATATAGTCCGATGCCCTCCAACTCTCTCTGGAAGTGCTTTAAGGCCCAGTCAACTAGGCATCTCCATCGGGAGTTCGTTGGGGCAATCCACCCATTGCACCGAGGATTCTCCTTGGGATATACCCCACCTCGACCCATGAAGTCGTTGCAGAAGGTCGGCAATTGGACCGGCTGGATCACCGAGCTATCTTCACTTGGAACACTGCCCGGGTACAGTCCTCGGAACAGTGTCACAACGCCAGAAGGGCGACTAACAAACGACCCCTGGTCAGCGCCTTTCAGATGAAAAATCTTCCCCGGCTTCCCGTGAAGATCAGGAGTCAGCTTCCAAGACATCTTCCTGGGATGCGTCGCATGGGAGAAGGCCGAGATGGGATAATCCCTCGGCATCGTCGGCAGGTACAAGACCAAATCCCCGGCAGGGAAAACCCAAGGCTCCCTCTTGGGCTTCGTCTGGGACTGTTTATCAATCATGTCCCCAAAAAGGAAAGCCGACTTTATGTACCGCTCCCCATCTACACGTACCAAGGGTTCGCCGTTGATCATACTCAACAACATTCGCTCACCCTGGGCCGATATCAGGAGCTCCCTTCCCTCAGGATACTGGGGTCCAGAGATGGGAAATGCCACATGGGACAGATCCTCCAGATAGTTCGAGTGCAGCATCCCCGCAGCGGAGCCCATCACCTCAGCCAATGGGGACTCATCCAGATCAACTGCAAGATAATGCAAAGAAGATAGGTCATTACAAGTCTGGCACAAACACACGGACCAAGGAAACAACAGTCTGTGCTTTACGCCAAGATTGTACAAATTTGGTCATCTTACGCCGGAAGTCTCCTCCACAAACGTAAAATTCAAATTTTACGAAATACGCCAATTTTCGGTGGCCCGAGCTATTTACGCCCAGAGCTACGAAAATATAGAGTCTTTACGCTGACACATTAGAAATGTGGGCGTAAAAGATGAAAATGCCTCCGTGCGTCATCTTCCTCAAAAAAGGCTATCAGCATAGAAGACGACCTAGCGCAGTCACGTTCAACGTGTGCGAAGGATTTTTCGTCGTTTGTGTCATCCCAAAAAGTTCTACCTCTAAAGCCGGGAGCGCTAGTCGTCGGCGGGATGCTCCCCTCAGAGGGAAGTTCACCTTGCCCGACCGGAGATTCCCTCGCCGGGACAGAAGAATGAGAAGAAGAACCTATGCTCTTTCCCTTAGCGGAGGGGGTTTGTTTCGGCGCCATTTCGGAAAGACTCGAAGTGCTCGGAGAAAGAACGAAGAAAAACTCGAACAGTCGAAAGCTCTCTTTCGCAAAAGACAGATGAAAAGTTTTTCTTTCCAGAAGCTGGGGATATATATACAGTCCGGGTCGACTCCTCGAATCCTCGGACGAACCCCTCGAGACCCTAACCAAATCTCGCAATTAATAGTTGATCATGATTGGATGCTACGTCAGCCTACTACCCTTGGAAGACGGGCAGTCAGCGAATTCGAAAGGTTTTTTCGTGCAAGACGGTTCAGCGGGTTCTACGCTAAATGAGCTTTCTACGTTCGACAGCAACGGATCTACGGTTTTACGCTCGCAAGCTACAAGTCTATGGTTTTACGCCCGGATGCCTTTGTGCTCGGTAGCTTTTATGCTCGAGAGGCCACAAACCCACGACTTTACGCTCAGCAGATACCAAATCGACGATCTCACGCTCGGTGGCGCTAAGTTTACGCTCAGCAGCAACAGATCCGCAAACCTCACGCTCGAAGAAATTTTCTTTTCAGGAGCTACAAATCAAACAGTTCTACGCTAAAGGAGCTTTTCTACGCTCGACAGCTACGAATCTAACGGCTTTACGTTCGACAGCTACAAGTCTATGGTTTTTCTTGCCCGGATGCCTTTGTGCTCGGTAGCATTCTATGCTCGAGAGGCAACAAACCTACGACTTCACGCTCAGGAACCACAGGTCTACGATTTCACGCTCGATGGTGTTCTACGCTCACAGGCTACAGATCTACAGTCTTACGCTAAAAGGAGCTTTTCTACGCTCGACAGCTACGAATCTAACGGCTTTACGTTCGACAGCTACAAGTCTATGGTTTTTCTTGCCCGGATGCCTTTATGCTCGGTAGCATTTCTATGCTCGAGAGGCAACAAACCTATGACTTCACGCTCAGGAACCACAAGTTTACGATTTCACGCTCGATGGTGTTTTACGCTCAAGAGGCTACAGACATGATTTCCCGCTCCACGACTTTCCGCATATCCAAACAGTCCCCAAGGCGGTCAAGTGCAAAGAGTTCACACAGAAGATACTCGTTCTTGACCCAAAGCATCCCCAAGTACCCGAAGTATGCAGAGTTCAAACATTGAGAAATTACTCCTCTCGGGTCCAGAAAACTGGAGGTTCATCCAGATTCCAGTCTGAACATCTCGTCTATCAAAGTGGCAACTCAGTTTTGACAGCCAAAAATCTCGACCCTGTTCCAAGGGAGTTTCGAGAGATCATTCTTGAAGACGAATTCTGAACAAAACGAAATTCCGCTCATCAAAGAGGCAACAGTTCAGAAATCCTACGCAGTCCTAGCAACAGGACAGTTCTACATGTTCAAAGTGCTCAGCAGCGTTCTATGGACTATCCGCTATGCATAAAGGACAGGGCCTAATACTCTTTCTATCAGAGTCAGCGTAAAGATTCAGACGTGTCGAAGCTGCATATATTCAGACTTCACAAGCAACGTATGGCAAGACGATCATATGGAGAAGAAGACGATTTTATTAAAGATTAAAATCATGATTACATATGAGGGAAATCCAATCTACAAGGGTTTTTTCTCTATTTCTCATGGTTACATATGAGGGAAACTCCGTCTACAAAGGAGTCCCCCCATCATCGTCCAAAGATCGCCCAGAAGCTGTACTGGCAGGTTCTCACATGGGAGAAGGTCTTCCTCTTCTTCGAGGGCTGTTCATCGACTACCACAGTCATGAACAAGAAGATCCTCCATTCGCCATGGCCGATCCAGTTGAGGCTTCTTTAAGCCCAACTGGATTGGGGACGATAGATTACAGTTTGTCTAATTTCGTCCGCGGGGAGCTCAGAGGAAGATACACAGCATGCCAGCCGTTGTGGTCCAATACGACCCTTCCTCTCTCCTGGGGCAACGCCATACAAAGTTGCTGATTATCCCGAGCAAGGGAGGCTAAGATGTCCTTCCATGATCCATCGTTGCAGTGGACACTTGCTCGAAGACGCCGTCTTTTACGGCTCCCTACATACTGGAAGAACATGGTCTCCTTCTTCCTAAGATCGATTCGACGAACTTCGGCGATCATCTCTGCATGACAATGGGAATGTGGTAAAGACAGGTTCACCCCCCCAGCCTTTTATAGGCAAAAGAGATCACAACGGTCCCCAATAAATCCGCCATAAAGTCAGCATCGACCGTTTCAACACTCTATTCAGAAACTTTTTGAGTTACGAGGGGCCGTTCATGCTTCATTCAAAGCGTTTCAAATTTCGAGAAATTTAAAAGCTTTGAAGGGGGTCTTGTAGAAGCATGAAAAAAATGCTTGAAAGATCTACGCAGCGTCTTGATACAGAGCAGCATAGGCAGAGGCCTTCAGAGCCATCCAGCGTAAAACAGGGTTCTTCATCGCCTCCATGGCGTAAAACCCAGCCGCTCTCAAAGCAGCGTTAAAGCGTAGGAGGAACGCTTCGTATTCCCAGAAAGAAACTGTCCAGTCACGCAGTAAACCTGACCTCTGACTCCTGACAAAAAGTGCTGCACAACTACCCAAACGACGGCTGGGAACGGGGGCAGACCCCTCAGGACGCGCTCTATAGTATGATGGCGGATCTCAGCATTTAATGTAGAGGATTTGGTTAAAATATTACCAAACCGGCGCTTACTAAAAAACCACCGGCATAAACCGCTCTTTCGCGTGCAAAAAGAACACGCTGTCTTGTTTTACACAGGCAAACATGGGCTGTTTTACGCTCCGCAGAAGACAAACCGCCTGCCACATCAAAAGCTGTGCTTCGTACAGGGCTAGAGGCACGTCTCTCCGCCAAAGCACACAGAGCGGTGACAGTGTCCCCTCAAGGCACGTCTCTCCGCCAAAGCACATAGAGCGGTGACAGTGTCCCCTCAAGGCACGTCCCTCCGTCAAAACGCACAGAGCGGTGACAGTTTCCCCTCAAGGCACATCTCCGCATTTAATGCACAGGATGATGGCAAATCTCTGCCAAAGATTTGATCTCCAAAAGCCGTAATTCTGGCTAAAGACGTCCACATCAGCACCCTGGCACGGTACGCAGCGGTTTCTACGCCCATTCAGGATCTGTGCTCCTACGACTTTCGCGCCCCCTCAGTCTCTACGACTACTCGGCTTCCACGCCTGCTCGGCTTCTACGCCCCCTCAGTCTCTACGACTACTCGGCTTCCACGCCTACTAGGCTTCTATGCCTATTTGGCTTCTACGCCAAGGTGACAGACATTTGGCTTCTACGCCAACCTCTTCTACACAATGGATACCTACCTACGTGGCTTTTACGCCGTGATCTTAGTAGCAATTGTACGCGTTGTGTCCCCTTAGTTGGACCCATGTCACACGCTCATTCAAAAGATCATCTATACGTAGGCATTGGTTACTTTAACCGTTGTGTAAAAGGGTGCTGTACTTTCCACTCCTCGGTTGTTATACCGATGGAGTGGTTACTGTCACCAAAACTCTATAAATAGAGACCCCTATCAATGGGGAACAAGGTCGACAATTTGGAAGATCGAACCAGGTCAAAAATTTTGGCCAAGAATACCAATATCAGATCAAAGCTCGAAACTTTGAAAGAAGGATCGAACAAGGTCACCGAACCGGAGATCAAGAGGGAGAGACAGAGAGAGAGAGAAGAATACAGAGCTCAGGCAAGGAATAGGGAGCGACGACCTTCAGCATCGCGCATCCACCCTCTTTCGCAACCTCCGAAGCTGCATCCTGTCTTCCACGGCACTTCTTCAACATCGTGTAGTCCAAGGGCTAAAGTGATCGACCGCAGATCAGACACCTATAGCAATTGATACCCAGATTAAATAAATTATACTCCCGTATCCTCGTATAGGATCGAATTATACAAGTTTGTTTGTAAACCAAAGGGCACGGGTCTCGTATAAACCCTGTCATTGAAATACACTTTCATTCTTTCGTTTAATACCACAAACAACCTTGCCAAGTTTTTAATTTCATATAGCATGTTTAAATTGATGCACTTATTTTATGATCTATATTTGTTTTTGTAGATTCACATAATTCTAGTCCTAGATATTATTTTTATTATTAATTGATTAGAGACACTTTTTATAGACCATGCATTAGTTTGGATAGCAATGGATTGTATAGACCCACGTGAGTGTGAGACGCGCGCGCGAGAACGATTATACGTATATGAATTACTTTTCCTTATCTCGTTTTTATTTTAACCTAGTGTCCACGAAGGATAGGGTTATGTTGTTATTCTAGTGGCCACAAAGTTCTATAGTTTGACTCGTCTAGCCGTAGTTCGCTAAGAGCTATGGTGGTTTGTTCCCATTTTTTTTGGCAGTTCACGCACAAGTAGTGGTTCTCATATACGTATCATGTTTAGGATAGTTTCAACCTTTATATGATACCATCTTGCTTAGTTTCTATGATACTATTTATATACTGTACATATGACATATTTTTATGTATCTTGTTACGTCACTCTGAGGACCTGGTCCCTTTTCAGGTGTTGACGATCATGACTATTCGCAGGAGCACGGATCATGACACTTGTTATTTCTTTCTATTTTGAGGAGGTCTTTTCTTCGAGCATCTCTGATCATTAGATGATGTACTTATTATATTTTCTTTCATATTCTAGTTTGGTAGTAGATTTATCTTCACCCAACTATTAGTTCTTCTCGACTATTTCATACTTGGTTCATTGTCATATTTGGTTATTTACTTCTATTTAGTTTTGTGGGTGAGATTAGTATCGCCTGTGACTTGTGACATTATATACCACTTGTGAATTATTATTCATAATACAACGTACATATGCGTTATGTTTTTTATTTATTGGATTTTCCATATACATACAGCTGACATGCTTACGTATTCCTACTACTACATATTTTGGGACTGGACGTGACATGTGAGGGTTTACTCTACAATCCATCAAGCAATTATGTCAAGAATCCTAGGTATCTCAATCTCAAGCAAGCAACAAGTTATAAGATATATGATCACCAAACATATAACAGTAAGACATCCCAAACTATATATACACAGATGATCATAAAACTAGTTACCAAAATAAAGAACTAGTAGAGTACCATATTACATGATTAGCTCTAGCTATAGTCTAGAATATGCTTTACATAGGCCCGCATGCTGCAGTATCAAGAATTCCAAAATATGAACTAAATATGTGCTCGGTGGCTAAATGTCTCAAAAGTATAATGTACACGATCAAATGGGTGAGGAAGAAGAAATTCACTCATATCCTTGAGTGTTCCTTGTGTTCACCATCTTGAGGAGGGAAGTATGGGAGATCTGGCGGTCCTGCTCCAAAATCTTGCCATACAAAATCAGTGGGGTCAGACGCCAAATAACAAGTATCACAAGGGAGCCAAACTTATGAACTAAAACCAACATGCAGACAAATCAGTAAGAATATCAGGTAAGATAGCAGTTAAATAGTACTGGAGTAATTAAATAAGGATATATGGAATCGGTACTCAAGTTACCATTTTTGGATCAACTGTTAATTTAAGTCATGACAGAACTATACTAGATTGAAAATCAAACAATCACGGCCAATCATGCCTTACGGCTTGCTATCATTAGCTAATTAGGGTTATCACAGTCCTAGTTACTAACACATGCAGTTTGAGATTCCTTACAGTCACATGCCCTGCAGACTATCCGGGTTATCCAGATGAACGGGTACATAATATAATAAATCAAGTACAATTATTTTCTTGTCTTTTCTGGTAGTGCAACACTCGTCGGTGTGCTGGAAGTGTGCCCCTCACGACGGAGAGCTCCAAATCCATCAGGTGTCGCTGGGATACCGAGATTGTATATAGCCAAAAAATCTCTTTAGATGTTTTCTAGATTATTATTCTAGTTATTAGCCTGGATAATTATCAAGGATTCTCGACCGTGGTGCTCAGGAATCTGCCTTAGACATGATGCAAGACATGATAGTAGCTTGACCAGCACAATCAAAATCAACCACGATGATACATAACATGCAATACATGTGGTACTAATAACCTTGATCATGACATTTATAGGAATTCTCGAGTCATGAGTGCGCTACGTCGAGCCACTATCAGGAGTATCAAGATCAGGAGTATCAGGGTTATCAGTTCCATATCAAGATTCAAGAGTTCATTCATAGTGTACAATCACTTAACTCATGTCAGAAAATCAAGATCCATATCATGTCACGTTCAGAAAATAACCAGAATTAACTAAAATAACTAGATAAAAGAGAACCAGAGAAACATCAAGTGCTAAGCATTGCTAACAAAAGAATAATGACATACATACGCATAAATCAACAATTAAGGGTTGGCACATAATCATGCAAGAAAATAAAATATCTGGGCACAATGGGCCAAAAACCATTATTGATGTACAAATGGCAAAAAATATCATTGTCGCACAAATGGCCAAAAATAATTTTGGCGCACAAATGGTTACACACAATTTTGGCGTACAAATTACTAGTCCGGGTAGTTCTGGCGCACTTTGATACAAAAAGTGTTCCGAGCAAAAGATGGCGCACAATGATAGAAGTGCGCGAGCCGGGAGCTTGGCGCACTTTCATCAATCTTGCCAGCTGGGAGGTTGGTGCACAATGATAAAAGTACACAAGCTATGAACTTGGCGCACTTTCACCAAGTATGCCAACAATTAAGTTTTGGTGCACAAACAAGCATAAGAAGGTCTACTAAAAGACAAAATACAAGTCCCAATACATGGCACAATAGTCGAGACACGATATTCTAGAATACGACAGTCGAGACGATACCAAAGTCAAGGCTCACCCATCAAGAATACTCAAAGAAATGAATTAGTGCACCAACAGAGGCTTGGTGCACTTTTTCTTGATTGACAAGGTTGAATGTTCAAATGTGCGCTGCTGAGAATTTTCCTTAAAAGTGCACCTAAGTTTCTGATAGCCTTGGCGCACTTTTATAAGGGTTTGATTAGATGACATTAATACAAAACGTACGCATGAGGAGTAAATTGTGCCCAGACTACTCAACATATCTTGGCACTATCACGCCCCAATCTCCCGCAAGCTTAATAGTCCCCGCTGAACGTAAAATTACCACATTGCACCTCTCCCACGGGACAATCATTCTCTTCGGGACGTGATGCCGTACGAGCCTGGAGTTGCGCTCGTACAAGGCGATGTTGTTAAACACCAAAGTTATCATCGAAACGACCAAGTTACAGTGGAAGTCGTTTTGTGTACCAAGCACACATCAGAGTAATACGCAGCGAAGCTCACGATAGGGTCCAAATAAAATGTCCAGAAGGCAAAGCCATAAAGGCGATGCCACGAAGATGATAAAATGCTCTTGCTCTTTTCTCTAGCCCACAAAGGTACTTACAGTTCATACATCTTGTCCCGTATATCCAAGCAACGCCACTACGCCCGTGTACCTGAAATATTGCCCACAAACGTGGGTCAGTACACAACCGTACTGGTGAGCGGGGTAACCCACTCGTCTAAGCCGACACTAAGTAAAATAGTGAATGCAAACAGTTATATGGTGATCTTTCTAGTTGAATCCTAGATTCGTTTCATGGTATATGGATGACATATTAAGGAAAGCTGTAAAGTAGTTTAAGCATGCAAGCATTCAACTCAAACCAAACGACAAGCATTTATATAACCGACCCGAAGGATACTAGTATACCACCTGTCCTACTCAAGTCATCGCTTGCACGATAACAATCGAACCATTCCTAAGCCTCAAATATCCATCCTCAACCAAAGTTTATATCCCAAATCTCGTTAGTGCACACTCTTGCTGAGGCAAGGTGGCCGTGCCTACACGAAAGCCAAACCAACAAAAGAAAAGCAAGCCAACTCTTATCTATATGAAGTCACTGGCTAAGCCATACAGGACATATCTCAAGCATTACGGCGCGCCCTATCAGCCCGGGAATCAAGCCCCGCTGAAGGTCCCGCAATGCATCGTGACTAGCACGAATCAAATATTTTCCTCTGGATCGATACGGTTCCAGTGCCCCGGAAAGCCATTTCGAGGAAATGCCAAGACTTGTGCACAAGTCGTCCGTGACATGCAGACACAAGTAGGTATGACGAGAGGATCGAACATTCTTGCCCTACCAAGCGATCCTAGACTCGTTCAACCGATATCCAACCAAATATCCATATCCATTCTTCCAATATATCCAACCAAAGAATCCAAATCTCGACCTCAACATATAGCCCAAGGCACCAAAATACCCATAGGCACAATCTCTCAAGTTGTGCCCAAGTTATGCCCATATTCACAATGCCGCTTCTCAGCAATGTATTTTAATTTGGTGCAACACCCATGCTCAAAGCAATCCCATGGCACAATGCCCCAACCGTGGCCTAACGCCCTCGCCGATGCAGTTGTTCGGTTTCGAACCACAACTGCTCGCTTTGCAAGATAAAGCGACCAAATGATACTCGTGCACGGATGCACGTTCGCTCGCCCAAATTCTTGATATTCCCAACGCCTCAATGTATCATTCCAACCGTCCAAGTATAATCCCAATTATCCAACCGACTGCCTCAAATGTATAATCCAACTATCGCTCCAACTATCCAACGCGTAAGCCAAATCAAGCCACAATCCTATCCAAGCCAACGACGTACACTCTATGCACGCCTCAGTGTAGTGGTTTCCAATGTTTCAGCCCAAGTGTTTAAGCATTTACGTGTTTTCCATATTATTAGGCATGAAGGAGTAGAGGAGAAGGGAAAGAGCCCATTCACAATGATTGATCCCGTTAGGCATCCTGTCCTGCCGATACGGCCAATTCCTTGAACCCGAGGTCCGATGCAAGCGCAATCTACTCAACTGGTATGACCGTGCGAGCAGGCCGTGCTCTCCAAATCATCCGACCGATCGAACTAAGGAAGACGGTATTATCGCTCCCATCCAGCTATCTCAGTACTGTTCTGAACGAACACATGATTTCCATCGAATCCGCTAGCCATCTGCACATGAAACCAACTAAATCAATCCTTCTTCCCACAATCCAACAATTCAAATGTAACCAGCATTTGATTTATTCAATTCGACTCAGCGTAATGCTCCGAGCGGTTGCGGGGCGTTACAGGCGCACTTTTGCAAGGATTGAATGTCGTGCTGAACGCAAGCATATTTCAAGGATTTGAATGCTTTATTGAACGCAAGCATTTTTATGAGTTAGCACACAGTGCACTCCAGTTCTCAAGGGTCTCATGTACACTTTTCGTAGAATTTCTCATTCTTCTTTGGCCATCACCCTTTGTGCTCCGAATTTGTTGTTCTTAACTTTTTCGTTCAAGATCAAATACAAAAGCAACAGAATATCAATGTTACAAAAGAGTCAACAACACAATTCTAAGCTACCAAAGATATGCAGATAACTAAGCTAGGAAATAAATGTAAACTAGGTTATCAAGAAGCTCCAAATCATGGGTTCACTCGGTTGTCAAGATGTACTTGCCTACGGTCAAGCTCTAGCCTAATACCAACACTACCAAGTCACCGACTACCAAGGCCAAGCTCAGCTGCTGCTCTCGGCTGGGGAGGAAGGAAAGAGAAATGAAAGGAAAAAAAAGTGAAAGAAAGAGAGTGAGATTTGCTTATATAGGAAAAGCTAGGATTGTAGACCATTGGATCATAATCCATGCCCCTCATCTGGGTTCATCACAGCCACACACAAGAAAACCAAGGGACCAACGGTCAAAAGCATGCAACTAAGAGAAAGTTTACAAGAACAACCTAAACAATGCATGTATGACATAAAGCATAAAGTAAGCAATTAAACAATAAGCAAGCTATACACGTGTAATACACATATCTCGGGTACGTATACTAGAATAGTGAGACGAGTCTCACAAGGGTAGACTGAAACATTTATCAGAAGCTCTGTCCTTGATCGTATTCTTTCATCTTTTGATTAAGTCCCGAGACTATATATATATATATATATATATATATATATATATATATATATATATATATATATTAGGTTATACATAATTCTAATTTGGCCCCTCATAAAATTAGATTTATCCCTATGGTATCTACGTATTATCTCCATGACAATTATACCCTTAAGCTTATTTTTCAATTAGATCACTTTAATTTGTCTTGATTATTTAGATAGCACACACAATTAATTTTACATGTGCGACTTATAATTATTGGATAATTTCAACATCACTCAATAGAAAATAAAGGCTAAAAAAGAGATCTAAAGTTCATGAGTTGGCACTGATGATTACCTATGAAGATAAAATGGAAACCTCAGCTTAAACTAATTAGTTGGTCAGTAGTTTAGTATACAACACAATAACATTCATGGGTAAACATGGACATCTTAAGAAAAAAAAGATGAAGGAAAATAAAGGATATTTACCTTAGAATTCAAATTTGCAAGAAAAAACCTATTATTTAGCAAAAATAACAAAATGTTCAAGTAAGATAAGAAATATTCACAAATTACCCATGTCCGCCCAGGATTATGAGCATTGCCATAGGCTATGTTGATTCTGTTGTAGTGAATCCCTGAAGGAGTATTCCATGTTCAAATATGACTTGCAACATAAATTTTGAATATGAAATATGAATAGTCCAAATTATCAAACATGTTAATAAATAAAAAAAGAATAAAAAAAAAATCAAGAACTTACAATAATTAATCAAGAGCCTCAAAAAGAGAGGGAGAGAGAGAAAGAGAAGTTGTTCGGAACCGGAGCCAAAGACCGAGACACACACGGAGAGAGAGGAGGAGCGACTGATTGATTTAGGAATTTAGGACTATATGTCACATGTTTAGTATTTTTTTTCTATACTTCGATCCGTACGACGTAAATTTTTTTTCCTCGAAAATCCATGCAAGCTTTCTTCAAATGAACTTGTGAAGCAAGATTGTAACTTGAAAGACTTTATTATATTAAATTTTTTACAAATTTTGGTAGTAACAAACATATGACCCTCCCACATATTTATAGGGCCTCAAAGACCATACAAAAATTTGTTGGAACATTTACAAAAATATTCTATGTCCTTAATGTTTACAAAGAATATCCTAGAACTTCTCGAAGATTATGTCGACTTCACGAGTCTTCAAAAAGACCATTCCAATAAAATTCATGTCAGATGGAAGTTACGCATATCCGTCTTGGTGGGCCGAAAAATATTGTGCATAAACTTATGCTGAATTATTTTAAACCGAATCCGAATTATTTATTCGATTCTGTGGTTGACTTAAAAAAAATGCATTATCCTCAACCCTAAATCCAGCCCACAGAAAGTAACCCTAGATTCTTAACCTTACTCTGTTGGCCGGGTCCACTCCATGATCCGACCCATTTATCCCATCATTCTCAAATAAACGTCCTCCAATATAAATAGTCCCCCCCTCTTCAATTAAGCCCCTCCCAATTCTAGGGTTTCATCTCCAGTTTTCAATCTCTTCCTCTCTCTGCCTCTGTCATGGCGGACGAAGCTCAGTTCTCTTCCCACAAGCGAAAGTTCGACGACCCATCGACTACGCCGCCGGCGCCCACCTCCGCCCCTCGCCGTCCGACCGGGTTCTCGGCCCCGATCTCCTCGGAGAACCAGGCCCCGGCGTCATACTTGTCAAGATGTACTTGCCTACGGTCAAGCTCTAGCCTAATACCAACACTACCAAGTCACCGACTACCAAGGCCAAGCTCAGCTGCTGCTCTCGGCTGGGGAGGAAGGAAAGAGAAATGAAAGGAAAAAAAAAGTGAAAGAAAGAGAGTGAGATTTGCTTATATAGGAAAAGCTAGGATTGTAGACCATTGGATCATAATCCATGCCCCTCATCTGGGTTCATCACAGCCACACACAAGAAAACCAAGGGACCAACGGTCAAAAGCATGCAACTAAGAGAAAGTTTACAAGAACAACCTAAACAATGCATGTATGACATAAAGCATAAAGTAAGCAATTAAACAATAAGCAAGCTATACACGTGTAATACACATATCTCGGGTACGTATACTAGAATAGTGAGACGAGTCTCACAAGGGTAGACTGAAACATTTATCAGAAGCTCTGTCCTTGATCGTATTCTTTCATCTTTTGATTAAGTCCCGAGACTATATATATATATATATATATATATATATATATATATATATTAGGTTATACATAATTCTAATTTGGCCCCTCATAAAATTAGATTTATCCCTATGGTATCTACGTATTATCTCCATGACAATTATACCCTTAAGCTTATTTTTCAATTAGATCACTTTAATTTGTCTTGATTATTTAGATAGCACACACAATTAATTTTACATGTGCGACTTATAATTATTGGATAATTTCAACATCACTCAATAGAAAATAAAGGCTAAAAAAGAGATCTAAAGTTCATGAGTTGGCACTGATGATTACCTATGAAGATAAAATGGAAACCTCAGCTTAAACTAATTAGTTGGTCAGTAGTTTAGTATACAACACAATAACATTCATGGGTAAACATGGACATCTTAAGAAAAAAAAAGATGAAGGAAAATAAAGGATATTTACCTTAGAATTCAAATTTGCAAGAAAAAACCTATTGTTTAGCAAAAATAACAAAATGTTCAAGTAAGATAAGAAATATTCACAAATTACCCATGTCCGCCCAGGATTATGAGCATTGCCATAGGCTATGTTGATTCTGTTGTAGTGAATCCCTGAAGGAGTATTCCATGTTCAAATATGACTTGCAACATAAATTTTGAATATGAAATCTGAATAGTCCAAATTATCAAACATGTTAATAAATAAATAAAAAATAAAAAAAAATCAAGAACTTACAATAATTAATCAAGAGCCTCAAAAAGAGAGGGAGAGAGAGAAAGAGAAGTTGTTCGGAACCGGAGCCAAAGACCGAGACACACACGGAGAGAGAGGAGGAGCGACTGATTGATTTAGGAATTTAGGACTATATGTCACATGTTTAGTATTTTTTTTCTATACTTCGATCCGTACGACGTAAATTTTCTTTCCTCGAAAATCCATGCAAGCTTTCTTCAAATGAACTTGTGAAGCAAGATTGTAACTTGAAAGACTTTATTATATTAAATTTTTTACAAATTTTGGTAGTAACAAACATATGACCCTCCCACATATTTATAGGGCCTCAAAGACCATACAAAAATTTGTTGGAACATTTACAAAAATATTCTATGTCCTTAATGTTTACAAAGAATATCCTAGAACTTCTCGAAGATTATGTCGACTTCACGAGTCTTCAAAAAGACCATTCCAATAAAATTCATGTCAGATGGAAGTTACGCATATCCGTCTTGGTGGGCCGAAAAATATTGTGCATAAACTTATGCTGAATTATTTTAAACCGAATCCGAATTATTTATTCGATTCTGTGGTTGACTTAAAAAAAATGCATTATCCTCAACCCTAAATCCAGCCCACAGAAAGTAACCCTAGATTCTTAACCTTACTCTGTTGGCCGGGTCCACTCCATGATCCGACCCATTTATCCCATCATTCTCAAATAAACGTCCTCCAATATAAATAGTCCCCCCCTCTTCAATTAAGCCCCTCCCAATTCTAGGGTTTCATCTCCAGTTTTCAATCTCTTCCTCTCTCTGCCTCTGTCATGGCGGACGAAGCTCAGTTCTCTTCCCACAAGCGAAAGTTCGACGACCCATCGACTACGTCGCCGGCGCCCACCTCCGCCCCTCGCCGTCCGACCGGGTTCTCGGCCCCGATCTCCTCGGAGAACCAGGCCCCGGCGTCATACTTGTCAAGATGTACTTGCCTACGGTCAAGCTCTAGCCTAATACCAACACTACCAAGTCACCGACTACCAAGGCCAAGCTCAGCTGCTGCTCTCGGCTGGGGAGGAAGGAAAGAGAAATGAAAGGAAAAAAAAAGTGAAAGAAAGAGAGTGAGATTTGCTTATATAGGAAAAGCTAGGATTGTAGACCATTGGATCATAATCCATGCCCCTCATCTGGGTTCATCACAGCCACACACAAGAAAACCAAGGGACCAACGGTCAAAAGCATGCAACTAAGAGAAAGTTTACAAGAACAACCTAAACAATGCATGTATGACATAAAGCATAAAGTAAGCAATTAAACAATAAGCAAGCTATACACGTGTAATACACATATCTCGGGTACGTATACTAGAATAGTGAGACGAGTCTCACAAGGGTAGACTGAAACATTTATCAGAAGCTCTGTCCTTGATCGTATTCTTTCATCTTTTGATTAAGTCCCGAGACTATATATATATATATATATATATATATATATATATATATATATATATATATATATATATATATATATATATATATATATATATATTAGGTTATACATAATTCTAATTTGGCCCCTCATAAAATTAGATTTATCCCTATGGTATCTACGTATTATCTCCATGACAATTATACCCTTAAGCTTATTTTTCAATTAGATCACTTTAATTTGTCTTGATTATTTAGATAGCACACACAATTAATTTTACATGTGCGACTTATAATTATTGGATAATTTCAACATCACTCAATAGAAAATAAAGGCTAAAAAAGAGATCTAAAGTTCATGAGTTGGCACTGATGATTACCTATGAAGATAAAATGGAAACCTCAGCTTAAACTAATTAGTTGGTCAGTAGTTTAGTATACAACACAATAACATTCATGGGTAAACATGGACATCTTAAGAAAAAAAAGATGAAGGAAAATAAAGGATATTTACCTTAGAATTCAAATTTGCAAGAAAAAACCTATTGTTTAGCAAAAATAACAAAATGTTCAAGTAAGATAAGAAATATTCACAAATTACCCATGTCCGCCCAGGACTATGAGCATTGCCATAGGCTATGTTGATTCTGTTGTAGTGAATCCCTGAAGGAGTATTCCATGTTCAAATATGACTTGCAACATAAATTTTGAATATGAAATCTGAATAGTCCAAATTATCAAACATGTTAATAAATAAATAAAAAAAAAAAAAAAAATCAAGAACTTACAATAATTAATCAAGAGCCTCAAAAAGAGAGGGAGAGAGAGAAAGAGAAGTTGTTCGGAACCGGAGCCAAAGACCGAGACACACACGGAGAGAGAGGAGGAGCGACTGATTGATTTAGGAATTTAGGACTATATGTCACATGTTTAGTATTTTTTTTCTATACTTCGATCCGTACGACGTAAATTTTTTTTCCTCGAAAATCCATGCAAGCTTTCTTCAAATGAACTTGTGAAGCAAGATTGTAACTTGAAAGACTTTATTATATTAAATTTTTTACAAATTTTGGTAGTAACAAACATATGACCCTCCCACATATTTATAGGGCCTCAAAGACCATACAAAAATTTGTTGGAACATTTACAAAAATATTCTATGTCCTTAATGTTTACAAAGAATATCCTAGAACTTCTCGAAGATTATGTCGACTTCACGAGTCTTCAAAAAGACCATTCCAATAAAATTCATGTCAGATGGAAGTTACGCATATCCGTCTTGGTGGGCCGAAAAATATTGTGCATAAACTTATGCTGAATTATTTTAAACCGAATCCGAATTATTTATTCGATTCTGTGGTTGACTTAAAAAAATGCATTATCCTCAACCCTAAATCCAGCCCACAGAAAGTAACCCTAGATTCTTAACCTTACTCTGTTGGCCGGGTCCACTCCATGATCCGACCCATTTATCCCATCATTCTCTAATAAACGTCCTCCAATATAAATAGTCTCCCCCTCTTCAATTAAGCCCCTCCCAATTCTAGGGTTTCATCTCCAGTTTTCAATCTCTTCCTCTCTCTGCCTCTGTCATGGCGGACGAAGCTCAGTTCTCTTCCCACAAGCGAAAGTTCGACGACCCATCTACTACGCCGCCGGCGCCCACCTCCGCCCCTCGCCGTCCGACCGGGTTCTCGGCCCCGATCTCCTCGGAGAACCAGGCCCCGGCGTCATACAACGTCGTCCCTCCGCCTCCCGACGGGATCGAGCTCGCGAAGCAGCGCGCGCAGGAGATCGCGGCCAAGCTCTTCAGCGACGCCGAGGCCAAGCGCCCCAAGACCGAGAACGGCACCGGAGGCGACGCTTCCAGTGGTAACGACCAAAATAGCTTCTCGATCTCGTGCAGTTGTTTCGTTTCCTCTAATTCTCTATAATTATTCTAGTTTTAGGGTTTTTTAATTTCTCGATATCCGTGGTACTCGTTTGGGTAAAATAACATCTGAGTCTACCTTTTTTGAGTCAACATCCACGAAAGACCCCAATAATACTTTTATTCTAAAATTAACCTTTTGCTTTTAGTTTGTACCAAGGATCAAAGTATCGGAACTCCCAAAACTTTTAGTTTGTACCAAAACTGCCACATAATTAAATTACTTTTATTTTGGACCAAATATTACCACATAATTAAATTTCTTGAACTATAGTTGGGTTTAACTATCAAACTGTCAAAACTACCCATTACCCTTTTATGTTTTTACTACCTTTTATGGTTTTTTTTCCCTTCTGAACTCGATATAATTTTTATAATTTTTCCGTTTGTACCGAAGACCATTTTATGGGTTTTCCCCCTCTAACTCGGTATAATTTTTATAATTTTTAAATTGTAAATTCTAATTCAGTTTTAACTCCGTCCTAACTCAGTGTAGGAGTTCATTACTGAGCTTAACTCGGTTATTAAAAATTAAGACGACTTAATTTGATCTAGTTTAGTTGTAACTTGTCTTTTACTCGGTAAAATGATGCTAAAATGTAGAAAAACCGTAAAATGTTAGTTTTGGCATTTTCATAGTTCAACTCAACTATATTTGAACTAATTTAATTATATGACTTTCTTTGTACAAACTAAAATCGAAAGACCAATTTTAAAATAAAAAGTAATTTTGGGGTCCTCCATGGGTGTTGACACAAAAAGTAGCGTTAGATGTCATTTTCCTTATAGATTATACCATAGCTTTGTTTGGATAATTGTGGTTTATTTGTTTCACAACGAATTTTAAGGTGGTTAAACTTTTAGTATGCTAAAATTCTCACTTTTGGAAACAAATTGAATGCATGCTAGTTTCTAGGTTACGGTTTCAATTCTTCATCATGCACATGATTTGGTAGAATAATACTTATTCATTTCATCTAGTTTCGTTAACTATCTGTGTCTTGTTTTGTTCGGGAAATCAATAGGTTTGTTGACCACTAGTTAGTTTTTTTTTGAGATATATGAATTATTTTTGTGATGTGGTTAATTTTTGATTATAAATGGGTTTGATCCAATTCATGCTCTAATTTCAAAATTCGTAACTTTCAGAGTTTTCATCTTATTAAGTTGGTTTCTGAAACAAAGTGGTTGTATTGTAGTTTCTAATTTAGGGTTTTAACTAGTTTAAAATGCTCTTAACTAGATTCAGTGCATTGCTACTAGTTAATGGCTTATGTGTCCGAGATTTTTGGAATCTGATTTGTCAGGACATAGAGCTTAGGGTTGACATTCTCTATAAATGTCTTAATATCACGGGATTTATTGAACTACTTCAGAACCGATGCTTATAATGTTACGATTGTCTTCCTTTACTTGTATTCTGATTCTCATGGTTTATTGATTTGATAGTTGGATTAGGTTTTGAAAAGTCTAGCTTAAGGTTTTAATTCTTTAATTACCATAGGGTTAGAGTTTGGTGTGGATAATACATAACTTTGTTTCTCATAGTTGATGGGATGAATACCGGATTAAACAGTTTAGTTCTATGCTGCATTGAGAGACTCAGAACTTCAAACTTATTTTCTTCCAGATTTTGCCTCATTATAGATTAATTAGTTCTATGCTGGATTAAAGTGCTTTAGAACTTTGGATATACATTAGAGGCAGACACTGCAAAAGGCGATGCCACTTAAAGCATCATGTCACATCATGACTGACATGTATCACAGAGACACGCTAAGATGCACTAGGACAATGCTATCGTGTGTGGTGCCTTTGTTGTTGTGCTGTATTTCAGTCAATGCGACATAGCCACATTTGATAGGAAGCCCCCAAAGTGCTGGGCTCAACTTTTATATTTGCTTCTGTTTCTTTGATATAATTGTGGGATCATGGCATCTTTGCCGGAAGCAACGTGCTTTTTGAGTTGTGTATTATTTGATTACTTTTGTGATGATTAAAATTTTACTGAAAGCTAAATACGAAGAACTTTTCTAATTGTTTATGCAAATTTTGATACACCGTTAATTCATTGGTTTCCCATGATTAGTTATGATATAAAGCACTAACTCAAAGTTCATCTTGCAAGGCCTTGCTACGACTTAATGAGTTCACTGCCCTTCAGTATTGCCTAGTATTTTATATAGTTTTAACCAATATTGCTGTGCACAGATGTTACAATGGTTGTCTTTTTGTTTAGACAATTCACAGAACTCATTAAATTTATTACTTTTGTGATTATTATTTTTTTACTTAAAGCTATATACATCGATCAACTTATTGAAGAAAATTTATAATTATTTATGCAAATTTAGACACTGTTAACTCATGGGCTTCCCATCATTAGCTATGATATAAAGCACTAACTCAAAGTTCATCTTGCAAGACCTTGATACAATTTAATGAGTTCACTGCTTTTCAGTTTTGTTTAGCATTTTATATGGTTTTAACCAATATTGCTCCACTGTACACGTGTTAAATGTTTGTCTTTTTGTTTAGACTATTCACAAAAGTCATTCAGTCAGCAACTGCCTTCTTTTGCTGCTACATCTCCAGCTGCATCATTTAATTCCTATGGCTATGCTGGCTCAAGCAGTAGGATAGACATTCCAAATGGAAGGGTATGTAATTCATCTTTTTAAATAGTTTTAACTAGCATTGCTCCTTGAAACTTATTAATGTTACAAAAGGTGCATGCACGTTCTTAATGTTCTTTGTTAATCTTCTAGGTTGGTGTCATTATCGGAAAAGGGGGGGAGACGATTAAATATCTTCAGCAACAGTCTGGTGGTTGCAAGATCCAAGTAACTAGAGATGCTGATGCAGACCCTTATTCGCAGACTAGAATTGTAGAACTAACGGGAACTCCTGAACAGATCAGTAAGGCAGAGAAGCTGATCAGTGATGTGCTTGCAGAGGTTTGTTTGCTTACTTGTTTTTACTTTAGTCTGTCTCTCTCTCTCTTATGTTTTTGTTTTGGCATGTTCTCACTCCCATTAACACTAAACTTAGATCAGGCTGAATCTGGTGGATCTGGCACTGGCAATACTAGAAAATTTGTTGGTGGTCAAGTCGGCGGTGAACAGTTCAGCATGAAAGTTCCTACTAACAAGGTTGATAGCTGAAGATATACATTTTTTTTTACAATAATTCCTCGTTCTCATTCTGCAAAGGGTTCATCTTGTTTATTCTCTTAGGTTGGTCTAATTATTGGTAAAGGAGGGGAGACTATTAAGAACATGCAAGCGAGTTCGGGAGCTCGCATCCAGGTTAGTGTTCTTTCTTCAAAATAATAAAAAAATGTGAAATGCTCGTTTCTTACCCACATGCATTATCCTTGTCATGTGCACTATATTCGTGTGTCTAGGTTTTCGTAGTAATAAGAGTTATTAGTATATCATTTGCCTTCCTCAAATGGGTTGCAATTGGCTTATCTATACTACTATATAATATGAAAACTAGGGCTTCACTGCGGAATCTTCACCCCCCCCCCCCCCCCCCCCCCCCAAAAAAAAATATGCCCTTGCTCAACATCTACGAATTAAAATAATCATTAAAGTAGGTACTTCAGAATAAAAGAGATGACTACGTAATAAAAATATTGAGAGGAAACATGATGTTATTATTATCAAATTGTTGCGATTTATGTTTAAAACAATCCAAGCAATAGAGTTTGCATGCTATGAAGTCTCCTCTTCCCATACAACTCTCTATGTCCCAATGACAATAATTTCTTCTAGCCTTGCCATTTTCAATGGTTATTATTCTCAATAGAAAATGAACTAAAAGAACAAAACCTGTACTCCGAATCCATCGGCACTGCAAAAAAAATACACACACATACAGAAAGTCACCTGAGGAAGACGGTAGCTGGTCTTGCCATATTCTAATTGAATTGAAATACGTGCAAAGCACGAGCACGTAGACTAGTATGTTGTAATTAGACTTAACTCAAGTCTTGTCTGCCTCTCATTTTGCGTTAACCTTGAAAAACTAAAATGCAGAATAGTGGATTTTATTTCCCTGCTTTTTACAAACAAAATATTCAGGCAAGCAGGTCAGGATAGTTCGATTACTGCCAGACTGACTCAAATTAGGACTTGCTTTCGTAACGTTCGTGTCCTGCAAGACTTAAAAGTAGACGAGACCTAATTATACAACAGAGTTCTTACCTGCTGATAGTTTACTTGATTCACCCACTGATTCTTCAATGATCTCTAATGATTTCAACTAACTAATTATGAGATGTCGTGGTAATAGTGACTTGACAGACTATCAACACCACTCCTTTTGTGATTTATTGCTTTGTTTAAGACCTAAAGTGACGGTCTCTTGCTATAGTTTTAACTTAGTGATTTACTATTGCCTATTTGAGTTACAATTTCTTCTTTATATATTATGTTTAATGTTTTTCCCACATAGCCTATGACAGACTATCATATTATGTTATATTTTGCTGTTCTGTCTAAATTTGATTCTGAGCATTGTAGTTCCTTTTGCTGTTTCTTAATTGTTTGGTTTCCGATATTTTGTTAGTATTTATGGTGTATATGTGACCTATGGATTTAAGTTGATACACTTTCTGTGTTTGTTTTACTTTATACTTGACTGAACAACATTGAATCCGTACCATTCCAGATAATACCTTTGCATCCACCTCCTGGTGATACTTCCACTGAAAGAACAGTACAAATTGATGGGACAGCAGAGCAGATTGAGTCTGCCAAACAGTTAGTTAATGAGGTGATAAGTGAGGTATGGCTACAGGCTTGTTACTTTTTATGCCCGTCTAGAATTATATTTTCTGAATATTTATTATCAAGGTAAAGTCATTATAGTGTCTTATCTATCACTATCTCTTTGTCATGGTAACACTTACTTCCCAAGAGTTCCTTGTTTTTATTGTGCTTTTGTATAAGAGAAGATATGTTTGATGTGATTTGATATAGTGTTTTGCCTATCCTACATTTTTTGATCAGATAAGAGTTATGGATTCTTTTTTGCACTTGATTTTGGGGAAGCTCTTTGAATTTCTCTTCGACTTTGATATATAGTGTGCAACTTTCTTGGTCATTCCTAGTTAAATTTTGCTCTTCGTTCATAAAAAAAAATCAAAAAAATCAGTAGTGACTCTTGCAATGAAAGGTGCCACAGCCATTGAGGTTTTACTAGTCACTGCTTTGAGGACTTTCGGAAAGAGTAGTTATTAGTGCGATAGTAGTGTGCATAGCCATTTGGTGTGGTTTCTGCATATTTTGCCCTGGGAACATACCAAAAGTAAGATGAGGGATTTCAGATCTACGCTATAATATTAGAACAGTCGGCTGGTGTAGGACTTTTGGGAAGACTAATAAGACAATACTGTGGCATAACCATTTTAGTTGGTTTATGCATATTAGATGTACTGGAAACATTATGGAAGAATGCAAAGTTGTTCCAAGTCTATGCTATGGTATTAGAATGCGTAGTAACTATATGCATGTGTAGATAAAGCATCATTGGTGCATATCAATTCTAGATGGTTTCTGCATATCAAATGACCTGAAAACAAATGGGAAGTAATAAAACGAATTTCAAGTATATGCTATCTATTAGAATAAGGTGTATCTTAGGTTTATTGGAAATACTAGGCATCAACGTTGATAATGTGAGTGACATAACAATTGATATGGTTTCTATAAATCAGATATTATAGAAACTGAAACTATGAAAAGACATTTCAAGTATATGCTGCGGTATTAGAGAAACATGGGTGGCATAGGTGGGATCATTTAACCTTAATGGTTGGAATGCCATGTTTTCAGTTTACGCTATTCACAATGTGTTTTGAATTGGGAGATGTGTAATTCGTATCATATTTATCTTATTAAAGGTGCAGAATACTATGCATTTCTTTTGGACTAGTACTTCTATATAATTATTGGAGCGTTAGACCTGGTGCCCCATATTTGACTAATCTAATACAAGTTAATGCATATGGACTTGTAGCATTTAGGGTAGTCATTTCTAAGCTATGTTCGTAGAAATTTTGCTTATTGAATATTGGCTCACTTTGGGAGAATAGTGCATTAATTGTGAGGGTTTGTCCTGCTATCTGCCTTTTGAGTATTAGAGCTTCTTAGTTTCATTGTATCTGTGATGCTACTACTGTTGCAGTTCTGTTCAGGCTGGTCTTGACATGGCTTAAAATATTTTAAAATGTGGACAATACTTTGTAATTATTGTATTGGACGTATATGCCGAATCTTAATCTTTAACAGGTTGTCATCCTTCTCCTTGGCGTTTTTGACATGCCGGCTTATCATTTCTAGAGGTTATATGCCATAGTTATTTTTGGCACGTCAGGTTACAAAGTGTTCGGCACTCTTAAAGCTGAACATATTCAGAATGTAATTTGCAAGAAATGACGGGTTTTGGCTATTCTATGAGCTCTCATTGTTCTTGGGGTTATTGTAGGCTTAGTTTGTGTAGGCGATACCAATACATCACAGGTGTGTATAGGCCAGCCTATTGGGTGTCTTTTGGTGGCTTGGTACTGGTATGGACCTGAACCTTCTCTTGATACTTAACTATTTGGTATTATGATGGAGATACCTGCAAGTTCACTGTTAAGTTGGAAATTAGATGGATATTACCACATTTTATTTAGAAAATTGAACTCCCCAGACTTTACTTTTTTAGTACAATTTACATTGTATGCATATCCTATATTCTCAATTGATTGTGCTAGGGGTGTTGCTATCTGGAGTCATTCAACATGCAAGGATTTTAGTGTGAGGAACTTGCAGATCTTTATTCAAACCAAAATTGGGTTCTTGTTCCATCTATATTTATCTTGTGTTTCCACTGTACATATTGTACATGTTTATATATCATATTAGGTGCTATCAGGAGCTGATCTTCTATGATTTCTCAGTTTTAATTTGGCTGTCTGACAATATTTTAATATCGATGATACATTCTTATTTTGTTATAAAGAAGTGCAGATTTTGTATATGTAAATTTGGGATTATAATACTGAAATTCTTATAGTGCTCTTAGTTTGCTAGAGTCCACCCAACTTGCAGACTGCAGTAATATTAATTCCTTTGTTATTATCTTTTACAGCATTTCCCAGGTAGCAGTGAAGTATGTAAGATTTATTGATGTTAATCAGAATTGTCTCTGTCCCTTGCCTTTTTTTCCTTCATTTATTAGGTTTTATATCATCTTTCCCACTTCCTTCCATGCACATAGTGTTTATGCCAGTGGTGGAAGGCTATCAGTGCTATACTTATCAAGATAATGAACTTTTTCTTATGATATGAATTGTGAAAGTCTGTTGTTAATGTTCCTTTTCTATTATAGTATACTCCTACGGAAAATCATCCTTACATCGTCTATTCTAGATGAATATTTCTCACCTGTTATTAGATGCTCCTATGGAAGGTTATGGCTGCTATGCTTATCATCATAATAAGTTGTTTTGATGATATGAAAAGCATGGAAGTCATTTCTTTCTTCTAAATGAATATGCCTCACTTAGATCCTATGAAAGATTATCTTTGCATTACTTTGTCTACTGGGTTAAACTGTTAGTACAGAATGCTGATTTATTTTTGTCCTGCAGTTGTTGTAGAGGAAAGTTTTTAATCTGTAGCTGATACATCAATTTTTTTGTCAGTATTATTGCTGCAGGACAGCCTTTGAAGTATTACTAAAAAATAACAAGTTATAGGAACTATTATTTTTGTCTTTTATTAAATATTTTCCCGAATATCAACTCAAATTATTTAAACTTATTGCTAGACTTTCTTTTTTTGCTTTATTTACCTTAAATGTGTTCTTTCTCAAGGTCAAAACACCTCTTGTTGGTGTAATTTGTCTTATATGTTGTTATTGTGCACCTTATACCTATTTTGAACCATATGCATGCTTTCTCCTGATTAAGCATGTGTGGTTAAATTTAATTCCATAATAGTACCTGCTGGATTTGCGTATGTGCGCAAGATCAATCAAGAAGTAGCTTTGACCTAATACGTATATAAGCATACATTCTTACATCTTTCACAAGAAATGTGTCATTAGTTGTTGCTGTATGTTCTTTGTATTAAATGCATTTCTAGCTTTTGCGATTACTTTTGAACTGGAAGAGGATCGACATCCGCTGATGTAGCATGAAACATCTGCTGTGGTACGTAGGTGTTTTCTTCCTTTTTTGTAATATGTGCTAGTATCTTGCTAGAAACTTGAATTAGGATTCTTCATTTGTATTTTTTAACTGTTCCTTTATACATTTATCTTTGTAAACACATTACTGAATGCTTATATATGAAAGGATTACGTTAGTTCACATGTAAATGTTTTTATACAGAACCGGTTCCGGAATCCCCAAATGGGTGGAGGGTATTCTCAGCAAGGCTACCGCCCTCCTCGGCCTCCAACGAATTGGGGTCCACCTGGACCACCAACGCAGCAACCAGGGTATGGTTACATGCAACCTGGAGCCTACCCTGGGCAACCCCCTCAGTATAATATGTCTCAAACACCCTATGGAAGCTACCCACCCCAACCTGCATCTGGTGGATATGCATCTGGTTGGGATCAATCTTCAAACACATCAACCCAACAAAGCACGCCAACAGCTGGTTATGATTACTACAGCCAGCAACAGCAACAGAACCTTGTCACATCATCTGCACCTGCGGACAATAGCAGTTATAATGGTCAGCAACCTGTTTATAGCTCACAAGGATCATATGGTGATGCTTCTTACTCCCAGATTGCTACTGGGCAGGACCCTTACTCTGGTGGCTATAATGCCCAACCGTCTCAAACTGGAGCCTCTCAGCCAACAGCAAACACTCAGGCTGGTTATGATCCAGGATATGGTACTGCACATGGTTATAGTGGAACTGCTACTAACCCGGTTCAAGATGGATCTGCTTCCAATTATGGTTCTACTGTTGGGGCTGCTCCAACCCAACAAGGATACACCGGCCAGCTACCAAGTTCTGCTCCAACAAGTTATCCAACTCAGGCAGGATATGGACAGCCAGCGGCAGTGTCCCAACCTAGTTATGGGCAATCTCCACAATCCCAGAAGCAACCAGTTCAGGCTGGTTATGGACAGATTCCGCCACCTCCATCCAATCAAGCAGCTTATGTTCAGCCAGGTGCAGAACAATCTGCATATGGTCAACCGCCGCCTTCACAACCGGTTTATGGTCAGCCGTATGGGCAGCAAGTACCGGTGTATGGTGGTGCCCCACCACTGAGCCAGGCTGGTTTTGGCCAACAACAGCAGCCTTATGCTGATGCTTATGGCAGTGGTGGCTTTTCACAGCCGCCTGCCTATTCTAGTGAGGGTGGCGCCGCACAGTCTGTTCCAGGTGGAGTGGCCAAAGCTTCTCCACAAAGTTAATAATGGTAAGTCAATCTCGTGTGGTAGTTTTCCCTTGCTATGTTTTATTTACTGGATTGTTGTGACCCTCGACATTAGATATGGGCGCTTATTTTAATTACTAAGATGTAGCCTGCACTTTTGTATGTCTTTGCCAACTTGAACTCTTGTTGAACTGGTAAAATATAGTTTTGTGTTTGAAAGAAACTTGTGTGTTACTGCCATATTCTCTTCTTTGTGTATTTGAGAATGATTGTGAAAGGTTATTCAATTTTATTCCATTATGTCCTCGATGCAGCAGTTATTTATTTCACTTGGTGACTAAGTCGCATTTCATTTTTGTTATGTGAATTGAAAGTTTCTCAGTCTGAGTTGTCTCTTTCTAAAACTTGCATTTTCTGTAGCTATTCTACAATTGTAATCATGCTCTTGGTTGCTCTGACTGCTCAACCGATAAGCTGTTATTGTTATTCTGCAAATACTAGCAGTTTTTACTGTCTGCGTTACGGCTTGAACCAAGTTGGGCTTGCATGTTATTTTTTTAGTCAGATGTGAGTAGCCCCAATTAGACACGTCTCATCCAAATGTGTAGTGTTAATAGTATTGAAATGCTAACCACAATATTTTTTCTGTTAGATGCTCCAGAATATCAAGTCCAAGGCACTTTAAAAAAAATTGTGAATGTGATTTATTTCTCTAGTCACGGGTCCTTGACTTTATTATATATGCTGTGTCGAACTGCTTGAATTAGTCTATATCTAGTTTAATTTTTACGCTCATAGAAAAACTAGATATAGTAATTCAAATGTACATATTCTAATGATTCTTAATAAAGTAGAATGTGAGGAGGATTGCTGCTACCTATTTTTTTGTACTCTTTATACTTGGTATGGGTTGGCAAAGATTGATCGAAGGAGCAAATAACAAAAGCTGTGGTGTGGATGGGTTTTGGAAGTTTATTAACAAGCCAGAGTAGCTGCGCATTGCTATGGATAATATTTCTACAACTGCACTTTTCTTCTCTTGCTGTTAATTGCTCTCAATCTTCATAAGTGTTTTTTTTAGGTGAACCCGTATTATAGCCTCTACTTTTGTTATTTGCTCCTTCGATCAATCTTTGTATATTATTTCGTAAGCTGTCGGAAGCTGGACGGAATCTGAAAGGAGAGCCGGAGCAGATCATGGTCTTCTACATCAGGTCCTGAGCTCAAGGGGAAGGGAGCCGGCGTTCTTCAGATCTCGAGGGGAAGGAGAGGAGGAAGAGGAAGTAGGAGAAGGAGAGGAAGGTGGGTGGGGGGAGGGGGTGTTTGTGTTTGTGTGTGTGTGTGTGTGTGTGAGAGAGAGAGAGAGAGAGAGAGAGAGAGACACACACGAAGGATGGTACTTGGATGCTGATGTTGTTTTGGGAGAGAAGATGTACTCAGAAAACAACTTTCCTCTGTTTTTCCAATACTACTTCAAAACATTGGTCTGCGAATTTTTTTTTCTGAAAAAAAAAAATCAAACAAACGCTATTTACAGCCTCTGGTCAGTTTTAACTCAAAACATTGAGTTTAAAAGATTATCAAAACACATCTTTAATTTTATCGAAATTGCAAGACAATGTTTCATATACTTTTATTTTTTAAAATATTATTTATTCATTATTGATGGTATGGAGATGAATATATTATTAAGTGTATTATCTAGAACTAGATACTAATTCATAATATTTTCTATAATTTTTGTTATATAAATTTTATAATTTATTTTTACTTGACAATTGTATTAAAGAAGAATTTTTAAATAAAATTTTATCATTCATCTGAGGCAACAATTTTTTTTTCAAAGTCCCAATAGGGTTGGAGACGCCCTTATAGTGATATATTGTTTGTTGTTGTTTGGCTGCTGAAATTGGCCTGCATCTTTTTTGCACATGCGAGCCCATCTTCAGCCACTTCCAGTGTTTGGTTGCACAAGCAATAGGAACTCCACCGATGGGACCGCTACAATAATTCGTGTCCCCACTTGTTTCTTCATTTCCGCTTTCCCCTTTTTTACGGTGAAGTGGAAATGGAACTCCACCGATGGAATCCGCTCACCTCTCCTTCCTCCTTCACCAATGCAGACTCCCTCGACGATGACTCCGACGGCGTGTGGGGGCGTCGAGCACCAGACGGCGTGCGGCGAGAGATAGAAAGAGACGACAGAGTTCGAGCGGGAGGCGGCGGCGTGAGGGAGCGAGCGGGCCTCCACGAACGGGAGGAGGCGGCGTGCAGGGGCGAGCAGACCTCTGGGAGGAGGAGGCGTCAGCGGTGGCGTGCGACGCTCCAGACGGGGGCGTACGTGGAGAGAGAGAGAGAGAGGTGGGGCATTCTTAATAATAATATTAATACTTAGTTTAATAATAATACAGAAAATTGTATAGGGGCATCAAAGTTTCTGTGTATAAAAGACACAAAGTTTCGATAATTTATAAACTCGCACCAAAAATTGTCTTGCTTTTTTGATTATTTATGTCCTATAATAGAATGTAAATTGTATTTTTTTTTCCTTGATATGATTTTGCGCACTAATTTAGGAAGTAAAATACTTTTTGATTATTTACGGCCTAAAATATGACATAAAGTGCATGGTTCTAATTCTGTCCAACGATAACTTGCACCACAGCACAGCAGTCATTGTGTTATCCTGCTCCACTGTTTAGACCCAGACCCAAACAAGCAAAGTCCAACCCATTAATTCACTAACAATAAAACACATATTTTTTAGAGTTAATTGTCGAAATGATACATGAAGAATGTAGTGTTTGTCAAATTGGTAATCAAATTTTTTTTTGTCGAAATGGTGCATGAGCTTTGCATTTTGTTCAATTAGTGCCTGAAATAAATTTCGTTGGTATTTTTGGATGAAAATCAGTGTTCAAAAAAATTGTTTGGATGAAGATAGTTAAAAATCGTTACAAATAGTAGTCTAAACAAATTTTTTTTGACAAATGTTATAACGTGGGTTACTAAATGGTTTGATTCTCACTTTGTATTTTAGTCCCACATTGGTTAGAGATTAGTATTACATCTTCATTGGGTTGTATAAATAAGGCCTTTGCCTCCCACTATGTGATTACACTAATAAGAGATCTTGTCACTACCCGATTCTAGAAAATAGGGTTATTTTTTTATTTTTATTTGATAAATTGTGTATTGTATTTAATTAATTATATTTATATTTATTTAGTGATTGTATTATTTTTTTAATGATTGTTTTAGGGTTTTGGCTAGCCTGGACCCATGTCAGACCCTAGTGGACCCATGTCCGACCCGACCAACACCCTTGTGAGGATTATTTTGGGGCTTAGAAATATTTATTATATTTTTAGTGGGTTAGTTGGAGAGATTTGGAGTTAGTTTGAGTGCTTTTGGAACCCGGAACCCAAACCCAAGTGTGTGGAGGACATTTTGGACTTTTGGACATGTAAACCCCCTTTATTTCAACTGGCCGGCCCCTACCTACCCACACCCGACCGTGTAATCACAGCAGCCCCCCACCCGATCACAGCAAGCACAGCCCCCCTCTTCATATTCTTCACTTCTTCTTCTTCTCCACTTCTTCTTTCTTCTTCCTTCCTCTTCCAAAGTAAGTTTCCCTTCCTTTTTCTTCCTTCTTTCTTCCATTCCTTCTTCTTCATGCTAACCCTAACCTTGCATTTTCCCTAACCTAGGTGTGTGGAGCCTAGATTTAGTGTGGAGGCTAGATTTGGTGGCTTGGAGCTTGAGGGAGGTGATTCCAAGTAGATCGGAGACTTTGGCCTTGGAATTTCAACTCCCAAGAGGTAAACCCTAACTTTTTCCTTGCTAATTACTTTTATGTAGTGTAATTAGTGTTTTAGAACCTTCCTAGACCCTAAGCCTACCCGTGGGAGGGAGTTGGAACTAGTTTGGTCGAGTTTAGAGACTTTGACATTAGGTTTTGTGTCAATTTCGGGTGGAATCCGAATTTGGCCCAATTTTGGGTGATGTCCTAGGTTAGACGGACCTAGGTAGACGTTATCGGGTGTCTTGAGGGTGAGTGCGTGTCTCCGTTCGGACGGGCGAAATTAGAATTTTTCGTCGTCGCCGATTCTAAGTGCGTGCGCGTTTCCGCCACGGGCCTAGAATCGACGCGGTAGCATTTTTTCTAGGATCTAGGCATCGTTTAGAACCCGTGGGTAAATTTTGGGCCGATTCTGAGTTCGTTTGGTGTGCGTTTCAGGAGGTTTTCCGAACCGCACACCGCGTGTTCGTCGAAATGACCGAACGGTCATTTCGACTTGGTTTCCTTGTTTCGGGCTTGTGCGCGCGTTGGGTTAGCCTCGGGGAGTGTGCGCTAGAGTTCTCGAGTTATATTTTATATATTTTTAGGTATTTGTGAGTGTCGGGATCGTTGGGCGTGAGTGGGGCGTGTTGTTTGTGTGTTGTGTGCGTTGTGGTTGAGTTGTGTTTAAGTGTCTATATATATATATATATATATATTTGTATGTGTGTCTATATATATGTATATATATTGTCACGACCCGCACCCGAAAATCGGGCATGAGCCGTGGGTACGTCCAGCCTACGCCGCAGAATCGGCGGTAGAACGCTGTAAAGGTCCGTTCTAGGTCAACCATATCTATCTATAATCACAGAAAAATCCGGCATGACCTCTCCGAAAGGAGGGCAACCACGCAATATATATATAAAATCCTCTCCCAAAGGAGGCAACTGCGCAATATATATATATCAATAATCTCAATCACAAAAACTAGAGGAAGAATATGAGCACGATATGATATAAACAAAGAAACAGAACCAAAAGCAAGACAATCCAAAATAATATAGTCCAAGTCTACAAATAGCTACAACATCTCAAGCAACAAAAGAATAAGTACAGTCATCCAAAATACAAACCACTGGAAATAACCCAGGAAACCCACCTAGCTAACTAGGGTGCTATCAGCGTCTCCTCGGCGCACTCCTCCTCGATCTCGGGGTCACAACAGTCGTCAACACCCGGCCCGTAGAACGTAGGGCAATAGTCCTCAGGATCCTCTGGAAAAAATATGCCCAGTCAGGACTGGAGCGAAGTACATAACTCTGAAAGCAACTCCAAATACATGGTAAGGTGTATATGACGAGTAATAGAAAAGTAATCAAGATGCACAGAAAATAAATATATGCTGGAGCACAATAAGTAGCTGCAATGTAAACTGGAGAACAATACAAGTAGTGAAAATGTAACTGCAGGTGAGAAACATGAATACTAGCTAAGTGCCTTGAGCACAAGTTCGTTATGTGATCGGCTTAGGTTGCACATGAAAAACACTAAGATAACTCCGTTATGCGTGAGTTGCATAACCGACATACACATGAATAATGTTTGGCTTTGATCACATAACCAACTCCTACTCCCCTCCCCCACTAATACCATTGGATCCAACCACAACACGCTACGTACATGATAATAGCTCGCGCACACGAAGGCGAGAGCACAATAAGCACATGATAGCACATGAGAATCAATACCCGAAGCACATGATGAAATACACGTGATAGAGTACCCGCTGAACACGGTAAGGGGGATAGCATCTCATGACGGGATCCACTAGTACCAGCTCGTGTAACAATGTGTCAGAATCAAGTATTACAGTTCTAGAACAGGTGATATAAACGCTATCATGAAATGGAAACTATCAGAGGTAGGTACTCGCCTGATGTCCTGAGCAACTGATGAGGATCGAGATTCGGACCGGTGTCGCAGGGACCTAATGCGAAAAGTAAGGATTAAACAGGGTTCTAAGCATTTAAACTGATATAAAATAATTAAAAACAGGCTTCTAGGGCTATTCTAGGTCGAACGGGTCAAACCGGTAAAATTCGGATCAAAAAGTCAACCCGGGGTCCAAAAAGTCAACTCTAGGTCAAAACTAGGTCAAACGTTGACTTTTACGATCAACGAGGACAATTATGGTCAAAGCTAGGTCAAACTAGGGTGCCCCTGAAATTCTAGGTCAAACCGAGCTCATTAAGCTACTAAACTCACAAACTCGCCTAATCGAGATACCGGGATACCCTCGGTATCCGATACCTCGCCCTAGGCCACGCACCCCGCCTAAACCCACTAAAACCTATGCTAGCACGCGTAATTATATATATATAAACATATAAAAATCACTCCAAGACATTTCCTAGGCTAATGCTCAAATACCCCGCTCGAAACTCAATACCTTGAATATCTCAAGGTATCGAGATACCTCGGTATCTCAAGGTATTGAGGTTTCGCTCTAAAACCCCTCTAGCTAGCTATCTAGCTACTAATTATACACCTAGTTATTAATCTAGGCTAGGTAATATATATATCTATCATATTTATATATATCTAAGTAGGTTATACCTATGTATATAGCTATCCACACACATATGATATATACCCTTTACCTTACCTATACACATATATACATATATAACTTATAGGTATATAGATATCTATATCTTAGATAGGTATATCTAAGTATCTAGTTATCTACCTATCTAGTATCTATCTATCTAAATATCTAGCTATCTATCTATTAATCTAGCCATCTATCTATGTATCTAATATCTTATCTATCTATAATACTAATATCTATATAGTTATCTACTTATCTATATATCTATCTGACTAATACTCTAACTATTATCTATCTATCTATTGATATATTTCAACCTCCCTCACTAATCCTACTGCTCCCTGCTATTCTAGCTGCTGCTGGGGCTTCTTATTCCTGCTGCTGCTGCTCCTAGCTACTGCTGATGCTGCTGCTCTTGCTGATGATGCTGCTGCTACTGGCTTTGCTGCTATTGCTGCTGGTTTGCACGGGTGGGTTAGGTAGGGGGCCGGCCAAGTAATTAAATAGGGGTTTACACAAGTTCCACATTCCCAAAATGTCCCTACTTGACTTGGTTTCGGGTTCCGGGTCTCCAAATGCACTCAAACTAGCTCCAATTCTCTCCATCTAACCTCCTAAAAATATAATAAATAATTCTAAGCCCCAAAATAATTCTCACAAGGGTGTGGGCTGGGTCGGACATGGGTCCACTAGGGTCTGACATGGGTCCAGGCTAGCCAAAACCCTAAAACAATCATTAAAAAAATAATACAAGCACTAAATAATTATAATATAATCAATTAAATACAATCCACTATTTATCAAATAAAAATAAAAAAAATACCCTATTTTCTAGAATTGGGTAGTGACAAGTCTACCCTCCTTAAAATAATTTCGTCCTCGAAATTAAAAGACGAAACTAGGACAGGAATGCAAGAAAAGAACCATACCTCAGGGCTCGAAGAGATAGGGGTATCGCTCGCGCATTTCATCCCCCCTCTCCCAGGTCGACTCACCTGGAGAGTGATGCCTCCACGCGACGCGAACCAAGGGAATAGTCTGGTTCCTCAACACCTTCTCCCGCCGATCCAGAATCTCCACCGGCTGCTCTGGATAGCTAAGGGTAGGGCCCACCGCGATCTCCGAGTGATCCAATACGTGACTGGGATCCGCCACGTACTGTCTCAACTGCGACACGTGGAACACATCATGAACTCCCTCCAGCGTAGGCGGCAACTCAAGCCTATACGCCACGGCGCCAACCCTCTCAAGAATACGAAAGGGTCCGACGAAACATGGGCTAAGCTTCCCGCCTCCACCGAAGCGAATAGTGCCCCGCGTCGGAGAAATCTTCAGGAACACCAGATCTCCAACCTCAAACTCCAAAGGTCTCCGGTGGCTATCGGCCCAATGCCGCTGCCTGTCCTGCGCCACCCGAAGTCTATCTCTAATGAGCTTGACCTTTTCCGCTGCATCAACCACCATCTCCGGGCCAAGCAAGGCTCTCTCACCTACATCATCCCATGACAACGGAGTGCGACACCTCCGTCCATACAATGCCTCGAAAGGTGACATCTCGATACTGGCTTGGTAGCTGTTGTTGTAAGCAAACTCTACCAAGTGCAAGTGATCCTCCCAAGAGCCTCTGAAATCCAAAACACAAGTGCGAAGCATGTCCTCAAGTGTCTGTATGGTCCTCTCTGACTGACCATCTGTCTGCGGGTGATATGCAGTACTAAACTTGAGCTGGGTGCCCAAGCTAGCCTGCAGGCTCCTCCAGAAATGTGAAGTGAAGCGACTATCCCGATCTGATACTATGCTCACTGGAACTCCATGCAGTCTGACTATCTGGCGCACATACATCTCTGCGAGTCTCTCTGTAGACGTACCCACTTTGAATGGTAGAAAGTGGGCCGATTTGGTCAACCTGTCCACGATGACCCAAATCGCATCCTTTCTGCCTGAAGAGCGGGGAAGTCCAGAAACAAAATCCATGGTCACATGCTCCCATTTCCACTCCGGAATGGGTAACGGCTGGAGTAATCCTCCCGGCCTCTGCCTCTCCGCCTTCACCTGCTGGCACACTAAGCATCGGGATACGAAGCGCGCAACCTCCCGCTTCATCCCGTACCACCATACGTGCTGTCTCAGATCTCTATACATCTTGTTGGCACCTGGATGCATAGAATACTGGGATCGATGCGCCTCCTGGAGAACCTCCTCGAGCAACGACCCACTCGGCACACACAACCTGGTACCGTGCCGCAATGAACCATCATCAGCAATGGTGAAGTCGTCTGACAATCCCATCTGAACCTGCGCCCTGATGCTCCTCAGGGACTAATCCTCAAACTGTGTAGCCCTGATCCGGTCTACCAACTCTGACTGAATCTGCAGTCCCCACATCTGCATCTCAACTCCAGGCACTATCACCTCAATGCCCAAGCTCTCTAGATCTGCCAGAAGATAACGATCTGTAGTCAGGCACATAGCTACCGGATACCTGCTTAACGCATCCGCAACTACGTTTGCCTTCCCTGGATGATACTGCAATGATATGTTGAAGTCTTTTATCAACTCCAACCATCTCCTCTGCCTCATGTTCAGCTCTTTTTGGGTAAACACATACTTCAAGCTCTTGTGGTCTGTGAAGATCTCCACACGCTCTCCGTATAAATAGTGTTTCCACAACTTCAGAGCAAAGATGACCGCTGCCAACTCCAAATCGTGGGTAGGGTAGTTCTTCTCATGAGGACGTAATTGCCTGGAAGCATAGGCAATCACCCTTCCATTCTGCTGCATCACACAATCCAGTCCCTTCCCCGATACATCACTATAGATAGTGAATCCTCCAGAACATGATTCATTTAGCTAGACTCTGCAACAAGATGGTGTCTAACAGCAAAAGGAGTTTGTTTGGTCAGAGGAGTGCCAGATCGCCTTTGATGAGCTGAAGAGGAGGTTGACGACAGCTCCAGTGTTGACGTTGCCATCAGGTTCTGGAGGATTCGCTATCTATAGTGATGCATCGGGGAAGGGACTGGGTTGTGTGTTGCAGCAGAATGGGAGGGTGATTGCCTATGCTCCAGTGTTGACGACAGCTCCAGTGTTGACGTTGCCCTCAGGTTCTGGAGGATTCACTATCTATAGTGATGTATCGGGGAAGGGACTGGGTTGTGTGATGCAGCAGAATGGAAGGGTGATTGCCTATGCTTCCAGGCAATTACGTCCTCATAAGAAGAACTACCCTACCCACGATTTGGAGTTGGCAGCGGTCATCTTTGCTCTGAAGTTGTGGAAACACTATTTATACGGAGAGCGTGTGGAGATCTTCACAGACCACAAGAGCTTGAAGTATGTGTTTACCCAAAAAGAGCTGAACATGAGGCAGAGGAGATGGTTGGAGTTGATAAAAGACTTCAACATATCATTGCAGTATCATCCAGGGAAGGCAAACGTAGTTGCGGATGCGTTAAGCAGGTATCCGGTAGCTATGTGCCTGACTACAGATCGTTATCTTCTGGCAGATCTAGAGAGCTTGGGCATTGAGGTGATAGTGCCTGGAGTTGAGATGCAGATGTGGGGACTGCAGATTCAGTCAGAATTGGTAGACCGGATCAGGGCTACACAGTTTGATGATGAGTCCCTGAGGAGCATCAGTGCGCAGGTTCAGATGGGTTTAGCAGACGACTTCACCATTGCTGATGATGGTTCATTGCGGCACGGTACCAGGTTGTGTGTGCCGAGTGGGTCGTTGCGCGAGGAGGTTCTCCAGGAGGCGCATCGATCCCAGTACTCTATGCATCCCGGTGCCAACAAGATGTATAGAGATCTGAGACAGCATGTATGGTGGTACGGGATGAAGCGGGAGGTAGCACGCTTCGTATCCCGATGCTTAGTGTGCCAGCAGGTGAAGGCGGAGAGGCAGAGGCCAGGAGGATTACTCCAGCCGTTACCCATTCCAGAGTGGAAATGGGAGCATGTGACCATAGATTTTGTTTCTGGACTTCCCCGTTCTCCAGGCGGGAAGGATGCGATTTGGGTCATCGTGGACAGGTTGACCAAATTGGCCCACTTCCTACCATTCAAAGTGGGTACGTCTACAGAGAGACTAGCAGAGATGTATGTGCGCCAGATAGTCAGACTGCATGGAGTTCCAGTGAGCATAGTATCAGATCGGGACAGTCGCTTTACTTCGCATTTCTGGAGGAGTCTGCAGGCTAGCTTGGGCACCCAGCTCAAGTTTAGTAGTGCGTATCACCCGCAGACAGATGGTCAGTCAGAGAGGACCATTCAGACACTTGAGGACATGCTTCAGACTTGTGTTTTGGATTTCAGAGGCTCTTGGGAGGATCACTTGCACTTGATAGAGTTTGCTTACTACAACAGCTACCAAGCCAGTATCGAGATGTCACCTTTTGAGGCGTTGTATGGACGGAGGTGTCGCACTCCGTTGTCATGGGATGATGTAGGTGAGAGAGCTTTGCTTAGCCCGGAGATGGTGGTTGATGCAGCGGAGAAGGTCAAGCTCATTAGAGATAGACTTCGGGTAGCGCAGGACAGGCAGCGGCATTGGACCGATAGCCACCGGAGACCCTTGGAGTTTGAGGTATAGCTTAGAATCTATATTTTGTTCTTGTGTTTGCTTGTGATTGCTTATTTTAGACTAAGTGCAGAGACCTTGTTTGTGCTAGGTTGGAGATCTGGTGTTCCTGAGGATTTCTCCGACGCGGGGCACTATTCGCTTCGGTGGAGGCGGGAAGCTTAGCCCACGTTTCGTTGGACCCTTCTGTGTCCTCGAGAGGGTCGGCGCCGTGGCGTATAGGCTTGAGTTATCGCCTACGCTGGAGGGAGTTCATGATGTGTTCCACGTGTTGCAGTTGAGACGGTACGTGGCGGATCCCAGTCACGTATTGGATCACTCGGAGATCGAGGTGGGCCCTACCCTTAGCTATCCAGAGCAGCCGGTGGAGATTCTGGATCGGCGAGAGAAGGTGTTGAGGAACCAGACTATTCCCTTGGTTCGTGTCGCGTGGAGGCATCACTCTCCAGGGGAGTCGACCTGGGAGAGGGAGGATGAAATGCGCGAGTGATACCCCTATCTCTTCGAGCCCTGAGGTATGGTTCTTTTCTTGCATTCCTGTCCTAGTTTCGTCTTTTAATTTCGAGGACGAAATTATTTTAAGGAGGGTAGACTTGTCACTACCCAATTCTAGAAAATAGGGTATTTTTTTTATTTGATAAATAGTGGTTTGTATTTAATTAATTATATTTATATTTATTTAGTGCTTGTAATATTTTTTTTATGATTGTTTTAGGATTTTGGCTAGCCTGGACCCATTTTCGACCCTAGTGGACCCATGTCCGACCCAGCCCACACCCTTGTAAGAATTATTTTGGGGCTTAGATTTATTATTTTATTTTTAGGAGGTTAGTTGGAGAGATTTGGAGCTAGTTTGAGTGTTTTTGGACCCCGAAACCCAAAACCAATATAGGGGAGGGTATTTTGGGCATTTGGAGCTTTGGAGAACCCCTTTTTACATGTGGCCGGACCCCCCTACCTACCATTTCTGTGTGAAGCCAGCAGCAGCCCCCTCTTTCTTCATTCCTCTTCATTCTTCACTTCTTCTTCTTCATTTCTTCTTCTCCACTTCTTCTTCCTTCTTCCTTCTTCTCCAAGGTGAGTTCCCTCTTCACTTTTCTTCTTTCTTCTTTCATTCCTTCTTCCTTAAGCTAACCCTAACCTTACATTTTCTCTAACCTAGATGTGTGGAGCCTAGACTTTGTGTGGAGGCTAGTGTTGGTGGCTTGGAGCTTGAGGGAGGTGATTTCTAGGGGTTGTGAGACTTTGGCCTTGGGATTCCAACTCCCAAGAGGTAAAACCTAACTTTTCCCTTCCTAATTATTTTTATGTAGTGTAATTAGTATTGTAGAACCTTTATAGACCCTAACCCTACCCGTAGGAGGAAGTTGGAACTAGTTTGGGTGAGTTTAGAGACTTTGACATTAGGTTTTGTGTCGAATTCGGGTGGAATCCGAATTTGGCCCAATTTTGGTTGATGCCCTAGGTTAGATGGACCTAGGTAGACGTTGTCGGGTGTCTAGAGGGTGAGTGCGTGTCTCCGTTTGGACACGGGAAGTCGTGTCGCGGAGAAACAGGCGTTTCGGGCGAAATTGGGGCTTTTCGTCGTCGCCGATTCTAAGTGCGTACGCGTTTCCGCCACGGGCCTAGAATCGACGCGGGAGTGCATTTTCTAGGATCTAGACATCGTGTAGAACGCGTGGGTAAATTTTGGGCCGATTCCGAGTTCGTTTGGTGTGCATTTCAGGAGATTTTTCGAGCTGCGCACCACGTGTTCGTCGAAATGACCGAACGGCCATTTCGACTTGGTTTTCTCGTTTTGACTTTGTGCGCGCGTTGGGTTAGTATCGGGGAGTGTGTGCTAGAGTTTTCGAGTTATATTTTATATATTTTAGGGTATTGGTGAGTGTCGGGATCGTTGGGCGTGAGTGGGGCGTGTGGTTTGGGTGTTGTTGTGTGTTGTGTTGTGTTAGTGTATATGTATCTATATATATATATTTATATATATATGTATGTGTATTTATATATATATATTTATATATGTATGTGTGTATTTAGATCTATGTGCTTGTGTGTGTATATGTCTATGTGTATATATATATATATATATATATATGTATATGTGTAAGTGTGCTTGTGTGTGTGTATATGTATATATATATTTTGGGTGTATGTATATATATATATATATATAGTTGAGAGTGTGTGTAGATATATATATATATTAAGTGTATATATATATATATGTAGCTATGTATATATATTTATGTGTGTGTGTGTTATTGTGTGTGAGTGTGTGTATTAGTGTGTTTGTGAGTGTGTAGGTGTGTGTGTTAGTGAGTGTGTTAGAGTAGTTATAAGTGTATATATATATAGGTATCTAGTTGATATATATATAGATATATATCTATGTGTGTATATATATATATATATATATATATATATATATATATATATATATATATATATATATATATATATATATATAGGTTGATATATATATGTATAGGAGAGTGTGTGCGTGTGTGTTTGTGAGAGGAAGGGGGGGGACAGCAAGCAGTGGCTGCAGCTGCTGCTGCACTGCAGCAGCAGCACAGCAGCAGCAGGAAGCTGCAACACCAGCAGCAAAAGCAGCAGCAGGCTCAGCACGAGCAGCAGCATCAGCAGTAGCATGGAGCAGCAGCAAGAATAGCAAGGAGCAGTAGCAGCTAGATAATAGATATAACTAGTTAGATAGATAAGTTATTAGATAAGTAGATAACTATATGGATATTAGTGTATAGATAGATAAATAGGTAAGATAGATAATAAGATAAATAGATAGTTAGATGGCTAGATTAATAGATAGATAGCTAGGTATTTAGATAGATAGATACTAGATAGGTAGATAGGTAGATAGATAGTTTTATCTATCTAAGAGATAGATATCTATATACCTATAGTTATATATATATATATATATATATATATATATATATATGTTATGTTAGGTAAGATAATGGGTATTGGGTATATGTGTATGTGGATATATATGTATATAGGTAGATACCTACTTAGATATATATAAATATGATAGATATATATATATTACCTAGCCTAGATTTATAACTAGGTGTATAATTAGTAGCTAGATAGCTAGCTAGAGGGGTTTTAGAGCGAAACCTCAATACCTTGAGATACCGAGGTATCTCGATACCTTGAGATATTCAAGGTATTGAGTTTCGAGCGGGGTATTTGAGCATTAGCCTAGGAAATATCTTGGAGTGATTTTTATATGTTTATATATATATAATTACGCGTGCTAGCATAGGTTTTAGCGGGTTTAGGCGGGGTGCGTGGCCTAGGGCGAGGTATCGGATACCGAGGGTATCCCGGTATCTCGATTAGGCGAGTACCTACCTCTGATAGTTTCCATTTCATGATAGCGTTTATATCACTTGTTCTAGAACTGTAATACTTGATTCTGACATATTGTTACACGAGCTGGTACTAGTGGATCCCGTCATGAGATGCTATCCCCCTTACCGTGTTCAGCGGGTACTCTATCACGTGTATTTCATCATGTGCTTCGGGTATTGATTCTCATGTGCTATCATGTGCTTCTTGTGCTCTCGCCTTCGTGTGCGCGAGCTATTATCATGTACGTAGCGTGTTGTGGTTGGATCCAATGGTATTAGTGGGGGAGGGGAGTAGCGAGTTGGTTATGTGATCAAAGCCAAACAGTATTCATGTGTATGTCGGTTATGCAACTCACGCATAACGGAGTTATCTTAGTGTTTTTCATGTGCAACCTAAGCCGATCACATAACGAACTTGTGCTCAAGGCACTTAGCTAGTATTCATGTTTCTCACCTGCAGTTACTTTTCCAGTACTTGTGTTGTTCTCCAGTTTACATTGCAGCTACTTATTGTGCTCCAGCATATATTTATTTCCTGTGCATCTTGATTACTTTTCTATTGCTCGTCATATACACCTTACCATGCATTTGGAGTTGCTTTCAGAGTTATGTACTTCGCTCCAGTCCTGACTGGGCATATTTTTTCCAGAGGATCCTGAGGACTATTGTCCGACGTTCTACGGGCCGGGTGTTGACGACTGTTGTGACCCCGTGATCGAGGAGGAGTGCGCCGAGGAGACGCCGATAGCACCCTAGTTAGCTAGGTGGGTTTCTTGGGTTGTTTCCAGTGGTTTGTATTTTGGATGACTGTACTTATTCTTTTGATGCTGTGTGATGTTGTAGCTATTTGTAGACTTGGACTGTATTATTTTGGATTGTCTTGCTCTCTTGGTTCTGTTTCTTTGTTTATATCATATCGTGCTTTATTTCTTTCCCTAGATTTTGTGATTGAGAGTTCATATATATATATTGCGTGGTTGCCTCCTTTGGGAGAGGTCATGCCGGATTTTTCTGTGAGATATAGATAGATATGGTTGACCTAGAACGGACCTTTACAGCGTTCTACCGCTGATTCTGCGGCGTAGGCTGGACGTACCCACGGCTCATGCCCAATTTTCGGGTGCGGGTCGTGACACGTTTTTGGTGGTGGCCCATGCAGGTCTGCTTTTTAGGGTTACCTGCAATAGGATATAGGAGATAGGCTGAGAGAGAGTGTGCTCAATCACAACTAGGACCCTTCCTACTTCCTTTTGCTATCTTTAATTTTTCTGAAATTTTTTCTTTTGTAATATTACTGTCCTTCATTGATGTTATCGTTTCATGCACTATATTGACTTCTTTTGATCTGTGTTCAGGATGCCTCCGAAGACCAGATCTCAGCGCACCGCCCCAGCAGCTGCAACCGAGAGGTCTGCCACCTCTCGACCTGCTCGAATTCCGGCAGCCGCTACCGCTCCACTCGCCACTCCTGCGGTTGAGGGAGCGTCAGTTTCTCTCGGAGATACCCTTACTCCCATTGATCCGAGAGCCACCCCAGTTGTCCCGGTGGTACCTCCTCCACCACCGCCTGCGCCAGTGGATGCTACGCAGTTGTTCGCATTCTTCCGAGAGATGATGGATGTGCAGCACCGCCAGGCAGATGTTATGAGGATGGGCATTGAGAATGCTCATCAGGTGGCTATGACAGCGGTCGACAGAGTGGCTCAGATCCAGCCACAGCCAGAGCAGGCTCAGTATCCTAGGCCGGGTACTATCATCGATTTTCAGAGGATGCGGCCTAAGGAGTTCCGCGGCACAGAGGGGATCCTGTACACCGACGACTGGATCGAGCATATAGAGGGCATTTTTAGGCTGGCGATGATCCCAGCCAGCATGCAGATAGAGGCAGCGGGCAGCCAGATGTTCGACCTTGCCCTTACTTGGTTCCGCACGGATACGCGGATAGCAGTTCCGGGATTGACTTGGGAGGCTTTCAAGAAGCTTTTCAAGGAGAAGTTCTTCCCGGACGTGGCTCTCAGTGCATTGGAGAGTCAGTTTGAGGCGCTCGTCCAAGGGAGTATGTCACGCCCCAGTCCCAAAATACCGAGGGACTGGACGCGTGGCAATGGCCAGCAGTACGCACCGATGGACAAACCCAATTTAATGGATCCATCAGGGCATACTTAAGCTGTAATATAACAATAAGCAGGTCCAATGTTACATGTCACAGTCTATCTAATCTCATCCACAACAGAATATCACAGATCAAAGCCAGAGTAAATATAAATAAAAATAAACTAACAAGTCTCAATAAATTTGTCTCGGAGAACAATCCGAGTACAAGTCTGGTACATAAATGAAATAGACTGGAAATGAAATAACTATAAACTGAATAAATGAGTATCTCAAGCCAATACTCAAGAGAAGTCCTCTGGTACGATCTCGTCCTCAGATCCTGGTTCTGCTCCAATGTAGGCACCTGCTCCTGCTAATGCCAATGCTCCGGTCCCGTATACCTCGGGATAGATCTCGTCAGCTATACCTGGGGACATAGTCCGGATCCAGGTCCTCAGGGGACAGCAAGGTACAGAAAATACAAGCCAAAATAAATGCAGTGCAGCAATAAATGAACAATAGGGTAAATAAATAACCATCTAGTGATATGCAAATGAGAACATTATTCCATACTCGGGCTGAGACTACTACAGGATCAGTGTCGGAGAACCCAATAGCAGTATTTTCTCGAAGGGCCAGAACTGGTGCCATAGCTCTGTGTCAGAGACTAAGACACATCCAGATGTCAATATATAATATGATCAGCCTTTCATATGGTAATACTCTCCCCACCCAATGTAATCACACGTCTCATGTCCATGATGCACCATGTCCATGTCACGCACAATCATCTCTAATGCAACAAGTCATCTAATATCTAGGAATACAATGTCCATGTCCTGTATCCTATACAGAATCACCACGAATATCTCGGGAAGATCCTGTCTCATGAGTAGTGTCAAGTGTCCTGAGTCCAACGTACTTGGTAAGACAAGTACGATAATATATAGTGTCACGAATATCCATCTCTAGATGACCGTACCCAACACTGCGTACAGTGTCGGCACCCGACTGATAATCGGACGCTAAGTACGTCACACGGCCCTAGGTTGAGCATGCACAACAATATAATGAAGCAAGGAAAATATGTAACAATACTGCAAAGTTTGGCAAGGTACACTTGCCTGGGGTCCTGGCTCCAACTGTAGCTCTGGTCTCAGTGTGATCTGCAGGTACTACTCCGGTTGCTGAAATAAACATCACCATTAGATTCAGAAAATATCAAATAGCTAAAAACGCCTGTCCTTGGGTCCAATTTGGAGACAAGGGCAGAAACGACAGTTTCGGGTCAAAACGGGGTCCACATGCGGGCCCGCTTTGCACCGAAAAGCGCGTCAGGGTCAAAGGTCTCCAATTCTGTCAAACTTAGTGTCAACAGGTCAGGAACGATGATACGAACCCAACGGAACTTCCAGAATTGGATTCCGATGAGCCGATCACAAAATCGCCCGTCAAGTGGAGCCTGTGGGGCCCACGATACGCGATTTTGTCAACGTTCTCAGAATCGAACCAAACTTGGCTCACAGGACCAGCGTATTGCTACGAGTCCGATGGCGCAAGTTTCGTCTCGATCCGACGTGTGTACACAAAGTTACAGCGTGTTCCAGAATCGACGGATACGGGGCGGTGTCGGCGGATACGCGTTGATTCCGGTGTGCACGCACATCCAAATCAACTTCTGCGAAATCCTACACGTCCGTATCAACGTCGCGCACGTTTTGGTAAAGATCGCGTGCGACCAAGTCGTCCCGTTTGGCGGGGCGTACTCGGTTCCGGGGTGAAACGGGGCGTTGGTTTACCTGTTTTTGGATCGCGGTGTGCGATCACCACAGGACGCGATGCCCCGAGCGGTTTGTCCGGGCACCGAGAGGGTCATACAGGCTTCGTGTAGAAATTTACGGAATCGAAATCCGAGCTACGAGTCAAAAGTTACGGATACCTGAAGAGGGTCTGAAAAACTGAGTCCTTCGTGTCCAACCGTGTCCTGTGTCCACCCTAGGTTTTAGGGTTTACTGTTCCTGTGTCCGGCCGAGTCTGTGTCCGGCCGAGGTAGCTGTGTCCGGCCGATTCTGTGTCCGGCCGAGGTAGCTGTGTCCAGCCGCGTCCCCGGTTAGGGTTCTGTGTACGCCGGGGAGGACGGCGGCGCCGAGGCTGCGGTGGTCCGGGAAGCTCGACACGGGGAGGTGTTCGACTGGGATCTGCTCGGCTGCTGTGGTCGACGACGTCGACGCCGGAGAAGAAGGGGAGGAAGAAGGTGGGAGGCGGTCGTCGGGTGCGAGGCTGAGTTGGGCAGGGGACGGCGGCGTTCGAGGGCAGAGCGGGGAGTTCGGACGAGGCGGAGGTCGGGGGATTTAGGGTTCAGGGAAGGGCTCGGCGGCGGAGAGATGAAAGAGAGGGGGAGACGACCGGGGAGGAGGAGGCGACGGGGAGGAGCTCGTCGGAGTAGATGACCGGCGACGGCGAGAAGAATTAGGGTTTGCGGCGGCGGCACAGAAGTCGAGGCGTCGTTTTATAGATGCGCCGCCGCGGAGTCGAGGCCGAGGAGAATTAGGGTTCAGAGATTGTTTAACGGGTTTCGGGTCGGGTTGACTCGGATCCGACCCGACCCGACCCGCTAACCATTCGGTTTGGTTCGGGTCAGTTCGGTTTGGGTTTGGTTTGGTTCTTCTCGGTTTATTTGAAATAAACCCGGTTTATTTCTGGATTAATTTGGTTTATTTTATTTAATAGTTTTAAGGCTTTTAAATGGGTTTCCGGAGTCCAATAAATTTACCGAAAATTACCACATGTCCGGTTTTCCATTTTACACCATAAAATATTATTTCCATAATATTTTAATATTATTAAACAACAATTAAAAATCATTTAATTATCAAAGCCTAGGTTTAAATTATAGAAAAATCCCGGAAAATTCCAGAAAATTGGGAAAAAGCCAAATTAAAAAAATTCCTAAAAATCAGGGGGCTTACAATCTACCCTCCTTAAGAGGATTGCGTCCTCGCAATCAAAGAATAACCGGTCAACAGAGATGACACGGTTGCAAATATTGTTCGAAGCACATCATGATCAAGGAGAGTAAAGGTTGAGGGTGTAAGAATAATACAAAGGAAAAACTATTTCCCTAAGCATTAAAAGTTATGCAATCTCCCGTATGAAGGAGATTTAGAAGGCTACAGTTCAGAAAAACTAGATTATCCTTTAAAACATATTAGGTTATCAATTATAAAAATATTCTAGGTTATTAATCAATCTCTAAATTACTAGGTGAAGGCTAGGGTCACGAACCAACATGCAAAAACTAACACAATACAAGAAACAGAAACTATAAAAACTTACGCGCATTAGCTACTCCATGAATTTACGCATCCTCCAAAGTCATCACATAAGCTTGTCCGCGTCCTTGAAGGGGTGCCCTCTGCTGTTGCTGGGCCTGCTGGAAGGGTGCTGGTCGAGGTGCCAAGGGTGGCCTTGGTTGATATCCTTCTGGTGCTGGTAGAGCTTGTTGGTTTGTTCTTGGTGCTCCTTCTTTACGCTCAGGGCAGTCTCTCACTGCATGCTGTCTGGATCCACAACCTAAGCATAGTCCTAACCTGCGTCTGCATTCCCTGGCGAGATGGCCTGCTTTGCCACAGTAGTGACAAGTAGAGAGGACTATTACTTGTGGTGTAGATGCGTTCTGCTGTTGCTGTAGATGAGGTCTCTTTGCAGCTTCTTCTTGTGGTACTCTGTTTGTTGCTGATGTGGAAGGCCGCTTCAGACTGGTCTCTCTCCTGGTGACGCGCTCCAGGCGTCGGGCTGCAGCAAGGACGTCCGAGTAGGATGTGGGCGCAATGGATCCAATTAGTTTCTGCAGCTCGAAGTTTAGTCCATCGAAAAACTTCTCGGCCTTCTCTTCTTCTGTCGGAATCAAGGTAGGGGCGAAGCGACTCAGACGAATAAATTCCGCGTTGTACTCTTCCACTGTCATATTGCCTTGGATAAGGCGGTTGAACTTGTCTCTGAGTTCTGATCGAGCGGTAGCTGGAATGTACATCTCTTGAAAGAGTCTGGAGAACTCCTCCCAAGTGACTCGGTCTGGTCCGAGCCGTGTCTCCTCAGATAGCCACCAGTGATGTGCATTGTCCGTCAATTGCATTCTGACGGCAGTTATCCAACGTTCCTTTGGTAGCTCTGCTGCTTCTAGTTGATGTCGTATGTTGGTAAGCCACTCATAAACTTCAGTAGGTTCCTCCTTGCCTGAGAAGGTGCGGGGCTTCAGCTGGCGGAAGTCGGTGATAGAGCCCGTCGGTTGTCGACGAGTTGGTAGGTTGGCCTGATCCAGTGCATTTACTATGCTGTTCCTTAAGTAATCTGCTTCACGACGTTGAGCTTCTTGATAAATATGCTGTTGGGCCTGCATCATTGCGTAGATCATTTGAAACATCTGCTGCCCGTCCATAGACTGTCCTGGTGGGAATACAGGCATTGGTGGAATGAACTGCGGAGGCGGTGGGATGTCGTCTCGCCGAAATCTAGGAGCATGCTGATCTGCTTGGCTGCCTTGGTGAGTAGAGGGATCTCCACTCAATGGTGCCACTTCATCTTCTCCGTAGGTGGCTACCGCACCTATTGGTGTGTTTGCTGGAGTTTCGTCGTTTGCTCTTGAATCCATTACTCTGCATCAAAAATAAACTATAAGAGGCGCACAGGAATCAAGGCAAGATGCAAGAAATTTAATTCGAATACAATATAGATATCAAGAACGTTTCAAGCATGTGGATGAGATCCTAAAACTTATTCTATTCTTATTGCAGGCTTGCTCGGTCCCTAAGTGGAAACCGAACAATTTAGTCGTAGACCTGCATGGGCCACCACAAAAACCATGTCACGCCCCAGTCCCAAAATACCGAGGGACTGGACGCGTGGCAATGGCCAGCAGTACGCACCGATGGACAAACCCAATTTAATGGATCCATCAGGGCATACTTAAGCTGTAATATAACAATAAGCAGGTCCAATGTTACATGTCACAGTCTATCTAATCTCATCCACAACAGAATATCACAGATCAAAGCCAGAGTAAATATAAATAAAAATAAACTAACAAGTCTCAATAAATTTGTCTCGGAGAACAATCCGAGTACAAGTCTGGTACATAAATGAAATAGACTGGAAATGAAATAACTATAAACTGAATAAATGAGTATCTCAAGCCAATACTCAAGAGAAGTCCTCTGGTACGATCTCGTCCTCAGATCCTGGTTCTGCTCCAATGTAGGCACCTGCTCCTGCTAATGCCAATGCTCCGGTCCCGTATACCTCGGGATAGATCTCGTCAGCTATACCTGGGGACATAGTCCGGATCCAGGTCCTCAGGGGACAGCAAGGTACAGAAAATACAAGCCAAAATAAATGCAGTGCAGCAATAAATGAACAATAGGGTAAATAAATAACCATCTAGTGATATGCAAATGAGAACATTATTCCATACTCGGGCTGAGACTACTACAGGATCAGTGTCGGAGAACCCAATAGCAGTATTTTCTCGAAGGGCCAGAACTGGTGCCATAGCTCTGTGTCAGAGACTAAGACACATCCAGATGTCAATATATAATATGATCAGCCTTTCATATGGTAATACTCTCCCCACCCAATGTAATCACACGTCTCATGTCCATGATGCACCATGTCCATGTCACGCACAATCATCTCTAATGCAACAAGTCATCTAATATCTAGGAATACAATGTCCATGTCCTGTATCCTATACAGAATCACCACGAATATCTCGGGAAGATCCTGTCTCATGAGTAGTGTCAAGTGTCCTGAGTCCAACGTACTTGGTAAGACAAGTACGATAATATATAGTGTCACGAATATCCATCTCTAGATGACCGTACCCAACACTGCGTACAGTGTCGGCACCCGACTGATAATCGGACGCTAAGTACGTCACACGGCCCTAGGTTGAGCATGCACAACAATATAATGAAGCAAGGAAAATATGTAACAATACTGCAAAGTTTGGCAAGGTACACTTGCCTGGGGTCCTGGCTCCAACTGTAGCTCTGGTCTCAGTGTGATCTGCAGGTACTACTCCGGTTGCTGAAATAAACATCACCATTAGATTCAGAAAATATCAAATAGCTAAAAACGCCTGTCCTTGGGTCCAATTTGGAGACAAGGGCAGAAACGACAGTTTCGGGTCAAAACGGGGTCCACATGCGGGCCCGCTTTGCACCGAAAAGCGCGTCAGGGTCAAAGGTCTCCAATTCTGTCAAACTTAGTGTCAACAGGTCAGGAACGATGATACAAACCCAACGGAACTTCCAGAATTGGATTCCGATGAGCCGATCACAAAATCGCCCGTCAAGTGGAGCCTGTGGGGCCCACGATACGCGATTTTGTCAACGTTCTCAGAATCGAACCAAACTTGGCTCACAGGACCAGCGTATTGCTACGAGTCCGATGGCGCAAGTTTCGTCTCGATCCGACGTGTGTACACAAAGTTACAGCGTGTTCCAGAATCGACGGATACGGGGCGGTGTCGGCGGATACGCGTTGATTCCGGTGTGCACGCACATCCAAATCAACTTCTGCGAAATCCTACACGTCCGTATCAACGTCGCGCACGTTTTGGTAAAGACCGCGTGCGACCAAGTCGTCCCGTTTGGCGGGGCGTACTCGGTTCCGGGGTGAAACGGGGCGTTGGTTTACCTGTTTTTGGATCGCGGTGTGCGATCACCACAGGACGCGATGTCCCGAGCGGTTTGTCCGGGCACCGAGAGGGTCATACAGGCTTCGTGTAGAAATTTACGGAATCGAAATCCGAGCTACGAGTCAAAAGTTACGGATACCTGAAGAGGGTCTGAAAAACTGAGTCCTTCGTGTCCAACCGTGTCCTGTGTCCACCCTAGGTTTTAGGGTTTACTGTTCCTGTGTCCGGCCGAGTCTGTGTCCGGCCGAGGTAGCTGTGTCCAGCCGCGTCCCCGGTTAGGGTTCTGTGTACGCCGGGGAGGACGGCGGCGCCGAGGCTGCGGTGGTCCGGGAAGCTCGACACGGGGAGGTGTTCGACTGGGATCTGCTCGGCTGCTGTGGTCGACGACGTCGACGCCGGAGAAGAAGGGGAGGAAGAAGGTGGGAGGCGGTCGTCGGGTGCGAGGCTGAGTTGGGCAGGGGACGGCGGCGTTCGAGGGCAGAGCGGGGAGTTCGGACGAGGCGGAGGTCGGGGGATTTAGGGTTCAGGGAAGGGCTCGGCGGCGGAGAGATGAAAGAGAGGGGGAGACGACCGGGGAGGAGGAGGCGACGGGGAGGAGCTCGTCGGAGTAGATGACCGGCGACGACGAGAAGAATTAGGGTTTGCGGCGGCGGCACAGAAGTCGAGGCGTCGTTTTATAGATGCGCCGCCGCGGAGTCGAGGCCGAGGAGAATTAGGGTTCAGAGATTGTTTAACGGGTTTCGGGTCGGGTTGACTCGGATCCGACCCGACCCGACCCGCTAACCATTCGGTTTGGTTCGGGTCAGTTCGGTTTGGGTTTGGTTTGGTTCTTCTCGGTTTATTTGAAATAAACCCGGTTTATTTCTGGATTAATTTGGTTTATTTTATTTAATAGTTTTAAGGCTTTTAAATGGGTTTCCGGAGTCCAATAAATTTACCGAAAATTACCACATGTCCGGTTTTCCATTTTACACCATAAAATATTATTTCCATAATATTTTAATATTATTAAACAACAATTAAAAATCATTTAATTATCAAAGCCTAGGTTTAAATTATAGAAAAATCCCGGAAAATTCCAGAAAATTGGGAAAAAGCCAAATTAAAAAAATTCCTAAAAATCAGGGGGCTTACAGAGTATGTCAGTGGATGAGTATGCAGCGGAGTTCTGCCGTCTGGGCAGATTTGTTGAGGGGTTGTCTGAGGCAGCGAAGGTGCGGAAGTTCCGCAAGGGCTTGGTCATGGCGGTCAAGTCCTTGACTAGGAGCGACCGCGAGGCGACCTTCGAGCAGATTGTCAACGACGCACAGAGAGCTGAGGATGATTTGGAGCTGAAGACGAAGAGGAGCAGAGATGCTTCAGGAGCAGGTAGCAGTGCAGGCCCAGCCAAGAGGCCATTCCAGCAGACCCAGCAGCACCAGGGTCAGGGTCGAGCGCCCTTCCGGCAGGCGCCCCAGCAGCAGAGGCAGGGTCAGCAGCAGGGCCAGAGGCAGCCCATCGTTTGCCCTTTCTGTAGAAAGCCAGGGCACGGATGGGACATATGCAGAAAGAGGCTGGGCAGATATTTATTGTGTGGCGCAGCAGATCACCAGCTGAAGGATTGTCCTACAGCGCTTGCCCGTACAGCTCAGGGCGGAGGAGCCGCTCAGAGGGCACCAGCCAGAGCACCTGCAGCGCAGCAGAGAGGACCGCCTTTGCAGACTCAGCAGCAGAGGTTCGCCCAGCACCAGCAGCAGCACCGAGGAGGACAGCAGGGGCGAGCTTTTGCCCTGACAGTGGACGAGGCCGAGCCAGTTGGTGACGTTATCTCAGGTTCTGTTCTTCTTGATTCCATTCCAGCACTTGCTTTATTTGATTCCGGTGCTTCCCATAGCTTTGTGTCTGTATCTTTTGCTGTTAGACACCATCTTGTTGCTGAACCTTTAGCTAAACTCTGCAAGATCACGACCGGGGGTGGTATCATCCTAGTCCGTGATGTCTGCAGAGACCGGAGAGTTACCTTGGGAGGCCGGGAGTTGAGTGTGTGCCTACTCGTAATGCCACTTCCGAGCTACGATATTGTACTCGGGATGGATTGGTTGAGTACGCATTGTGCTAGTATAGATTGTCGTGGAGGCAGAGTTTTGTTTAGTCCGCCAGGTGAGCCAGAGTTTCAGTTTGTCAGAGGAGCAGCGGAGCAGACCGAGGGAGTCTTCTGCGGAGCCCTGGTGGTAGAGCCGAGGTCGCTACATCCACTGATAGAGGAATACATGGATGTCTTTCCGGAGGAGTTGCCAGGGTTACCTCCAGACAGAGATATGGAGTTCTCTATAGACTTGGTGCCAGGCGCGGAGCCGATATCCCAGCACGTCTATAGAGTCAGCAACAGTGAGCTGGTAGAGTTGAAGAAGCAGGTGGATGAGCTTCAGGACAAAGGATTTATCAGATCTAGTTCTTCTCCGTGGGGTACTCCGGTACTTTTTGTGCCGAAGAAGGATGGGTCGATACGGATGTGTATCGACTACAGGGCTCTGAACAACCTCACAATCAAGAACAAGTATCCGCTGTCGCGTATTGATGATCTATTTGACCAGTTGAGCGGAGCGAGGGTATTTTCCAGGATTGATCTGAGGACAGGCTACCACCAGGTGAAGGTCAAGAAGGAGGATATTCCGAAAACAGCTTTTCGGACCAAATATGGACAGTATGAGTTCTTGGTGATGCCGTTTGGGTTGACTAATGCCCCGGCACTGTTCATGAATCTGATGAACAAGGTGTTCCATCAGCATCTGGACAGGTTTATGGTGGTGTTTATAGATGACATCTTGGTGTATTCGAAGACCCCAGAGGAGCACGAGGAGCATCTGAGGATAGTGCTGGAGACTCTCAGGAGGAAGAAGCTTTATGGAAAGCTCTCGAAGTGTGAGTTCTTCCTTGACAAGGTGGAATTCCTTGGTCATGTGGTGACTAGAGAGGGTATCTCGGTGGATCCGAGAAAGATCATGGAAGTTGAGGCATGGAGTGCTCCGAGTTCAGTAGCCGAGGTCAGGAGTTTCTTGGGACTGGCAGGCTACTACAGGAGATTTGTTCAGGATTTTTCCCGGATTGCAGAGCCGTTGTCCAGGCTGACTCGGAAGGACGTAGAGTTTGTTTGGTCAGAGGAGTACCAGATCGCCTTTGATGAGCTGAAGAGGAGGTTGACGACAGCTCCAGTGTTGACGTTGCCCTCAGGTTCTGGAGGATTCACTATCTATAGTGATGCATCGGGGAAGGGACTGGGTTGTGTGTTGCAGCAGAATGGAAGGGTGATTGCCTATGCTTCCAGGCAATTACGTCCTCATGAGAAGAACTATCCTACCCACGATTTGGAGTTAGTAGCGGTCATCTTTGCTCTGAAGTTGTGGAAACACTATTTATACGGAGAGCATGTGGAGATCTTCACAAACCACAAGAGCTTGAAGTATGTGTTTACCCAAAAAGAGCTGAACATGAGGCAGAGGAGATGGTTGGAGTTGATGAAAGACTTTGACATATCATTGTAGTATCATCCAGGGAAGGCAAACGTAGTTGCGGATGCGTTAAGCAGGTATCCGATAACTAAGTGCCTGACTACAGATCGTTATCTTCTGGCAGATCTAGAGAGCTTGGGCATTGAGGTGATAGTGCCTAGAGTTGAGATGCAGATGTGGGGACTGCAGATTCAGTCAGAATTGGTAGACCGGATCAGGGCTACACAGTTTGATGATGAGTCCCTGAGGAGCATCAGGGCGCAGGTTCAGATGGGTTTATCAGACGACTTCACCATTGCTGATGATGGTTCATTGCGGCACGGTACCAGGTTGTGTGTGCCGAGTGGGTCGTTGCGCGAGGAGGTTCTCCAGGAGGCGCATCGATTCCAGTACTCTATGCATCCCGGTGCCAACAAGATGTATAGAGATCTGAGACAGCATGTATGGTGGTACGGGATGAAGCGGGAGGTAGCACGCTTCGTATCCCGATGCTTAATGTGCCAGCAGGTGAAGGCGGAGAGGCAGAGGCCAGGAGGATTACTCCAGCCGTTACCCATTTCGGAGTGGAAATGGGAGCATGTTGTCACGCCCCGATCCCCCGCAGGCTATTTCGGCCGTTCCCGCTAGGCGGGAATCACCCTCGCCAGCGCTCCCGCGGAACGATCGCTTAACCTATCCGGGCGTGATGCCGCACGAGCGTGATCCACGCCCGTGCAAGGCCATGGTTCATTGGCTGGCGGCAAGAGTTCTAAGCCATAGAGTCGCACAGATTGTCCGAGTGCAGCGGAGTCATGAACGCATAGGCGATCGGTAACATGTTCACTGAGTCGACAATATAGCGGAAGCATTAAAACAAGTAAAGTAATCTCTTTATTTATATAAACTTGTGTTACAGGTGGCGTATAGCCGAGATTACAAGTCGCTCAAGCCTCTCTCTCTGAAACAGTAAAAGCGTGCCAAGCGGCTACAACTGTGGAATGAATGTACAGGCGATGGTCAGGCGATGTTCACAACTTATGTCTTGTATATATGCTTCAGTCTCGGACGTACCGTTGCAAGGCTTCAGAGGGAACTCCTGGACTTAGCACGCACGAAGGAGGCGTCCGCACCGAACGAGGTTCTCCCGCACCCTGCATACAAACTGGTGGATTATCAGTACATTGAATGCACTGGTGGGGAAGCTACTCGCCCGCTCGACAAATCCAAACACGTAATACAGGTTCCGTGCACAACTATTAAGTTGTCTTTCTAGTTGCCTTAGGATCAGTTTCATGCAAACGTTGAATAGCCTAACGAGTCGGGCAGTGCGCCGTGCGATGTTTGAGGGAACACGGCGAGACTTACCAACTTACCATTTATCCTTCCCTGTCCAAGGCAAACATTGTTAATTTAAGCAGGGGCATGTATAAACATTCAGGAGGCATAGCATATGCAAACACGAGTACTTATTTCAAGATCGTTCATGTGTTCAGTTTATTTGTTTCATGCGATACAGTATCTCGCACGCGGATAGCCGCTAAGCGAGGATGAATGGTTTATCTTTCGTTTACAAACAAGCATGCAACAAGTTAAGTACAAGGTGATCACTGGCGTATGCCATAATGGACACTAGTCTGTGACGAAGATGGTTTGCTACGTGCAAGAACGTTAGGCGCCGCATACCACCCTGTCCTAGTACGTGAGACTAAACGTTAGTTCCGTCCAGAGCCGGAACGGTGCCAGTGCCCCAGCAGCCGCCCGCAGGAACTATACCTTGTGCACAAGTTGTCCGTGATCGAACAATAACATTCATTCGCCCGAAGGCTACGTGATTATCACCCGTAGGCTACGTGACTATCGCCCGTAGGCTACGTGAATATCGCCCATAGGCTACGTGCGCCCGTAGGCTACGTGATTATCGCCCGGAGGCTACGTGAGTACAAGACAAGCAGTAGCATGATTCATTTATATTGCATCTACGTTCCATTCATGCGTTCAGGATTGCTTAAACATTGCAAAATATAATAACGTTAGACATTCATAAGCAGACAAGCATGCGTTTCTAAGGGACACAAGTAAACACGATTGCTCGGACCCGAAGGTAAGCCGAGAGATGAAACCGTTAGGGACTTAGCATGCGAGGGTCTGAATATAAGCAGTATTTCATTTCCATGTTCTAGCAAGTAATACAAGTTGGGATTATTCTCTTAGCTAGGTGCGTTAGATTTATTTGCATGCAGGGGGTGATTCACCTAGCGACTAGCATGAACATTCCAGATTTTATGTGTGCTGGCTAAGCAAAGACAAGTTCACCGTAGCCACCCACCTTAGCGATGATTCGCCTCAGTAGAGCGATACGTCTGAGCGAGCCTCTGAAAGCCTAAGCCGGATTCCTGTAGGGACAAGTCTGGATATCCTTTGCTTCTTGATCGAGGCAAAGCAGGTCGGGACAGCTGCACTATTGCCGATTGAGTCGGCAGTCCGCTTGAGCGGAATGGGGTGTTACATCCTACCCAACTTAGAAAAAGTCTCGTCCTCGAGACTTACTAAGGACAAGCAGAAATCTAGGGTTGAGGCAATCCTAGACAAGTCGTTTGTACTTGTTTATTTGGATATTCACTTGCACAAGCTTCAAAATCAGCATATCGCTTAGACTGGATCGTGCGCACTTTCGAAGGTACCCTCTAGCGTGAACACGTCAACCAGCTCAGTGATAGCGAAGTCTTAGCACTCGAGTTTCACCTTTTCTAAGTCTTGGATGGTGCACTAGTTCAAGGCGTCCCTCGAATAGATGCATTCAACCAAACTTAGGGTTAGCGAAAATCGGACAAGCTACTAGCGATACTCTCAGGGGTTCGCACAGGTTGGCACAAAGGCCACTCGCAGCATACAACCAGACAAGCAATCATATCAATCAAAACGCATTTTGAAAGTATTTAGACTTATTGTTGGAACATCCCATCGAGGCATTGAGAGAGAGCGTGCACATAACCCACGAACGAGCTTTCGAAACAGAGATATCGAATCAAAGTCCAAAGGCATAGAAGCCAGGCTCTGATACCAACCTGTCACGCCCCGATCCCCCGCAGGCTATTTCGGCCGTTCCTGCTAGGCGGGAATCACCCTCGCCAGCGCTCCCGTGGAACGATCGCTTAACCTATCCGGGCATGATGCCGCACGAGCGTGATCCACGCCCGTGCAAGGCCATGGTTCATTGGCTGGCGGCAAGAGTTCTAAGCCACAGAGTCGCACAGATTGTCCGAGTGCAGCGGAGTCATGAACGCATAGGCGATCGGTAACAGGTTCACTGAGTCGACAATATAGCGGAAGCATTGAAACAAGTAAAGTAATCTCTTTATTTATATAAACTTGTGTTACAGGTGGCGTATAGCCGAGATTACAAGTCGCTCAAACCTCTCTCTCTGAAACAGTAAAAGCGTGCCAAGCGGCTACAACTGTGGAATGAATGTACAGGCGATGGTCAGGCGATGTTCACAACTTATGTCTTGTATATATGCTTCAGTCCCGGATGCACCGTTGCAAGGCTTCAGAGGGAACTCCTGGCCTTAGCACGCACGAAGGAGGCGTCTGCACCGAACGAGGTTCTCCCGCACCCTGCATACAAACTGGTGGATTATCAGTACATTGAATGCACTGGTGGGGAAGCTACTCGCCCGCTCGACAAATCCAAACACGTAATACAGGTTTCGTGCACAACTATTAAGTTGTCTTTCTAGTTGCCTTAGGATCAGTTTTATGCAAACGTTGAATAGCCTAACGAGTCGGGCAGTGCGCCGTGCGATGTTTGAGGGAACACGGCGAGACTTACCAACTTACCATTTATCCTTCCCTGTCCAAGGCAAACATTGTTAATTTAAGCAGGGGCATGTATAAACATTCAGGAGGCATAGCATATGCAAACACGAGTACTTATTTCAAGATCGTTCATGTGTTCAGTTTATTTGTTTTATGCGATACAGTATCTCGCACGCGGATAGCCGCTAAGCGAGGATGAATGGTTTATCTTTCGTTTACAAACAAGCATGCAATAAGTTAAGTACAAGGTGATCACTGGCGTATGCCATAATGGACACTAGTCTGTGACGAAGATGGTTTGCTACGTGCAAGAAGGTTAGGCGCCGCATACCACCCTGTCCTAGTACGTGAGACTAAACGTTAGTTCCGTCCGGAGCCGGAACGGTGCCAGTGCCCCAGCAGCCGCCCGCAGGAACTATACCTTGTGCACAAGTTGTCCGTGATCAAACAATAACATTCATTCGCCCGAAGGCTACGTGATTATCACCCGTAGGCTACGTGCGCCCGTAGGCAACGTGACTATCGCCCGTAGGCTACATGAATATCGCCCGTAGGCTACGTGCGCCCGTAGGCTACGTGATTATCGCCCGGAGGCTACGTGAGTACAAGACAAGCAGTAGCATGATTCATTTATATTGCATCTACGTTCCATTCATGCGTTCAGGATTGCTTAAACATTGCACAATATAATAACGTTAGACATTCATAAGCAGACAAGCATGCGTTTCTAAGGGACACAAGTAAACACGATTGCTCGGACCCGAAGGTAAGCCGAGAGATGAAACCGTTAGGGACTTAGCATGCGCGGGTCTGAATATAAGCAGTATTTCATTTCCATGTTCTAGCAAGCAATACAAGTTAGGATTATTCCCTTAGCTAGGTGCGTTGGATTTATTTGCATGCAGGGGGTGATTCACCTAGCGACTAGCATGAACATTCCAGATTTTATGTGTGCTGGCTAAGCAAAGACAAGTTCACCGTAGCCAACCACCTTAGCGATGATTCTTCTCGGTAGAGCGATACGTCTGAGCGAGCCTCTAAAAGCCTAAGCCAGATTCCTGTAGGGACAAGTCTGGATATCCTTTGCTTCTTGATCGAGGCAAAGCAGGTCGGGACAACTGCACTATTGCCGATTGAGTCGGCAGTCCGCTTGAGCGGAACGGGGTGTTACACATGTGACCATAGATTTTGTTTCTGGACTTTCCCGTTCTCCAGGCGGGAAGGATGCGATTTGGGTCATCGTGGACAGGTTGACCAAATCGGCCCACTTCCTACCATTCAAAGTGGGTACGTCTACAGAGAGACTAGCAGAGATGTATGTGCACCAGATAGTCAGACTGCATGGAGTTCCAGTGAGCATAGTATCAGATCGGGACAGTCGCTTTACTTCGCATTTCTGGAGGAGTCTGCAGGCTAGCTTGGGCACCCAGCTCAAGTTTAGTAGTGCGTATCACCCGCAGACAGATGGTCAGTCAGAGAGGACCATTCAGACACTTGAGGACATGCTTCGGACTTGTGTTTTGGATTTCAGAGGCTCTTGGGAGGATCACTTGCACTTGATAGAGTTTGCTTACTACAACAGCTACCAAGCCAGTATCGAGATGTCACCTTTTGAGGCGTTGTATGGACGAAGGTGTCGCACTCCGTTGTCATGGGATGATGTAGGTGAGAGAGCTTTGCTTGGCCCGGAGATGGTGGTTGATGCAGCGGAGAAGGTCAAGCTCATTAGAGATAGACTTCGGGTGGCGCAGGACAGGCAGCGGCATTGGGCCGATAGCCACCGGAGACCCTTGGAGTTCGAGGTATAGCTTAGAATCTATATTTTGTTCTTGTGTTTGCTTGTGATTGCTTATTTTAGACTAAGTACAGAGACCTTGTTTGTGCTAGGTTGGAGATCTGGTGTTCCTGAGGATTTCTTCGACGCGGGGCACTATTCGCTTCGGTGGAGGCGGGAAGCTTAGCCCACGTTTCGTTGGACCCTTCCGTGTCCTCGAGAGGGTCGGCGCCGTGGCGTATAGGCTTGAGTTGCCGCCTACGCTGGAGGGAGTTCATGATGTGTTCCACGTATCGCAGTTGAGACGGTACGTGGCGGATCCCAGTCACGTATTGGATCACTTGGAGATCGAGGTGGGCCCTACCCTTAGCTATCCAGAGCAGCCGGTGGAGATTCTGGATCGGCGAGAGAAGGTGTTGAGGAACCAGACTATTCCCTTGGTTCGCGTCGCGTGGAGGCATCACTCTCCAGGGGAGTCGACCTGGGAGAGGGAGGATGAAATACGCGAGCGATACCCCTATCTCTTCGAGCCCTGAGGTATAGTTCTTTTCTTGCATTCCTGTCCTAGTTTCGTCTTTTAATTTCGAGGACGAAATTATTTTAAGGAGGGTAGACTTGTCACTACCCAATTCTAGAAAATAGAGTATTTTTTTTATTTTTTTTATTTGATAAATAGTGGTTTGTATTTAATTAATTATATTTATATTTATTTAGTGCTTGTAATATTTTTTTTATGATTGTTTTAGGGTTTTGGCTAGCCTGGACCCATGTCCGACCCTAGTGGACCCATGTCTGACCCAGCCCACACCCTTGTGAGAATTATTTTGGGGCTTAGATTTATTATTTTATTTTTAGGAGGTTAGTTGGAGAGATTTGGAGCTAGTTTGAGTGTTTTTGGACCCCGAAACTCAAAACCAATTTAGGGGAGGGTATTTTGGGCATTTGGAGCTTTGGAGAACCCCTTTTTACATGTGGCCGGACCCCCCTACCTACCATTTTCGTGTGAAGCCAGCAGCAGCCCCCTCTTTCTTCATTCCTCTTCATTCTTCACTTCTTCTTCTTCTTCATTTCTTCTTCTCCACTTCTTCTTCCTTCTTCCTTCTTCTCCAAGGTGAGTTTCCTCTTCACTTTTCTTCTTTCTTCTTTCATTCCTTCTTCCTTAAGCTAACTCTAACCTTACATTTTCTCTAACCTAGATGTGTGGAGCCTAGACTTTGTGTGGAGGCTAGTGTTGGTGGCTTGGAGCTTGAGGGAGGTGATTTCTAGGGGTTGTGAGACTTTGGCCTTGGGATTCCAACTCCCAAGAGATAAAACCTAACTTTTCCCTTCCTAATTATTTTTATGTAGTGTAATTAGTGTTGTAGAACCTTCATAGACCCTAACCCTACCCGTAGGAGGAAGTTGGAACTAGTTTGGGTGAGTTTAGAGACTTTGACATTAGGTTTTGTGTCAAATTCGGGTGGAATCCGAATTTGGCCCAATTTTGGGTGATGCCCTAGGTTAGATGGACCTAGGTAGACGTTGTCGGGTGTCTAGAGGGTGAGTGCGTGTCTCCGTTTGGACACGGGAAGTCGTGTCGCGGAGAAACGGACGTTTCGGGCAAAATTGGGGCTTTTCGTCGTCGCCGATTCTAAGTGCGTGCGTGTTTCCGCCACGGGCCTAGAATCGATGCGGGAGCACATTTTTTAGGATCTAGATATCGTGTAGAGTGCGTGGGTAAATTTTGGGCCGATTCTGAGTTTGTTTGGTGTGCGTTTCAGGAGGTTTTCCGAGCCGCGCACCACGTGTTCGTCGAAATGACCGAACGGCCATTTCGACTTGGTTTCCTCGTTTCGGCTTTGTGCGCGCGTTGGGTTAGTATCGGGGAGTGTGTGCTAGAGTTTTTGAGTTATATTTTATATATTTTAGGGTATTGGTGAGTGTCGGGGTCGTTGGGCGTGAGTGGGGCGTGTGGTTTGGGTGTTGTTGTGTGTTGTGTTGTGTTAGTGTATATGTATCTATATATATATATTTATATATATATGTATGTGTGTTTATATATATATATATTTATATATGTATGTGTGTATTTAGATCTATGTACTTGTGTGTGTATATGTCTATGTGTATATATATATATATATATATATATATATATATATATATATATATATATATATATATATATATATGTATATGTGTAAGTGTGCTTGTGTGTGTGTATATGTATATATATATTTTGGGTGTATGTATATATATATATATAGTTGAGAGTGTGTGTAGATATATATATATATATATATATATTAAGTGTATATATATATGTAGCTATGTATATATATTTATGTGTGTGTGTGTTATTGTGTGTGAGTGTGTTTATTAGTGTGTTTGTGAGTGTGTTTGTGAGTGTGTAGGTGTGTGTGTTAGTGAGTGTGTTATAGTAGATATAAGTGTATATATATATATAGGTATCTAGTTGATATATATATAGATATATATGTATGTATATATATATATATAGGGTGATATATATATGTATAGGAGAGTGTGTGCGTGTGTGTTTGTGAGAGGAAGGGGGGGGACAGCAAGCAGTGGCTGCAGCTGCTGCTGCACTGCAGCAGCAGCACAGCAGCAGCAGGAAGCTGCAGCACCAGCAGCAAAAGCAGCAGCAGGCTCAGCACGAGCAGCAGTAGCATGGAGCAGCAGCAAGAATAGCAAGGAGCAGTAGCAGCTAGATAATAGATATAACTAGTTAGATAGATAAGTTATTAGATAAGTAGATAACTATATGGATATTAGTGTATAGATAGATAAATAGGTAAGATAGATAATAAGATAAATAGATAGTTAGATGGCTAGATTAATAGATAGATAGCTAGGTATTTAGATAGATAGATACTAGATAGGTAGATAGGTAGATAGATAGTTTTATCTATCTAAGAGATAGATATCTATATACCTATAGTTATATATATATATATATATAGATATCTTGATAGGTAATATATATATATATATATGTTATGTTAGGTAAGATAATGGGTATTGGGTATATGTGTATGTGGATATATATGTATATAGGTAGATACCTACTTAATATATATATAAATATGATAGATATATATATTACCTAGCCTAGATTTATAACTAGGTGTATAATTAGTAGCTAGATAGCTAGCTAGAGGGGTTTTAGAGCGAAACCTCAATACCTTGAGATACCGAGGTATCTCGATACCTTGAGATATTCAAGGTATTGAGTTTCGAGCGGGGTATTTGAGCATTAGCCTAGGAAATATCTTGGAGTGATTTTTATATGTTTATATATATATAATTACGCGTGCTAGCATAGGTTTTAGCGGGTTTAGGCGGGGTGCGTGGCCTAGGGCGAGGTATCGGATACCGAGGGTATCCCGGTATCTCGATTAGGCGAGTACCTACCTCTGATAGTTTCCATTTCATGATAGCGTTTATATCACTTGTTCTAGAACTGTAATACTTGATTCTGACACATTGTTACACGAGCTGGTACTAGTGGATCCCGTCATGAGATGCTATCCCCCTTACCGTGTTCAGCGGGTACTCTATCACGTGTATTTCATCATGTGCTTCGGGTATTGATTCTCATCTGCTATCATGTGCTTTTTGTGCTCTCGCCTTCGTGTGCGCGAGCTATTATCATGTACGTAGCGTGTTGTGGTTGGATCCAATGGTATTAGTGGGGGAGGGGAGTAGCGAGTTGGTTATGTGATCAAAGCCAAACAGTATTCATGTGTATGTCGGTTATGCAACTCACGCATAACAGAGTTATCTTAGTGTTTTTCATGTGCAACCTAAGCCGATCACATAACGAACTTGTGCTCAAGGCACTTAGCTAGTATTCATGTTTCTCACCTGCAGTTACTTTTTCAGTACTTGTATTGTTCTCCAGTTTATATTGCAGCTACTTATTGTGCTCCAGCATATATTTATTTCCTGTGCATCTTGATTACTTATCTATTGCTCGTCATATACACCTTACCATGCATTTGGAGTTGCTTTCAGAGTTATGTACTTCGCTCCAGTCCTGACTGGGCATATTTTTTCCAGAGGATCCTGAGGACTATTGCCCGACGTTCTACGGGCCGGGTGTTGACGACTGTTGTGACCCCGTGATCGAGGAGGAGTGCGCCGAGGAGACGCCGATAGCACCCTAGTTAGCTAGGTGGGTTTCCTGGATTGTTTCCAGTGGTTTGTATTTTGGATGACTGTACTTATTCTTTTGATGCTGTGTGATGTTGTAGCTATTTGTAGACTTGGACTGTATTATTTTGGATTGTCTTGCTCTCTTGGTTCTGTTTCTTTGTTTATATCATATCGTGCTTTATTTCTTTCCCTAGATTTTGTGATTGAGAGTTCATATATATATATTGCGTGGTTGCCTCCTTTGGGAGAGGATTTTATATATATATATATATTGCGTGGTTTTGCCCTCCTTTTGGAGAGGTCATGCCGGATTTTTCTGTGAGATATAGATAGATATGGTTGACCTAGAACGGACCTTTACAGCGTTCTACCGTCGATTCTACGACGTAGGCTGGACGTACCCACGGCTCATGCCCGATTTTCGGGTGCGGGTCGTGACACATGAGCAGTGGCATTCACAGCGAGGAGCAGCGAGGCTTGGGTAGTTAGCTAGGTAGAAGCGAGGGTGAGTGAGTTGGAGGGTTTAATAGATAGATAGATTAGTAGTTGATAGATAAATAGGTAATAAGATTAGATAGTTAGATAGATAGATAGTTACCTAGATAAATAGGTAGATAGCTAAATAGATAGTATGATTGATAGGTAGATAGATAGTTATAACTAGATCTAAGATATAGATATATATATACCTATAGCTAGATAGATAGTTAGATATCTAGATATAGTTATATATATATATATATATATATATATTTATGAGTTAGGTAAGGTATATGGGTATATGTATATGTGTGTGGATATCTATATATATAGGTATATAGATACTTAGATATGTAAATATATGATAGATATATATATTTTCTAGCCTAGATTAATAACTAGGTATATATTTATTAGCCTAATAGCTAGTTAGAGGGGTTTGAGAGCGGTATCTCAATACCTTGAGATACCGAGGTATCTCAATACCTTGAGATACCGAGGTATCTCAATACCTTGAGATATCCAAGGTATTGAGTTTCGAGCGGGGTATTTGAGCATTAGCCTAGGAAATGTATTGGAGTAATTTTTATATGCTTATGTATATATATATTTACGCATGCTAGCATAGGTTTTAGCGGGTTTAGGCGGGGTGCGTGGCCTAGGGCGAGGTATCGGATACCGAGGGTATCCCGGTATCTCGATTAGGCGAGTTTGTGAGTTTTCTAGCTTAATGAGCTCGGTTTGACCTAGAATTTCAGGGACACCCTAGTTTGACCTAGCTTTGACCATAATTGTCTCCATTGACCGTAAAAGTCAACGTTTGACCTAGTTTTGACCTAAAGTTGACTTTTTGGACCCCGGGTTGACTTTTTGACCCGAATATCACCGGTTTGACCCGTTCAACCTAGAATAGCCCTAGAAGTCTGTTTTTAATTATTTTATATCAGTTTAACTCCTTAGAACTCTGTTTAATTCTGCTTTTCGCAATAGGTCCTTGCGACACCGGTCTGGATCTCGATCCTCATCAGTTGTTCAGGACATCAGGCGAGTACCTACCTCTGATAGTTTCTATTTCATGATAGCGTTTATATCACCTGTTCTAGAACTGTAATACTTGATTCTGACACATTGTTACACGAGCTGGTACTAGTGGATCCCGTCATGGGATGCTATCCCCCTTACCGTGTTCAGCGGGTACTCTATCACGTGTATTTCATCATGTGCTTCGGGTATTGATTCTCATGTGCTATCATGTGCTTCTTGTGCTCTCGCTTTCGTGTGCGCGAGCTATTATCATATACGTAGCGTGTTGTGGTTGGATCCAAGAGTATTAGTGGGGGAGGGGAGTAGAAGTTGGTTATGTGATCAAAGCCAAACAGTATTCATGTGTATGTCGGTTATGTAACTCACGCATAACGGAGTTATCGTAGTATTTTTCATGTACAACCTAAGCCGATCACATAACGAACTTGTGCTCAAGGCACTTAGCTAGTATTCATGTTTCTCACCTGCAGTTACTTTTTCCCTACTTGTATTGTTCTCCAGTTTATATTGCAGCTACTTATTGTGCTCCAGCATATATTTATTTCATGTGCATCTTGTATACTTTTCTATTGCTCGTCATATACACCTTACCATGTATCTGGAGTTGCTTTCAGAGTTATGTACTTCGCTCCAGTCCTGACTGGGCATATTTTTTTCCAGAGGATCCTGAGGACTATTGCCCGATGTTCTACGAGCCGGGTGTTGACGAGGGTTGCGACCCCGAGATCGAGGAGGAGTGCGCCGAGGAGACGCCATTAGCGCCCTAGTTAGCTAGGTGGGTTTCCTGGGTTGTTCCCAGTGGTTTATTCTTGGATGATTGTACTTATTCTTTTATTGCTGTGAGATGTTGTAGCTATTATAGACTTTGACTGTATATTTTTGGATATTGTCTTGCTCTCTTGGTTCTGTTTCTTTGTTCATATCATATCGTGCTTTATTTTTTCTCCTAGATTTTGTGATTGAGAGTTCATATATATATTGCGTGGTTGCCCTCCTTTTGGAGAGGTCATGGCAGATTTTTTGTGAGATATATAGATAGTTGGTTGACCTAGAACGGACCCTTACAGCGTTCTACCGCCGATTCTGCGGCGTAGGCTGGACGTACCCACGGCTCATGCCCGATTTTTGGGTGCGGGTCGTGACAGATCTTTTCTCCTATTTTCTTCTTCCTTCTTCTACGTTTATTCTAACACGTTATCAGCACGAAGCTCTAACGGGAGAAAATAAGCGAGAGCATCTAAGTAAAGCCGTCATTTGCGGATTCTCCACTTCGGTAATATGTATGGTTATTTATGTTTATTTTTCTGCATATGCATACCCTAGACGCAGCGTGATGTTGATGTTTATACATCTCTTGGCATACCGCTAGGACAAAAAGAATAATTTTTATCCATTCATCTCACTTCTTTCAGTTAACCCTGATAGCATTCCGATGTTTATCGCATATAAATTTTAAGGAGAGAACGTTGGAGTTATTCTTTATTTCTTTCTTTCTTTTATATATGTTAATACATTCAGATCAAAACCATCAAAGATCTGATGACCATGACCATGAATTGTTTGGTCTATATATATAAGACTTCTGGAACATCATTGTCGAAGCATACCATGAACATATAATGTTTGGTATTTACCTACGACTTCTGAAATATCATTGTTCGAAGCATACCATGAACAAGATTTGTTTGGTATAAATAGACTTCTGAAATATCATTGTTTGAAGCATACACCATGAACATGAATTGTTTGGTGATTTACCAAGTTCTTATGTTAACTTGTTATTATTGATCTTATACAGCAATATGCCGAGTCTCACAAAGCATGATTTCAAGCGTCTAAACTTAGAAGGCCAGAACTTTCTCAACTGGAGATTGTATGCTGAATTGTACCTTCAAACCAAAAGCTTAGGTGGCACAATTGTGACTGATAAGCCAATATCTGCACAAGATAAAGCGAAGACTTTAATTTTTCTAATACATCATATTCATAATGATCTCAAAGCTGAATACTTAACAGTCAAGGACCCCTTGGTGCTATAAAATTCTCTAGCTGAGAGATATAATCACCAGAAATGGTCATACTACCAGGCGTACTCCATGAATGGCTCAATCTACGTTTCCAAGATTATAAGACAGCTGCAGCCTATAATTCAGCTATGTTCAGGATTACTTCACAATTGAAGTTATGTGGTGAAGAAGTGACAGAGCATTCCATGCTAGAGAAAACATTCACCATCTTTCATGCGACTAATATGACCCTACAACAGATGTATAGGGAGATGAATTTTAAGAAGTATTCCGAACTCATTGTTTTCTTACTCGTGGCCAAGAAAAACAATGAGTTATTAATCAAAAATCACACTAGTAGACCAACTGGGTCTGCACCAATTCCAGCTGAAGTGAATGCGACTAGTGCTTGAAAAAATGTGACCAATACTAGGGGTCGAAAAAATCACAGAGGTAGAGGGCATTGACGTCGTAGAAGCCAAAGAAATGGCTACAATCCGGGTCCAATGAACGATACTGTAAAACCCCTAATTTTAAAATTCGTATTATTAATTATTTAATGGTAATTATGAGCTAAATAGAGGAATTATATTTTATTTAATATTTATTTAAGGTGTTTATGCATCTAGGAGATTTATGGAGCCATTATAAATTTTTCTAATTTATTTCATGTAGGAGACACCGTTGGACAGTTGCTAGTTTAACCGTATGCACCAATATAATTTTGTAAAATATTCTATGTATAAATATGTATATATATATATATAGATTTTTATTAATAAGAAAAAGAAATAATAGAAAAATAGAATTTTCTATTGGGTTAAACCCGCAACCCGTTAACCACACTCCCGCGCGTAAAGTAAGGAAATAGCAGCAGCAGCTCACCCCGCGTATACTTCTCCGCGCGTAAATATCAACAGCAATAGCAAAATCACCCGGCGTAAACTCTTCCTTTCACCACGCGTAAAACCCAAACCACAACCATTAGGAGAAGAAAATATCAGCAGCAGAAGCAAAACCCAATTTTGCTTTGCTTTACTTTCCCACACGTGTAAGCTTCTCATTCCACCGCTTCTTAACACTAAATATTACTAAACACCCCCAGCCGAAACCAAAACTAATGGAAAGAAAGAAAACAGCAACGGCAATAGTTTAGTTTTCTTAAACACTAAGTTTCCCCACCGCCTCTTATTCTCTATATATATCCATACAATACACCCAAAACCCTAAACCCTCACTTCTTCAAACTTAACACTATTGTGGACGCTGGCACTATACGGAACTTTGCTCGGCAAGTATACCTTGCCACAGTACTATTATTTATATTCCAAATGATGCATGATTCTGTTTTATTTATGTATTGCATTGGACCTTGTTTATGAGACCACCCCAGTATTATGGAGCATTATTTGGTTCATTGGCCGTGACACCGTTGCTACACGAGTTGTTAGTCTCATATAGATCCCGGACTACGTATTGGGTTGGCCGCCTGTACGTAAGAGCCGTGCGTTAGGGATGACTGCTGATAGAAACTTTATATGCTAGTAGTCCTGGCAGTTATTTAGAGGTTTTATCTTGTCATGGATATGGCATGCCTAGAGCATGGGGTGGGAGGAACAACAAGTAAAGCGTTTGGGCTCCTTTGCACTTTTCTCCTGTACGCCCGGATTCTCCACCGGAGAAACGGGTGATGATGACCCTATATATTTACTGGCGGCCTCTGCCGTTCAAAAGACGACATACTTTTAGGCCCCTGATTCTCCGAAAAAATCATGCCAATCCTATTATTTGGCCAGATAGCCCACTTGGTGGAAAGTTGTTCTCAAATTGCATATACTTAGACGGTTAGGCGACCCAGTGGATGTTTTTATTTCAGTACTTTATTGGCATGTTTATATGTATCTTGTTACGTCCCTCTGAGGACCTGGTCCCTTTCCAGATATGGACGAGCAGGAGTACCCACAGGAGTACGGACCTGGACCTGACTCTACGTACCTGACCGAGGAGATCTTACCCTCAGAGTACCTGTGATCTACTGCCACTGTTTAGAGATTTTGTTGCTTTTCAGTATAGTCGTTTTGTAGTGGATTTGTTTCCACCAGACTACAGACTCGATACTCATCTTAGATATCCAGTTATGATTCAGCTCTTGATTCCTACTGATTAGTTGTGCTATGGATGAGATATAGATTCTGTGTGACTTGTTGTGATAGTATATTACCACTGGTGGATTGCATATTCATATACAGCGTACGTGTGTATATAATTTCCATATATTGGAGTTCGTATACATACGGCTGGACGTGTTGCGTATTTCTAGTCCTACGTATTTTGGGGACTGGGGCGTGACAGATACACAGTTCAAAAATAAGGGATTTAATCCTCGAAGAAATAATGCCAAAATTTTTAATTCAGCTGCTCCAACTGATATTTGTAAATGTTGTGGAAGAGCTGGTCATTGGATGCGAAACTGTCGCACATCACAAAAGAAAGTGGACGAGTATGAAGCCTCAAAGGGTGTTGAGACTAATCTCATGGAGGGTACAACACACATGGATTTTAATGATTTCTTCCAAGATAAGGATAAAAATACAATTTTGGAAGACCAGTTCAACGCCATGATAGGTGAAGTCAATGAATAGTTATTGTATGCTTATCTAAGTTTATTTACTTTTCACTTTGAATAAATTGATCATTATATGATCGATAGTCTAGATAGTTTACTTTCTTTGAAACAGTTTCATTTAGATTTAGATCAAGTAGTAATAATTGGCAATATGCCAAGTTTAACCATTTAGTAACATATTAATATATTATTAATTTTTGTTTTTGAAAAGTATGGACAATGATGATGGCATATGTTTGATAGATAGTACAACAACTCACACTATATTAAAAACTAGGAAGTTTTTCACAACATATGCCTCAAATACTGCCAAGGTGACCACCATTGCTGGACCCGTGCAGATTATAGAAGGTTATGGTAAGGCCGATGTTGTGTTGCCAAATGGAACACACTTAGTCATTTGAAATGCATTATTCTCTAGTAGATCTAATAAAAATCTACTCAGCTTTAGAGTCATTCGAAATGCAAATTTGTATTATTATAAATTCAGGATGTAACAATGTTTACCATTCTACTTAAAGATTGTGAAGTGTCAACCTAAAAATATTTTTATTTTTAGTTTAATTTATCTCACATCACAATAATTCATACAATAATTTTGGGTTGAACATCACAAAAATTAGAGCCAATTATCCAAATGGTGCCTGAGAAATGTAGTTTTTGTGATTTTTGTAATCAAACTTTTTTTTGTTAATTTGGTAACTAAGCTTTGCATTTTGGTTTAATAGTGCATGAACTAGATTCCTTTGGTATTTTAGGATAAAAATGTACATTCGATAGTTATGTGTCTTATTTTTTATGGTTCTTTTGTCATTTTTTTGTTTTTTTACTATCATTTTTAGAAAAATATTGGTGTTCGAAGAAATTCTACATAAACAAATAGCTTTTGTCGAGTGCAAAATGACGAATCTACAATCAATCATGGTCGACTTATCGACTCGTCATGATAAAAATAATCCTAAAGATAAGACACGTGACATAACATACTTCATATCACTATTTAAACCAAAATGTAAAATTTAGATACCAAATCAATCAAAATAAAAAGTCCAAAAGGACTACGACATTCCTCGAATATCATTTTGGCAATTAACTCCAAAGATTTATTTTGGTGGATGAACAAGAATGAAATCGAAAATTTTCTTGCATACAATTTTTTTTTTCTTCTCACCCCCTGCCCTCTCTGTCCTCCCTAGCCCGTGGCGGAGACCGACCCCTCCTCCTCCCTCTGCTCCCCGCCGCCGGTCGGAGCTCCGGAAACCTACCTTCGGCAAACCCAAGGTGAAATCCCAGACTCGATCCCTCCTCCTCCTCCTCCTCCTCCTCCTTCCTCTGCTTCCCGCCGCCGGTCGGAACTCCGGAAACTATGATCGGATTTGTTTCTTTTTTTATTATTTGTGTATAAATTTATGTATTTCCTGGGGCATCATGCATATCCTCCTATCCTATGCTTAAATCAATGCCCTAGAGTCACTCATCCATTTGATCTTAAGAAGATGCTCAAATCAATGCCCTAGAGTCACATCAAGTATAGATCAAAGAGCACAATCCTTCCTTCCAATATCATTTAAATACATATCTACTAATACAATGGGTTCAAACAAACTGGACTTTCCAGTATCAGTGCTTGTCACATACTATCTTAACGTTGCTTTTATTTCATATTACTTGGTATTTGCTAGCTAATCAGCAGAACCTTAATTTACCTAAATCATTATTGCTAGCTAATCAACAGAACCTTAATTTACCTAAATCATATTTGTATTCAAGGACTATCATTGGCATGGAAACATCTCCAAATCAGTGTTACTATCTTAACCTCCCGCAGGTCCACAACTATATAATTTTGGTGTAATGGCAAAAAATTTCACAAGGTGTAGGTTAAATTCTTATATATTTATTCATTTTAACAATCGCTCCCTCGTACTCTACATCGGACCACGTACATAACAATCATACTAGTGTATATTTTAACTTAGAACTCGATAAATAGGAAATTATTGTGTTCTTTTTGTGTAGAAATACTCGGCTCATTCGAAAGCGAGATTATTCTTTTACTAGGCATAGTTCACTTTTTGATAATAATTCTGTCTTTTTCTTCTTTATCTAGTATGTTAAAATGGTTATAAGGAACTTGCTCTCTTGTCACAGCTATTGAATAAAAATTTGAGATATATGGCCCAGATCTGGCGACCATAGGTTTGTAGAATAACGCTTGTCATGCCATATATCTTACTAGTTAACTATAATTATGTTAAGCATATATACTGTCGATAAAATATTAGTGTAATCTTATATGTTTAAGTTCTTAAATTTGAAACTAATGTGTTAAACTTAAACTATATGGAAATGTTCATGTAGTAATGGCTTGTATTCATTCAAGTGAGAGAAATAGGTTGATTGTCTTATGTACTCATTAGTTGCACGTTTTGAATTTACTAAACTGGTTTTTCAGGTTATTGCTTCTACATCTATGATGTATGCTAGAAGAAACTCTTTAGAGAAAAAAAATGTCTTCCTTCAAGGCTCCCGCCTCGCCTAGGCGCCGCCTAGGCGTCACCTAGGAACTTGGGTACTTCATTGATGCACATATATATGTTTTCCAGCTGCATATATATATTTGACCCTAGGCAACCACCTAGGTGCGCCTAGGCGACCATCGCCACAGCCATGGAAAAATTATCCAGGTCAGAGGTGGTAGGTTTTTTACCTGCACGCCTAGGCCCCCTATGCGTTGCCTGTGACAATATAGCCCGTGCACTGCAACAAAGGTTGGAGTGTGATCGTGTGCAGTCAGACTAGGTTTCTATAATTTTCTAATGTACTGAGAAAAACAAGTGTAGGTTTTTGTACAATCCATTTCATTTAATCTATAACAATGTTCGAAGCCATAGCAGTACTCATCACTAGAAAAGAAATTTCATTTTGGTTAAAGGAAGGGTTAAGAGGAAAATTCCTTCTTTCTTTGAAGTTGTCGAAAAATTTCATATATTTCCTTTCTTGACAAATCTTTTTATTCATGGCCCTAAGTTAAAAAATCCCTCCACGTATTGTCCATTTAGTAATAACTAACCTGATATTCAACTTCCACTAAATTCTGGTTACAGGTTCTTTTCACTTCAAGGCTATAGTATGACATTGTTGTTTTCTTATCCCTCGCGCTCGTCTATAGTACTAATTGTTTTCATCGTATATATGTTTTAGTTCTGGTTTCAGTATCAAATAAGGATTTCATGGAAGCCCTAGGGTCTGGAGTTCCAGGTATAAAGCTCTCGGGTTTTTCTCGTCAGGGTGTTGAGCATAGGTCAGTAAGATCAGTTTGCATTCATTTGCTCATTTCATTTTCTTTGTTACATACCATGATAATTTCACCCCTTATAGAGACAATTGGAATTGCATGCAAGCCAAAGTTTATATGACCCATCATTTTTCTTTTGTCCCATCTTGGAATTAATAATCCATCTTTTCATGCTTTTAGTACGGTCAGATTTTTCTCTATTTGCGTCATTATTTTTCTCATTTTTCAGGGGATGTCACAAGGCTGAGGCTTTGAGTTCTAATGTGGTACGCGGATCCCATTGTTCACATGGAGAATCACAACAACTTAATAAATATTTGAGGTCTTCTCAACTCTCCTACAACACGTCGGCTAAAAGTGGACATCTGGTAAAATCATATATGCACGTGCCAGCTAAAGAGAGAAAGCTCACAGGGAAAACATTTTACACCTCTAAAGCTTGCACCTTTGGTGAAGATTATGCGGAGATTTCTTCAAATACTGCACAAGAGAAGGTTGGGGTGCTTCTATTGAATCTTGGTGGTCCAGATACCCTTCAGGATGTCCAACCGTTTTTATTCAATTTATTTGCTGATCCAGTAAGTGCTTTAAGCGTACTCCATTCCTTAATCCTTGCCCCACAAGCTAACTTTGTTTTATTTCATATACCATTATTTGTGTTCTTAATTTAAGATTCGTGCTGACGACATGGTTGGCTAATGGAAATTTAACATCATTTTTCAGAATATCCGTTACATGTATCTTTATTTTTGGAGTCCATTTTTGTTCACTCACCAAAACTAGGATGTATGTTCACCCTTCCATTCAAGTGTTGCCACGTGTCAAAATAGAGGTCAAAACCACTTTGGATTTCATAAGACCACTTCCAAATTGGTTTTTGATTGCATAAAAATGACACGTGGCAACACTTGGGTGGAAGGGTGAACATATACTCTAGTTTTGGTGGGTGAACAAAAATGGACTCTTATTTGTGTGTGTCATGTCCACATCAAGTTCTGCCTAGGATTTCTATGAAACTTGATGTGAGTTTCCATAACTGAAACCATCGTAATCATCATCATCCAAGCTTTCTCCCATTAGAATGAGGTCGGTTATGAAGTACAAGAAAGCTCCATACAAGATTTGACAAATTTGTATGACTGATTGATAACATGACGTCTACTCTTTATGTTGGTGCCAAATTCCTAGCCAAGGTAGTTACGAGCATGAGAGGACCGTGCCATAAAACCTAGATAACTAGTTGGCAGGTATGTAAACCTACATTTTGAATTACAATTTAAGTTCATGCAACTAAAGAGCACCCTCTAAGTTCCCCTAGACTATAAATAGTCTAGAAGAAGAAGTAAGATGATACAATTTGCTATAGGGAATTGCATTAATCTCTATGACATATTGCCCTAAAGAGTGAATGAAAGAACAATCCCGTAGTTCCAATAACTAAAAGATAAACCTTAAACCATATTACCCCGTTGTTCCTGGGGTTTTATCAAATCTTTGTTTAGTGAGTATGTAATCATAGTTTGTTCTTCATCACCTTGTGCTACTCCTACTACTCCTATACATGTCGAAAGCACATGCCATCTTAATTACTTCATGAAATTGTCTTCAAATGGCACTAGGAATATTCATTCCTCTCCTTCCCGTCCTAGGTTTATTTGCATCTATCTGACACTTTGAAAACATTGGTGTTCATTTTCTTGCCTTATATCCTCTTTAATGCCTTAAAGCCATAAGACGCAAGGACGGACGCAGGAATTTAAGAGAGTGGGGTCGACCTTAAACGTAAAAAAGTCCAAAAATAAAATCACATATTAAAAAATAGCGTACATATATTTAGTGAATGAAATCTAATTTATCTTCCGTTTTTATCTTAGAAGAATGGGATAATTTTAATTACATTATATGCAGAATCAAGGTCTAACCATTAAAAATGTGTACATAATTTTTATGCTAAGTGACTAAGTCCTATGTTTCTTTCAGAAACCATTAGAGAACTTAATTAAAATATCATGTACCAATCTGTCTACGCAATAAAATGCCTACTTTGTTCTTCTAATTATTTTTTTATATTTAATTAGGTGCAAATTTAATAGAAACCTAATGTGTGTGCAGACTATCGAGCACGGCACTAGTTTTACAAGTAGCAAAATAGCAAGTTCAATTGACACAAAAAATAGAAACTCACATCCTGTTTAACAACAATTATATTAAAAAAAAAATAGAATATTGAAACTTACCTGTTACTCATTTTGTCTTGTTTTACATGGATTGTGGTGTCTTTGGGGAAGGAAGGAGTTTGATTTTGTTTGCTCTCAGCTAATAAGTTTTGCTTTGCTATAGGAATAGTGACGATAGATGAAGATACAATAAAGAGGGGGGTGGTCCGGGTGGAATAATTAATAAAAGAGGGAATGAAGCATGCTAAGGATTGGATGCTTGGTAGTAGTAGTAGTAGTAGTAGTGGACTTGCTTGCTGGCTGGCTAGCTGGCAGTAGTAGGGAATGGTGTTGTCAGTTGAAGTATAGCTATAGAGGAATCAATCCATACTTCATGGGCATCATAACTTGCCAGAGCAATTGAGAGAAAAGAATGTGTACTGTGCTCTGCAGTATGTGCGTTTGCAGTAAAATATATAATGTGCCTCACGTGTCCGTCAGCCTCTGGGTTTCATAAGAGTAAAAAAAAAAAAAAAACCAGTGGGGTCAGCTGACCCCACATGCCCTGCCCTGTGTCCGCCCCTGATAAGACGTGCATCCTTATTACCTTTTCATGCAATTCTTTCTAGTTCTCGAAGTAAGGTTACGATCATTTAACAATCCAGTCCACCTTATTAGCTTACCTTATTGCATCAGAAATATCACCCCTTTCTCTGGGAGGTGGACTTATATTATCTTATTATTTTGCTAATGTTCTTGTAATAGTTTTTAACTTTTAATGTAGTATCACTTTGAATGTCACTTTGAAGTGTGGTAAACATCGTTCTAAACATCTATAAACAGAAGTGTTTTAGAACATGGAGATAACTTTGAACAATGCACATACATCTATGTCATATGGTTGTCTCAAATGCACCCCCCTCAAAACCCTTTCTCCATTCCATCATTTGGCTGAAGCATTTTAGTTAGCGATAGTCATATCCATAATATACTTATTTGCTAATGATAGACACCTAAGACGCAATACAAAAAAAGATGAAAGGACACGACATTGATTTGGCATATCCTAGTGCATTTTGAAGTATCTGTGAGGTGTAAGACACATATATGACCACGTCCACTAGACAACACATCACCAATAGTATCTTTGCTTCCTAGCTTATTTGTAAGTTCACAATAGTTGGCATGCATTGTCTGTGAGAAGAAACTAAATGAGTCAAAAGGAGGCTGAAATAACAGTTCTTTTGGAAAGTCACAAGTTTTTGAGTGTTCATAATATCAACTATAAGAGTCTACACTTGCCCACAATATTAAATTTCTTACATTGTTTTGAGAAGAGCCGGAGTGACACTTGGAAAAGTGTTAAGGTAATGCAGCTACAGACATGAGCTCAGTTAACTTGACAGAATATGCCCCCACTTGATCAATCCTTAATTAGCCACCTGACTGAACTGGGCTTCATCCGGCAGTCTGACTCGAGATCAGTTATACCTACCATTGTCAGGTTACCCAATATAGAGGGAAAAAAACCCAAACCAAACCAAACCTGACCTTACGTAAACTTGTTGGACTGTATTTAATTCTGTTCTACCTAGACTAGCTCGAACCAATTGCACTCAATCACTCGTCCTCTCCTAGTAAAGATCAAACTGAAGTTGAGTTTACTGAATCCAAACTGGTATTTTCCGTAGTGCAAGTAAACATATGTAAAGCGGGTAGATGCTGCTCTTGACCAGCCAAAACTTTCTACAGTATGGATGTCCTATAAAAACTTAACATGTGTGGAACTTTGGATTAATGAGCACAAAAGTTTGTGAACACTAACTGCTCTTTTGATAGTGAGCAACTGAAAGAGGAGATTCATCGACTTAGGTGGAAACAAGTATTTTTTCTCTGTTGTATGCCATTTTGTGACCGAGGCAGGCAGTGTTTCTTTTAAGACTCATCTAACACTTAATTTAAAAGCAGGAAGAAGCAGCATAAACATGTTTATATATCAATATTCACTCATTAAATCTTTTATTAGTTACCTCTTCAATTTCAACGCACAGTAGATAACTGTTATATTGTTTTATTTCAGGTTACACATGTTATAAATCCAAAGTGCTTTATACATCATCTAGCTCTTCAGTCTGTAACTTCTCTTTTGTTTCCTGCAACAGGACATAATCAGACTCCCAAGGTTGTTCCGATTTCTACAACGACCCTTAGCACAACTAATTTCAGTTGTTAGAGCTCCAAAGAGTAAAGAAGGATATGCTGCTATCGGTGGCGGGTCACCTTTGCGAAGGATAACAGAAGAGCAGGTATTTTATTCTTCTTCCTTCACTTACTTTTGAAAAACTTGGTGATTGCACACATGCACAATGAGGATCTTGAAATTGATTTTTGTTGTATGCATTATAGTTAGCAATTGACGATTTTTATTTTATAAGTGAACTGATTCAAGTGATGCAAATATAAGCCACAATTTGAAGCTTTAATAAAAATAATAGCTTAGATCAGCTTGGATATTTTTGAAAATTCACTCATTTTAAAAATATATTATCGATGTATTCTCCTGATAACTTAAAGATGATGCTACTTATTTTTGTTAGCACTATCAGAGAGATGTATTCATAATCGAATCATCATCCACACCTTACAGCTTATTGTCGTATATCACTTGTGTCAACTACGAAATGCGATCGTTCGATGATCAGAGAAGCCGGCGAGGATTCAAAGCATCAATACGGGGTCGGAAGAGTAAGTTTGGTATTAGGACGACACACCAACGGTAAACCGCCGGATACCGGTTAGTGGACAAAACATTCCAGCAGGTTTCGAGAGTCCAAAATCCACTCACGCTAGTGACTGCCTGTATACTCTCCGTTACAATCGGTGCACCGTTGAGTCGGGGACTAATGGATTCTAAAAACGGTTCATATCATGCTATTGCGACAGTCCAAATTGCTTCTGGCTTTTGAAAAGTTTAGAGAGCATAAATAGGGAGCTTTGTGTACTTGGAGGCTAAGGATTGCGTAAGAGTTCTTGAGTAAGAAGGGGCTCTTCTTAGGGTTTACCGAGGAAGCCATTAAGGGAATCTAGAGAGAAGAAGAGAAGGAGAGCTCGTTGGAGATTTTGTGATGTTTGGTATTACATTATTGTGTGTGTAATCGTTTGTAATGTTTTCTCTCATTGATTCAGTAAAATTATTCTTTCCTTGTCCTGTAGAGTAGGTCGTACTTGACCAAACCACGCTAATATTATGTGTTTACGTGTTGTTCTTGGTTTTTATTGTCGGTTAATTTGTGCTTTGTTATTCTCGTTGTCATACGGTTATTTGTGTGTGTGCTTCTGCGTGTTGCATGACACTTACATCATTTTGGGGTCAACTATGGAGCACATGGAGCCTCTATGAAAGAATTTACAATTTTATAACCTATATATGTTGTCAACATGTATGTTTTGGTGCCAAATTCCTACCCAAAGAGCTATGAGCAAATCAATATTCATTGCATTGTCTCATCTTACACCGATATGTATCGGTCGTATTGTGTCAGTCTTGGCATCTCAGAATCGATACTCATCCCACTCATACAGGCCGATACCAAAATTGTGCCTCTTTTATTGTCAATTCAATAATGAAAAAGTTAAATAGAAATGGGGAATTATGCTAAAAAACAATGTTGACTGAATGATTCGATCGTGTTGATCGTGTTGATGGTCAACATGCTGAAGTGTGTAGATAAAATTCAATATAACCATTATCATTTGCCAAAATTATATGCTATAAATTTAATGTTCACACATCTTAGTATTATACCATCCAAATTATCATTTGTGGGTGTACTTTGTTTAAAAAAGTAAAATAAACAACAATATTTGTTGTCGGTGAATAATTAAGCAATGTTGAATATTATTATATTCAAAATTAACGGAAAACAACAAATAGCACATAAGATTATATGCCTAAATTTATCAAATATTTTCTAGTTTTAAATATTTATTATTAGTTTTGTGTTTTATGGAAACAACTCTGAGACTCTGATCCAAAACTACCAAACTCTCCGATACCAATACTCATAAGGGTCCGATACAGTTACCACTAACCTTGATATATAGACCTTATAGTTAACACATAATAATTGTTGGTGAAACTAATTGTTGTTGTTAAAGATTCATTTGATATTTCAAATTTTCTTTAACAATTGAGGTTATCGTTGTCATCGAGACAACGAGACCCTATCCCTTCAAAATGGGGTCGGTTATGGAGCAAGAAAGCTCAAAAAAAGAATTGACAAAGTTTTAATAAAATGTCGATTCTCTATGATGGTGCCAAATTGCTGACCAAGATATGAACAAATGAGGACGTTACCACAATAACAAAGAGAGTTTAGTTGAAAGATAGGTGGACAAACCCTTTATGGTCTTGCAATTTAAGCTCATGCCACAAGGAGCATCCTTCGAGTTTTCCCCTAGACTAGAAAATAATGCAAACTCTATGCACAAGCCAGAGACTTCCATCACTTGTAAAGATAAAGTATCTGGAAAATTTTCAACATAGTCTGAATCATTCATAGCACAGTTCCTTATTACAGCATGATGAGATTGAAGCACCAATGATGATTTCAATTGCTCACTTTATATGCCAACTGTGTTGCCTTCTCCTTTTGGTAAAGCCTTCAACTCAACTTGTCATGCTCTAACTTTTAACTTAAATTTTTCCTTGAACTTGAAGTGAGATGTGGGTTAAGGTGCATATGACATATCGTTAACCTTTGACATACCTGGCACAATATACATTTTTAGGCGATGACAGAAACAGTTATCTGCGTATCTGGCATAAACTTAGGCAACCTACATTCATGAGTACTTGAGATGTTGAGGATGTAATCTGTGTCATGCCACAACCACCAACGATAGTGAGGATATCTATAATATATTCTCAAGGGATAGAGAAGGCAACTTTCTTTCCGCCCATTTTCCTGTTGCATTTTCAATTCAAATCTTACCTAAAATTCAGTTCCAAGTAATCTTACCACTTGACCCGCTTCTCCCTCCAAACAGACCATTGTAGCCCCTAAGGGCGACAAATCTTTGTAATTTTTTGTCAATCCCTTTAGATACGATTTTCATTTTACTATTATTCATTAACATTCATCCATGCGCTTGTCCACCTCAAAAGTCAAAACGTCATTATTATACAAAACTCTCAATTACGTGTCCCCACCAACATTACCTCTTTGTCATACGATGAGCCGTTGTTCTCTTACGTCAAGCCACTGCTGATAACTGTCATTTGCACCACCTTCCACACCACCAATGCTCGATTGCGGCTGCTTACACCAAAGTTTTCCTTGGCTCAGAAAAAGTTTACAAGAAAGGGGAAGAAGAAATTTCTAGGGGGAATTGGATTCATCTCTAATAAAATGCAAACCTGGAAAAATTATGGATACCCCATGAGCAATAAAATTAAACTAAAATTTATTTGGCAATACTCTGATTAAAAATGTGTTTGGCATTAACCAATTATTCTGAAGAACTAGGTGAGGTAGAGGCTTCACTTGCAAGGCTTTTACTCCGGCATAACCATCTTTGAAGTTTGAACCTAACATGACACAGGCAAAAGGAACAATTTCATTTTATAAAACTGATACACAAGTAACAAAAAGTTTGCACATTGGGCGAGGGATACCGTTTCACTTTTATGGCCCTGGTTCCAGATCAGTTTGAAGTATGACAGTAACATTATTCAATAATGCAAGTCAAGATTCACACACTTTAACTGTCACTAAAAAGAATATCAAACAACATGGAGTCGCTGCCTATCGCATATATTTTAAAATAAAATAGTTGAAGTTTCAGTTACTAGTGTCTTGATTCAAGGTTTGCAGTATGGACCGAACACCTATATGCGTATCGGCCAAATTGTATTGGTTTTGACATGTTCAATCCGATACTCTCTCCCACTGGTACCAGGCCGATCCGAACCCCTACCGGTACTGCCCAATGACTCCTTAATGGTCAATTCAAGAGAGAAAAAAATTAAAAAGTCGGACACCGTGCCGAAGAAGAACATGGTACAATGTTTTGAGGAGGTGTGTATCAAATTCTTTACCGACTCAATGTAATAATTACCATTTTCAAAGTTGTAAACCATAAACTCACAACCTTCATACATCTATTATTCCAGTCATTACTATAATTTTGTGGGGGTACTTTGTCAAAAAGTAAGTAATAAACAAAATCAGATGAATGATTCAACAATGTTGAATATTATTCCATTAAAAATTTAAAACTAGCAAGAAACAACAAATAATACATAAGATTATTCCTAAATCTATCAAATATTTTTTTTTACTTTTTAAAATAATCCTCATCAAGTTTTTGCTTTCAGAAACCAAGAATCCGGCACTAGGATCCAAAACCACTGAAAAACTGTTGATACTCATAAGAAGGATCAAAAACTGATTCCCATACCTATACTGCAAACCTTGAGCAAGAGATAACCTTGCATGTGACGAGCAAGATTGGAGGATCTTAAGGATGCCATTGTCCTTCATTCAAGATGGTGGAAGCCGTCTACCATTGCTGTTGCTTGGCTTCAAAATAGCAATGCTAGGTGCAAAGTGGATTGTAAATCATAAATGCAGCTTAAAGTCTAGACTGGCACATCTCTACTAAAACGGCTGTAATTGTAGCTACAAATCAGCATGAAGCAAAATGTATTAGAAATCGGACTTCAATAGCTTTGTTTCATATGTTCACACTTCAAGCTAGTTATGCTGTTTAGTGGGTTAAAATTGGAGCCAAGAGTCTGGACCTTTATTGCAAGAATTCTGCACGAGTTGGAGTTTACTAAAAGAATAGGAGTTTTACCTTCTATTTTGGTCATATTTCTTTAGTTGTTAGGTTATGAGTTTCTAATTTTCTATATATTGTGGAACTTTCCTTATTATTGGGATAATTGTCAAAGAATCGAGGAGTCATCTTCCTTGTAGGTTAAGTCCTATGATGTCTATACTATATAATGGAGTTGCCTTCGACGTTGTATTCTCATGGAAGATTTGAAGATGCATTTTTTCTGCTCTCAACCGGGTTAGGAGAGAGATGTAACAGAGAGATTATTTTAGAGTTTATCCCGTCTATCAATAGGGTTGCCTCAAACCATCTCTATAGATTTGGGGTCATTGTAATAAAACTTAGAAGGCTGGTTGGGGGGTAGGTAGACTTACCTTTTTCGACCATGCAGTTTGAGTTCATGCAACCAAGGAGTGGCTGTACAATTAGTTAATGAATAGGGATCATAATGCTCTTTTCTTGTATGTAGTATATGATTTTGTGATTTTTTTTAATTTATAACCATTTTGTAAGTATAGAGGGAAGGGTGAGTAGTGCTAATACCTTTGCTAATCATCATTACAATCTTATGATCAGGTTTCATGGTCAATTTTTTTCGTTTTTGTTTGCATCAGATGCTTTCTGAAATCAGAAAAGCTCAATAAATTGCTGCTTTGCTTGTTAATGATAATGATAACTATAGATGCTCTATGCTAGCCATATCTGAATATGTTCAAATATGTGTTTTCCAGGCACATTCACTAAAATTGGCCTTGGGAAAGAAGAACTTGCATGCAAATGTCTATGTTGGAATGCGTTATTGGCATCCCTTTACTGAGGAAGCTATTCAACAGGTTAGGCCGTATTTTATTAACCTTCGATCATTTAGCTAGCAGTAGTTTTGTTCTAAGGTGATGAATTACTTCTGTTGGTGTACATTCTAATTCCCTTCGTCTGAGTTATAATTATAAACTTCCTTTCTAGTGTTAAAATTAACCTTTTTGTTTCTATATTTACTTATAAACAGTAGTCTTTTGCTAGTGAGGAACTTTTACTTGTTGCAGACTGTGCCCATTATCCTGACATATTTGGATAGTAAGATTTAAATAACCTCTATTGAAGAGGTGGTGGGTCTTATTGAAGGCACATATTCAGTGTAAAATTAATTATCTCGTAGTTATTCTTAAGACAGTCTATAGTGGCTGTTTTCATTTGCTAAACTAATTTGTGAAGGAGTTGTGATGGACGATCAAGTTATGGAGGTTAAGTTGATTTTGTTCGTTTATTTTTAGGTATCTCTGACATGGAAATAACATAGTATAGAGTAAGTTATGGTTACTCCTGATATATTCTATCGTTGCTGTTTTTATCTTTAGATAAATTTGACAGATCCTGTTTGGAGATTGCGCTGATTCTTTGTAAATTCTTCTTTGGTATTTTTAAATTTTAATGTTCAAAATATGCTATTCAAAAGGACATGGGGAATTAGTTGACAGGATCCATTCTTAACATTCTCCATTCTAATCTACTTTTGATTTTTGTACATCGATACATTTGTGGCAGATTAAGAAGGACAATGTTACAAAGCTTGTCATTCTGCCACTTTATCCGCAATTCTCCATATCTACTAGTGGGTCAAGCATTCGTGTCCTTCAACGCATCTTCAGGTGGACAAATACTTTCTTCTTGATATGCTGAATCGTGTCTTTTATGAATTTGAACATTGTGTTGACACACTGTTGGTTGTATTGAATGAATTTACTCAAGACGAGCTGTGTTACAGGGAAGACGATTATTTTGAAGAACTTCCAGTCTCTATTATCGAGTCGTGGTATCAACGTGAAGGTTATGTCAAATCAATGGCTGATCTGATAGAAAAGGAGCTTTCAAGCTTCTTGAAGCCTGAAGAGGTAATATTTTCTCATTGTTACTAGTATTGAAAATTTTCGTGCATACTACCTTCTTTATCAAGAGAATTTGAGAATCATTTAGCCATGCTTGCTTTGTCAAACTCAGCTTACTTTCATGGCCTCTTTTATTTCTCCTTGGGTGTGCTTTTACCCCTCTTTATGTGTGTCATGTTCAGCCATAAGGGAGTTAGAATGTTGCTGAAAGCATATGCAGTGATCCTTGCAAAAAGGTTGATGAAGATATGTCGTAGGAAGCTCCTAAGGAGATATCTCATTATGATTCATTTACCTTGTTAAACGATAGTTGTGTTCTTAGTAAATTGGGTCACCGTCAAGCTATGCTACACATACAGACATGATGAGTCATATGACACGATACAGGCACGTTGGCATGGACACAGTATTGGTTTCAGTGTTTCCTAGTGCATTTGGACTGTCCATGTTGTTTCGGATAATAATCCGACATGGTCACAATACGATAGGGCACTGATTTTGAAGTACCCATGCTTAGCCTCTAGGCAGTCTGTAATGACTATACTTGTCCTAGACAATGGCATGCAGTGGCAGAGTTTCGTGGCTGAGCTTCATTGAAAGAGAAATATCTGATAGCTTGAGTTCTGAACTTCTGATTTGATTATTCATGTTCTCAAGGTTTTGGGAGGACATCGGGCACAACTTTAAATTGATATATTCTTTTCTTTTCTCTGTCACGTTATGTTTTGTCCAAGGTTTCCAGTATCGACCGATACCGATCCGATTCAGCCGATACCGATACAGTTTGACATGTCCCGATCCGATACCGACCGTAACCGCTACTGACCGATACCGACATTGGAGGTCTTTTTCCAATCAATTCGGTAGAGAAAATTGAATAAAAAAGACCAATAACAAGGGGGTAAAAGAATAACGAGGTTGTAAAAGCATGTAAATGAAAAAAAAAAAATTATCGCTGGTAAAACCAATCAGTAAATGTGATTATTATTTTATTCAATTTCAAAACTATTAAAAAATAACACATAAAATACTTAGAATTATGTCTAAATGTATAAAAAAACAAATTTTTAAATAAATATTTGTTTTTTGATACCAAAAAATTCGATACTCTAATCTGAAACCGTTGATATTGCCAATACCGCCGATCCCGATTCCTCATAGGAATGGTCCGATTCCGATACCGATGTTGATACTGCGAAGCTTGGTTTTGTCTAAAGATTGTTTCTTCAGTTAGTTTTGTGGAATAATATTTTGTATGGATATTCTTTTTCGGGAAAAATGTTCTATTATACTATATATGTATTTTTATTTTTCTTAGTTATTTGTAGCATAGTTTGCAATATCTTCGATAAAGCCGATACCGATCCGATAAAGTCGATACCGATACAATTTGACGTCCCGATACCGACCGATACCAATACTGACCGATACCGATATCGGGGGTCTCTTTTCCCATCAATTCATTAAAGAAAATTGAACAAAAAAGGCATATTAACAATGATGTAAAAGTATATTAAGGTTGTAAAAACATGTAAATGAAGAAAACTTATTTATCGCAGGTAAACCAATCAACAAGGGTGACTATTATTTCATTCAATTTCAAGACTACTATGAACAACTTGAAAAATACTTAAAATTATGCCTAAATGTCTAAAATATTTTTTTCTAAAATTTTAATAATGTATTAATAATTATTTGTTTCCTATACCAAAAAATCCGGTACTCCGACCCGAATTCGCCAATACTACCAATACTGTCGATCCCGATACTCATAGGAAGTGTCCGATACCGATACTACTAACCTTGATTTGTAGTTGGCCCATTGGATTTTCAAGATCCACCACTGACATGATAGGTGTCTTTTCTTGTCAGTAAACTAGAATTTTCATCTTAGTGCACCTATATCGGCAAAGGTAACCAGGGAGTTATTATCGCTTGTTGAAAACAATATAAGGTTATAATGGTTTCTATGCAGTTCATTGACAGTGACTTGCCTCTCTGTAGATGAAAATTTGTGTTCTTTAAACTCTCACAGATGTTACGTTATGTTGGCTATGTATGTGCCCTATAAGATTCAGGGGTGTGTAGTTGGGCTTTTATTGTCCAAGATATGGAGGATACTGATGGAAATCCGCATTTAAATGTTTCATCTGATGTTCCTTTCTTATTATAATGTTAATTGGTAGGTTATGATATTCTTCAGTGCACATGGAGTTCCAGTTAGCTATGTTGAAGATGCAGGAGATCCTTACAGAGATCAGATGGAGGATTGTATTAGTTTGATCATGGATGAGTTAAAATCTAGGGGGATAAATAATTCCCACACACTTGCTTATCAGGTGATACAGTTACACCCTTCAAATTAGTAGTATTTCCTCATCTTTCAGTTTTATGTCCGTTCCTTCTGTTTTGAACATCTGAAATTATTTGATCTTAGTTTGAATAATCAGTAATGTAGTCTTCAGTGTTTGAACTGTGTGACTTTGTCTTTGCCAGAGTCGAGTGGGGCCTATTCAGTGGTTGAAGCCTTATACCGACGAAGTTCTTGTTGATCTTGGTCAGAAAGGTGTGAAGAGTCTTCTAGCTGTTCCAGTAAGGTGCATACCTCTAACATGAGCTGGATTCCTTCCAAACAATACACACTATTTGTTCATCAAAATTATGATCAAGGTTAACTTAGGGGTTTGCAAAGTGATCCTCTCTTTGAACTGTAGTATCCAGCCTTTGCAAAGGGAAAGTCTCTATCTGCTAAATCTTGTAAAGAACAACTCGTATCCTCTCTCCTTTGACTTTAGACGCTCACAAATGAATTGAGTTGAGAGTATGAGTCCAATGGTTGCACGGACACAGGAAAGTGGTGCTTGTTTCTGTATCGTGTCCGTAACCATGCAACATCGACGATTACTTCGTACCTATTTGAAATGCCCATATCCCGTATCATGTCGTTCTCCATACTCATGCAACATAATATTCCATATTCTTTAAGCAACAAGTATATTTTTCGGTGCTTCTCCCTGAAAATGTTTTGGCTTACCAGTAACTTGCCTCAGCCTTCAGTTTCTCCAATGAGACGTTTTTGTTTACCATGTCCCCTGGTGAACTGGGAATTTATGAAATGACCAATAAATATCAGACTCGGTTTTTCTTTTTAAAATTTTAAGCACTTATCTTACTATGCTCATACCAATTGCAGTTTCGTGAGCGAGCATATTGAAACACTGGAAGAGATTGACATGGAATACAAGCACTTGGCTTTAGAGTCTGGCATTGAGAACTGGGGCAGGGTACCAGCTTTGGGATGCACCTCTTCCTTCATCTCAGATCTGGCTGATGCAGTCCTCGAAGCCCTTCCTTCTGCTTCTGCTGTATCCAGCAAGACAGAGAGAAACTCCAGCGAGGATGACTTGGATCCATTGCAGTCTGTGATCAAGTTGTTTTTCGGGTCAATCCTAGCCTCCATCTTGCTGTTGTCGCCAAAATTGCTATCTTCGTTCAGAAACAACCTCCTCTGACATTTTCTAAAGTTGGACAGATGGATAATGAAATTCCGTTACCAAAATGCTTTTTGAGTGTTGTAATAACAAATCAGACCCCGGCGGTTGTCTGGTAGACAACTATATTGTAGATAATGGTTTTGATATTGTAAGAGGCCTTGTTGTTGGCTTAATATTTCATTCCTGATCAATGAGCTGTAACAACTGTCATTTGGGTACATAATGTTTGTTGCAATGTACTGATTTTAAACTATAATCTAATATAAGATTCTTCCATGACACAAATTCAGTATGTTATGTAGACAACATATTGGTGGTGATAGTGCTTCATTGGGTACCCCACCCCATTGAAAGGCTTTAAGATGAGTAATATAAGCGTATATCAACACCTGGGTTTTACCATGCGTGTGATTATGGCATGCCATGTTCCCAGTCTATGAACAAGTGAAGGTGTCTACTATAATTATTCTGAAACATGGGAACAGGAAAATCGCTAGTGCCCATATGGGCTCCTGGCTCGTGGGATGGACTGATCGTGCAAATATTCTTCGATAGTTACATCCACCAAAGCACACCGTTTGCCAAGTTAGGCTGACCCATAATTGCCCACTCACTCAAACTGGATCCCCTCAACATCAATGACTTGTGTCTAACTCAATCGTCCGATTCCTCAATTGTCCGTCCCTCTCTATGGGGACAGGTGGGTCTTGGGTCCAAGTGTGACTATATGAGCCAATGTATTGTTGGGGTTTATTGATTTTAGTCATTGGTGAATCGTTTCCACCATTTCATGACGAGGCAAATTTCAAATCTGTGTGTATTAATATTTTAGCTATTATTTATTAACGTGTACATATGAGATGTTAGCTCGAGTGGTTAGTATCGTAGGGGTTTTAATAGTGGGCATGGTTGAAATTCCACTGCAACCATTTGTTTTGTCACCTTTTTTTTGCAAAAAATCCCTTTGGAGGCGTATTTCTGACTCGGTTGTGGCCAAATGACACAAAATAACACGTTGATGCACACTTCGTGTTGGACGCGGAGTGACAGGGCAGCAATGGTGCGGTTCTGCAGGATTGTGCAAGCATGTCGCTGTTTTTGCTAGCCTCGCTGCAAGCTATTAGAGCATCATTAGTAAGGCTAATCCCCGGTCCCAATTTCTGAACCCAATTTCTAGATTCAGAATTTAGAAGCTCATTTGGTTGAATAGTAAGCTTCATTCCTAGTTCTAATTTTTAAATTTTCGGTCTCATCCTACCGATAGATCCTAAGGCTTGGGCCTCCCAATTTCTAGATTCTAGATTGTTGGAACTCATTTTGTAGAATAGTAAGTCCTAATTTGGAGACCCACTTTCTAGATTCTAGATTTTATATTATTTTTTTTCCACATCAATTTTTGACCACAAAATCTTTGGGACCTAAGCTCACTTTATCATTTCCTACCATTCTTATACAAACCCAACCCATTCTACATTTACCTTTTTGTTTGAAATTTTGGGCCTCAGGTTGCATTCTAGAATTCCAACTACTAATGCTGCTCTTAGGAGTAATTTTCCACTCCTGAAGTTACTCTTTGTCTTTAATCCATGTTGGCTATCAGTCCGTAACGGATTCCTGATTTTTTGTCCACATAATTAGTGATCAGTTGGCTGGATGACTCTCATATTTAAGGAGAGCGCCAAATCTTGGGTGCTAAGAAAGAGAACAATTTTCTTTTGCAACAAAAGGGAGGAAATTATCCAACAACGAGTGATTTTGATCATCGCTTGTCTAAATTTTGATCATCGCTTGTCCAAGGGTCCAGTAGCATGTCAGTGTTTGTCAATGAAGGAAATGTGACAAAAAACATTCAAAAGGTTCTTTCGAACTTGGTGATTCCTATAAGCGAATTGATGGAGACAACTGAATCTCTTCGTTTAAACAAACAATGATCTTCATCATCCCAGTAAATGATTTACATCAGTCTTTAGTGCTTTCTTTTCAACGATTTTGTTTTCCTACTAACACTTTGCTGCATTAGTATTAAAGATTTTTACCGTTTCAAAAGTAATTAGTGAGTTATACTTTATGCTATACTGTCACGACCCGCATCCGGTATAGGGGCACGAGTACGTGGGTAAATCCAGCCTACGTCGCAGCATCGACGGTAGAACGTTGTCTAGGTCAACAATATCTAGCTATTAATCATACCAATACAACTAGTTCTATCATGTACTCAATCACAATAACCTAAAGGAAGAATGAATAAGAAAGATAAACCAGATAACATTCTAAAGGAAAGAAACTAGACATGATATGGAATAAAAAGCACTAGCCTAGATCTCTACAATTGTCATCTCAAGGTCCATAGTGTAAGAGCAGTCATGTCTATAGCATCACTCTGAAATTCCGGAATGTAGAGCACAACAATTACTGCAAAATATTATCCAATCAAGATTGGAGCGAAGTACACCTCTAACAGCAGTTCCAATAAATGATAAAGACTATATAGCAGTAAATAGAGAAAAATACAAGATAAATAGAACAAGAGCAAGAAATATACAAGATATGAAATGTTATAAATAAATACAAGAGCAATGAGTATCATATATAAGAATAAAGAAATACAACTAGCTAAGTGAGTGAGTACTAGCTTCAACATGTGATCGGCTTGGGAACTTGCACAAGGATTAGGACATGGTTAATCATACGTGCGGTGTATGATTAACACTCACAAAGAACAAGGCATGCACAAGGAGGGTATGATCACATATCTACACTAACACTCTCCGCCCCCGACTGGTATAGTGGATCCAACCATGACACGCTACGACACGGGATTCTATAAGAAGGTAGCAAATCTTCTCATAAATCGTGTCTATACAAGTACAAGAACAACAAGGCTACCACAAGATACACCAAGATACATAAGGAATAATATCTCATGACGGGATCCGAAAATACCAATCCTTGTAACCATGTGTCAAGAAATCAAGGATATCTACACTAGATACAAGAAACATAGAAGTATTATAAATAAAAAACTATCAGAGAATGTACTCGCCTGAAATCTGGTACGAAATATCAAACAGTATCTGTATCAGTACCTCAATGACCTAAACATGAAATTATAAAACCCCTAATTCTGAAAATCGTATTAATTTTTATTATTATTTATTTAACTTAGTAGTTATGAGCTAAATAGAGGAAATAGATTTTATTTAAACTTTATTTGAGGTGTTTGTGCATTTAGAAAATTTATGGAGCCATTATAAATTTTTCCTAATTTATTTCATGTAGGAGACCATTTGGACAGTTGCTAGCTTAATGGTATGCACCAATATAATTTTTAGAATTTTTTATGTATATATATGTATATATATATATATATATATATATATATATATATATATAGAGAGAGAGAGAGAAAAGAAATTCCTATTGGATCTAACCCAAACCCTCTATCCTAACCCACTACCCGTTTAGCCCTAACCGGACCCATTAGGAGAAGAAATATCAATAACAGCAGTAGCAAAAACCAACTTTGCTTTCCCTTCTCCGCACGTGTGAAGAAAAATATCAGCAGCAACACCACCGCCTCATTCTACCGCCTCTTAACCCTATTATTACTAAACTCTCCTCAACCAAAACCAAAACCAAACCAAAGAAAGAAAGAAACAGCAGCGACAGTAGTTTCTAAAACCACTAAAAATACCCCACCGCCTCTTATCTCTATATATATTACAACTCTCCCAAATCCTAACCCCACTTCTTCCACCAAACTTAACACCGTTTAGACGTTTGCACTATACAGAATTCTTGCTCGGCAAGTATACCTTGTCATCGTACTATTATTTACATTCCACATGATGTCTGCATAATTTATTCCTGCTTAATTAGTTCATTTATTGCTAAATAAATTGTGCGTCCAAGGAAACTTGGGTGCAACGACGATGTCATCATATCATGCTTTATTTATGTATATTTTGGACCTACTTTATGAGACCACCCTATTATTATGGAGCATCATTAGGTTCATTGGTCGTGACACAGTTGTTACACGAGTTGTGAGTCTCATATAAATCACGGACTGCGGGACAGGTCTGGCCTCATGTACGTATGGGTCGTGCGTTAGGGATGACTGCTGATAGAAACTTTGTATGCTAGTAGACCTGACAGTTATTTAGAGGTTTTATCGTGTCATGGATATGACATGCCTAGAGCATGGGGTGGAGAGAACAACAAGTAAGGCATTTGGGCTCCTTTGCACTTTTTTTCATAATGCCCGGATTCTCCGCCAGAGAAACGGGTGATGATGACCCTATATATTGTAGGCGGCCTCTGCCGTTCAAAAGACGGTATGATTGTAGGCCCCTGATTCTCTGAGAGAATCATGCCAATCCCATTTATGGCCAGATAGCCCACGTGTTGGAAAGTTGTTCTCAAACTGCATTCACTTAGACGGCTAGGCGACCCATTGGATGTTTATATTTCAGTACTTTATTGGCATGTTTATATGTATCTTGTTACGTCCCTCTGAGGACCTGGTCCCTTTCCAGATATAGACGAGCAGGAGTACCCGCAGGAGTACGGACCTGGACCTGACGCTACTTACCAGACTGAGGAGGTCTTACCCTCGGAGTATCTGTGATTTTATTATCGCTGTTTAGAGATCCATGTTGCTACTTCAGTATAGTCGTTTTGTAGTGGATTTGTTTTCACCTAACTATCAGACTTGATACTCATCTTTGATATTCAGTTATTATTCAGCTCTTTATTCCTACTTATTATTTGTGCTGTGGATGAGATATAGATTGTGTGTGACTTGTTGTGACAGTATATTACCACTGGTGGATTGGATATTCATGTATAGCGTACGTATGTATATGGTTTCCATATATTGGAGTTCATATACATACGGCTGGGCGTGTTACGTATTCCTAATCCTACGTATTTTGGGACTGGGGCGTGACAGGAATATCATGTCAACACAGTATTTTGGAGTGATAAAGAAGTAAAACTAGTTAATTTCTAGGTCTCAAGCATTTTCTAGGTCAAAATAGTCAAACTAAGTCAACTCTAAGTCAAACTAGTCAGATTGGTTAATTCTAGGTAATACTAGACTATACCTAGGTTTCTAGATCCATACCTTGTTAATCTCAACACTTCTAGTATTTACCTACCAATATCCCATTATTAACACTAGAAATACCTTGGTATCAATACTCACCATGGTAGCCTAGAATCGAATGTAACTATAACATATATATATACCTACATATATAATATTGGGTATCTCACATACTATATATATATATATATATATATATATATATATATATATATATATATATATCTCAAAACCTTAACCCCTAGGTAATTACCTAACATTACCTTAACTAATAACATATATTACCTATATGAATACCTTAGCTTATCTACATATATTATTATCTTAGTACCCCTCTAACCCAGTATTTGACTAATACCTCATCCAATACTAGCCTAGTATATTGGTATCAGACTAACCTACACTCACTTTCCAGCCCAAAACTGGACTGAACTTCACTAGTCCTGATACTCTACCCATACTAACATATCAACACAACCACTTGGATACACACACTTATATACACCTACACACTCTCACAACTGATTGTACCTCTGCCTGACTCACTTTTGTAATGCACAAGGGTGCACTGCACTCCCCATATCTGAACACAAGCCAACGGACACATAGGTGCACATATGCACAAGTGTCCGGACATGTATCAATCACTCCCCTATCTGGCACCTTGTTGTGCATCAATACTGAAACCAGGTTTCAGTCCAGTCTTGACTGAACTGTTGCAGGTAAAATCCCCTCCCCTCACACTACCTATCACTGCACATAACCTTTCACTCAGGTATACTTGATACCCGAGCCCCTTACAATGTGCACAAGCCATAGGCATGCTACTGCTGTTGTACTTGTGTTGCTAACCCGGGTGATGTCTTTCCTTGACTGCTACCAAGTGCTTCTAACACTCGACCTCCCCTTGCTCCAACACCAACCAACAATAACTCAAACAACAACAAAGTAACACCACGGTAGCTGTGCACTACAATGTGCATAGCACAACCCTTCACCACAGACCTGACACCACAGCCTGTCACGCCCCAATACTGAAATACGAAGACAGACATGGCCAGCTACCTCGTACAAGGTATAGAATGTCGTACGTCGGTCACGGCTGTAACTAGACAAGGGGGTGCATACTACAAGCAACTCACTTAGGGCCACACAGAACATCTATTGTCTCAATCAGTCAAGTAAGGACAATAAACACATAACATATATGGCAAAGAAGTAAGGCGTGTCAAATGCCCTACCAAAATATTCTGGAAATCAGCTATACAAAATAAGAAGCTGACAGAGTAACAAAAGTATATGACCGTGATCAGCTGTAGTCTAATTAATTACAATCATGTAAGAAAACTAAATGTCCAGATTTACAGCTAACAAGTACTGGTGGCTAAATGCCCAAAAGAGAAAAAATGTACAATAACGAGCAGTGATTAAGAAACCCGCTCGTGTCCCTAAGCGACCATCCGTCTGGTATGAACCATTGTTCAGAGAAAAGTAAGCTGGATCCTCGGGTGCTGGTTCTAAACCTGGCCATGCAAAACCAGTGGGGTTAGACCCCAAATAGCAAGTACCACACACGAATAAAGAAACAAAACCAAAGAGGATGAACATATTATTGTCACACCCCGCTCCCAGAAAACTAGGTAAATAAGAGAACAGACATGCCAGCTACTCCGTACAAGGTATAAAAATATCGTACGGCGGTCACGGCTGTCAAGAAGACATTAGGAATCTAGCATGCTATGACGTCAGTCCTAAGGCTGACAATTCCTAGTATCTCAATCCAACAACAACAATTTCAAGAGTATATCATACATGAAAGTAAGAGGCATCACAAATTACACATCACATATGATCATGAAGCTAGTGAATACAAAAATATTGCACTAGCAGAGTATAATTATAAATGATCAAATATACCAGCCATGGTCTAATATATACATCATGTTGGCCATAGTCTCAAAAATAAAAGGAGCTAACTTTGACCCTTGCTAAATACCACAAAACGAGAAATCAAGACAAGGGGTGAAAAAAGGAAACCCAGTCGCGAGCTTCAGCCGCAGTCCTACAAGTGCGAGCCATCTTGCTGGAAGTACGGGAGATCCTGGTTCACCTCGGATAAATCTGGCCAAGCAAAACCAGTGGGTGATTTAAAGCGTTGTTTCCTCTTTGTTGACCACCGTTATGAGGATGCTTTAAAGCGTTGTTTTCTTTCACGTTGCTATGGCACTTGTGATTGAAAGTATGCACAACGCTGGCAGCAACCGAAGGATACTGCGCTTTAAGAGAAAGGGCATGGTTGAGAACCTCCTGCATAGTCAGGTATTGGGGAACGACCACGTGCGCATGGACGGCAGGTCGCATGCCGCCTTCGAATCATCTTGCATGACTCACCGCATCAGGTAGGTAGGAACTTGCACATTTGACGAACCGATTGAATTCAACGGAGTACTGCTTCACGGTCATATTGCCTTGTCGAAGCTGCATAAACTCGTTCTCCTTTTGTCGACATACGGGAGGGGGTATGAACTCCTCATCGAATGCACCACGGAAGGTAGCCCACGCGATCGTCTCGTCATCAATGTCGCGGAGAGTGATCTACGATATACATCCTACCAATCGTGCGCGTTCAAACGGAGCTACAATTGGGCACACACAACACGCTTCTTCTCAGGAACCTCTAGCAATTTGAAGTAATCCTCAAGCTCTGCCAGCCAATCTAGAGCCACGACCTGATCCTCAGTCCCTTTGAAATGCGTGTTACAGACCTTCTTGAAGTCGACAAAGTCGAAGGTAGTCACTTCCTTATTCTTTGGAGTTTGAGACATTTTGACTTCAGGCGTGGGTTGCTCCACCGGTGTCGTTGTTGTCATTGCGGGATGTTTGGAGGCCAAGGTCTGAACGATCTGTTACAGGGCATCTATCTGCTTTTGTTGGACTGCAAATTATGCTTCTAGATTGCCTTCGAACTTGCTATGTCGCTCTTCTGCCCGCTTCTTGGCTTGCTCATAGCGAGTCTCATCTCTCTACTGGCTTGCTTCAAGCATCTATATCATTCGCTCAATCGGGTCGACAGGGGGCATAGCTTACTGGCTTCTGGAACTTCCCGATGTGCCGGAACTACTTTCCTGGGCTTGTACCTCTCCAGGTGCTAGTGCTGATGCTTGTGGTTGAGTCATTCCTTTAAAAGAAAGTAACTTGCATCAGGCTCATAATGTATTATGGACTCACTGTATGGAACGTATCTCATTTTGACTAAACGAGTTCAAGAGTTCGTATAGGGAATAGATCGTTAAAGAAACTTTTCTGACACGAGGGTCAGAGGAACTTGAAGCTGTGCTCTGATACCAGTATGTCATGCCCCGATTTTGTAGAATCGATAGTCGTCCCCCGGGCGTGATATCGTGCGTGCCTAGGTTGCGCAACGCATAAGGCCAAGGTATTTTATTGAACGAGCACATATTCAGAGTACGCAGATAATTGAAACGCAATGTTGAAACATGGAAATGTTCTCTTTATTGATAATGAACATCTTTATACAAACTCTTGAACGAGTCGAATAATTGCCTCACGGGCATACAAAAGTGGACATAAAATGAGATATCCATCATGTACATTACATCCTTTTACTAAAACTTCAAAGCTATAGACACCTTCGGACGAAGCTATTGCCTTTCTACGGAGCTGCATAAGTTATGTGCACGGGCAAAGGCACGATCAGGATGTGCCGGTAGGTAGACTAGATTGGAAAGTCGCTCTAGCTTCTTGCAGGATCTCCTTGGTGCGGGGAACCTATTGCAACGAGGGTCAGTACATCGAAATACATTGGTGAAGACGAGCTAACCCAACTATACCAATCAACATGTTGTTTATATGAAGCATGCAAGTTATTATGTGATCTTTCTATCTTGCCTTAGTCCATTTTACAAGCAAGCATTAGATATAAAAGTTTACTGAAATAAATATGTCACCGTTCGGTGAATTTTACCTGCCCGTCTGAACCACCAGCACAATACTTACCATGACCTTCCCTAATCACGAAGACATAGTTAGCTTGTACAGTTTTAATATACGAGGGAGTCACAGGCATGATATCATAAAGGACGAGTTATAGTCTCGAGATAGAAAGGGTATGCAACGCAGGTGGCGAGCCCCGCTATAGGCCATTTCCGTCGATACAGACGACTATACAGATCGTTCCATCCGGATTGGATCGGTTCCAGTACCACGACGACCTTCCGCGGGAACCAGAAACCTTGTGCACAAGTTGTCCATGACCAAACGACGTTTAATACTATGTTATCAAATGATACAGTTTAAGATAACACAAGCATGAGACAAGTTACATAGCATGATCTGTTTTGCATAGTCTCCCTGATCAGTTTATTGTATAGCAAGGTATGTTCTATACATAGCACAATTATAGAAGAAGTATATAAATTCTAACTAGAATTGAAGCATGATGAAGAACATTCTAAACAAACTAGCATGCAACAAGGTAACCGTTCACAAGTTGATTGACATGTATAAAGTAATCCAAGTCTATTCTATTTTATCTTGACATCTTTTTGTTATTATGGTATCGTTTGATCGGGACAATCAAGAGGGCAAGATTTTATATATGAAGACTTGGAAGAAGGGTCAACTAAATCGAATTATAGCCACTCACAAGTTAGTAGAGAGAGGGAAGGAAAAATGGTGCTTTAAGACTCCGCTCGTGCGACGCCTACTATACGATCACCTACATTGCCACGAATATATGATCAATACCTCTTCTACTCTTTCCAAGCTCAGAATAAGATGCAGTTCAATGAACGAAAGTAATAAAATCTACCAAAACCGTTCAAGAAAATACAAATCCAAAAACTAACTCAAAAGTATGAAAGCAACAAGGCGACAGCGACAACAAGGCAAAAAAATTTGCAGCGGAGAGGTCCCTCTTGACACTGCCGCTGAGTCCATCCTTGGGGAACGGTCCACTGAATATGGAAATCGATTTCGAAGAAGTAAATCCATAATGAGAAAAAAGATCTTGATTCAATCTATCCCGATCTAACGACACCGAAAGTATTTCTTAGCCGCGCTCCCCGAAAAGGGGGAACGGGACACCACACCTTCACCCCCATCATTCCATCCGTGCTCACCGCAAAGTCGATCGTCTTTCCTGCTGAGATAAAATTATGCATCTTCTCTAGGACTAGGTTGCCCTTCTAAGCGGACTTAACTTTCTCCAATAGGTCCGGTTCAAGGAGCAACTGAGCCACCTGCGTCCCATTTTTGTATCTGATTCGGAGTGTAATTTCTAAACTTTCGAAATCTTTTCGCAACCTGTCATTGATAGCAAGATCCCAATAAACACTCGACTCAAAGCATCAGCTACAATATTGCCCTTGCCCGGTGTATATCTGATCATCAAGTCAAAGTCGCTAAGGAGTTCAAGCCAACGTCGTTGCCGTAAGTTCAAATCCTTTTGAGTATAGAGGTACTTGAGACTTTTGTGATCTGTGAATATTTCATACGGTACGCCATAGAGGTAATACCGACATAACTTTAACGCAAACACTACCGCTGCAAGTTCTAGATCGTGCATTGGATAGTTTCTTTTGTGAGTCTTTAACTGCCTAAATGCAAAGTCTATCACCTTGTCCCTCTGCATAAGGACACATCTCAAACCATTTCCTGAAGCGTCGCTATAAATCTTAAAATTAGCGAGCCTGTCCGGACGAGTCGTTGCTTTAATTTCACAAATAAAGCTTCACAGTCGTCCGAACACGCGAACGTTACTCCTTTCCAAGTGAGATGAGTCAGAGGCAAAGTGATCCTTGAAAAATCTTTTATGAATCTCCTGTAGTAGCATGCTAGACCGATGAAGCACAGAATGTCGCTGGCTGACTTAGGTCTCTTCCACTCCACGATGGCTTCAACTTTCTTTGGGTCAATTGAGATGCCCTTCTCGAAAATGATGTGCCCGAGGAAAGATATGTTGTCCAACCAGAACTCGCACTTACTTAGCTTCGCAAATAACTTATTGTCTCGAAGAGTTTGAAGCACCATCCGCAGGTGTCATGCGTGTTCATCCTTATTCTTCGAGTACACTAAGATGTCGTCTATGAATACCACCACAAACTTATCAAGGAATGGTCGGAAAATACGGTTCATCAAATCCATGAATGCGACAGAAGCATTCATCAGTCCGAACGGCGTAACAGAAAACTCATAGTGGCCATAGCGGGTGCAAAATTCTGACTTCTGCATGTCCTATGGCTTGATCTTTAATTGGTCGTAGCCAGAGCGAAGGTTTATCTTCAAAAATACTGACGTCCCTTGCAGCTGATCAAAGAGGCCATCGATCCTGGGCAGGGGATACTTGTTTTGGATAGTGACCTTATTTAGCTTTCGATAGTCTATACAGAGTCGCAACGTCCCATTACAGACGCGCCAAAAAGGAGACACGCTCGGACGAATATTGTCACGCTCCAATCTCCCGCAGGTAATCGGTCGTCCCCGTTAGGCTCACGAATCACCTCGCTAGCGCTCCCGCAGGATAATCTTTCACATCTGGACGTGATGCTGCACGAGCGTAAGCCGTGCCCGTGCAATGCCATGATCCGAACAGGCGGTAAGAGGTCTAAGCCACAGAGTCGCACAGATAGTCCGAGTGCAACGGAATAAGAAATGCATAGGCGATTGGTAACAAGTTCACAGAGTCGTCAATAGCGGAAGCATTGAATAACACAAGTATAGAAATAAAACAAGCTCTTTATCGATATTGAACAAGTGTTACATGCGGCGCTAGGCCGAGATTATAAGTCGCTCAAGCCTCTCTCTCTCTCTCTCTATAAAACAGAAAAAAGTGTGCCAAGTGGTTATATTTGTGGAATGATACATAGGCGATGTTCCAATATTATGTCTTGTATATGTGCTTCAGTTCCGGACGCAACGCTCTAAGGCTCCAGAGTGAACTCCACATCTTAGCACGCACGAAGGAGGCATTCGCACTGAACGAGGTTCTCCTGCACCCTGTAAGCAATCTAGTGGGTTATCAGTACGTGAATGCACTGGTGGGGAGGCTTCTCGTTTGCTCGACAAATCCAAACACGTTATAAAGGTTTCATGCACCATCTATTAAGTTATCTTTCTAGTCTTACCTTAGGATCAGTTTCATGGCATTTATAAAAAATTTAACTCGTGTGGAAGTGCGTCGTGCGATATAAAGAACACGGCGAGACTTACCAACTTACCATTTGTCCTTCCATGTCCAAGGCAAACCAAGTTAAATCAAACACGAGCATATATAATAATATCCAAGGGCAATTGCATATGCAAACACAAGTGTAGTGAGCCAGATTCTGTTTTAGGAGCACGAGTTACAGAGATTATAAGGCGTGTTTCAAAAGATGTTCAAGTGCTCAAATACGTTCAAGTGTGTTATATTTATATCCGTTCAGGTGTGTTATATTCATATCCGTTCAGGTGATTCAGAATACTTGATGCGATACAATGACTCGCACGCGGATTACCGCTAAGCAAGAATAACTTATCTATATGAACAGGAGTCGCTGGCATAGCCATAAAGGACGGATTGTAGTCTTGAGTAGGAATAGCGTGCAATGAAAGAACACGAGGCATTGTATGCCATCTTGTCCAAACATGAGACTACCAGTCTTATAGCGAGAATAGTGCAGCGTGATGCGCACATGCCATCCTGCTAAATACGATTAAGACTTACTTGAGTTACATCCGGATCGGATCGGCCCCTGTTCCCCAGAGACCGTCCGTGGAACGAGATCCGAAAATCCCACTTGTTAACAAGTTATCCGCGACATTCAAGTCTTGGTCATTCCAATTTCATAATATGACATGATAATTCTTGATTCTTGTTCTGAACGAGCATTGTTCCACGAGCTGTGATTCTTCTTTACTTGACATGATTCTCGTTCAGTATTCAATTTGACTTGATGCAAATTCCCTAGTTCAAGAACTGCCTCGGCGACCCAACGGTCCCGTATACTTGCAGGTTCATATTGCACAGAAGAACTATTGATAGTCTTCTGGCTAGCTATATGCATGCACAATACGGATAGTGTTACTTGATTGTGGCATAAATTATATGACAAGTATTAAATCGAGGCAACAAGTATAAGTTAGCATATAAGCAGGCAAGCATTGCATTTGTGTAAACATAAGTATTTACGTTGGCACGGGTCTAAGGGTAAAGTGAGGAGTGAAACCGTAGAGGGACATACCGAGCGACATAATATAGGGACGTGCAGTGTAAGCAAGTAAACAGTGCACTACAGAGAGTCTACAATGATCTACTTGAGGCATAGCGGGGTCTACTTGCACAAGGCAAAGGTAGCATGCAAGGGTTCATTTATAAGCAAAGTTTCATTTCCATGTTCTAACACAAGCAATACAAGTTGGGATTATTCCCTTAGCTAGGTGCGTTGTATTCTTTATTAGAATGCAAGAGGTGATTCACCAAGCAACTAGCATGTATCGTCCTTATTTTAAGTGTGCTGGCTAAGCAAAAAGAATTTTATCGTAGCCACCCACCTTAGCGATGATTCGCCTCGGTCGAGCGATACTCCGAGCAAGCCTTTGAAAGTCTAAGTCTGAACTAGTGAAGGGCCAAGTCTAGAAATCTTTTGCCTCAAACGAGTCATCTCGCTGAGCAAAGTGGGTTAGGTCATTACACTTACTCCTAACATACAAAATTATTAAAATATCCCTATAATGAAAATAGGTGGTTACATATACCACTGTTATGGTTCAGTCTTTTACAAACTTGTATAAAAAATCTACAACAATCTCAAAATAAGATTCATGTGATTTGCAAAGTTGCGAGAATATCTTATCACTTTACATGGTGGAAGTCCGAACTAGTATGTTGAATACAAGTTTTCACAAGCTGAAAAGTTCGATGGCAAACAGTACAACAATTGGAAGAAGAAGATTAGTATAGTAGGGGTTCTACTAGTGATTAATGTTTAGATCCAACTACAATCTTTTGTTTTATCAGCATTTCTTGAAAATATTCTTTCGGAGCTAAAGGGGCATAATTCAGACTCAGACTTGGGCGTGGGCGTAAAGTAGCAGCACTTTGATGGCGTATTTTGTACTTCGTTTTGGACGCGTTCTGTGGGACTGTGTAGGTGGTGCACAATGCTTGTCTGAGAGTCTACTAGCACGTTAGTGCTTGTCCACGAAAGAAATATAACAAAAAGCGTTCAAAAAGTTTTCTGAGAGCCAATTAATGGAAAGGGTCGAATATTGCTTTGAAAGTTTTTTTTTTTCATTAAGTAGTACAGCTATGAGATCTTTGACAAATTTAGATCAAGAAAGGAATTCGTCCACAAAGACTATTAGTAGACTTAAGAAGACTACGACTGATCCTTAAAGGTCAAAAAATCGCATGTCGTCTTAATTAAGAACTCTTACAATATTTTTTTATAGCCAGCTACTTTCAAACTTGCTGATTCCTGTAAGCTAATTAATAGAGAGAGTCGAATATTACTTTGAACAACGATAATCTTAAGGAAAATGATATTTGGCCCGCGATCTGTGCCCACGAGCTGTGACCACGGGCCATGTGTCACGATCCTATTGCCCCCTATTCGCTTGGGCCCGCCATCAAAATCTCAATCAATGGGACGTTATAACTTGGCCCGTGGGCAACGTAGCACTGTCCTAATCTTAATCACAAGCAATCGCCACTCACCCCTAGGTGTGAGCATTATTCGATTTTGGACCGAAAATCGAACCAAATCGAACCGAATAAGATATTTGGTTCGGTTTAAAAAAAAATCGGTTCGGTTTCGGTTTTGAAAATACTAAATTTTCTTATTCGGTTTTGATTTTGGGTTTTGGTTTCGGCCCAAAACCAAAAACCGAATAAATTTTTTAGTTAATATATATATATATATATATATATATATATATATATATATATATTAACAATAAAAAAGCGCAAATAAACCGAAAAATTGAATAAACCGAAAATCGAACCGATTTAATTCGGTTCGGTTATGGGCCATTTCGTTTCGGTTTCGATTTTGCTTATTCGATTTTCGGTCCAATTTAATTTTTGATTATTCAATTTGGTTGGAATCGAATTAACCGAATGTTCATCCCTACTCACCCCTACACGGTTGTACTAATTAATTAAAATGGATATAAAGTAGACTTTGTCCTGTGCTAACTGGCGACTAGCACAAAGCTAAGAAGAAGATTCCAAACGTGAGAGGAGCACGAAAAGATTATTATCGAAGAAAAAGACGGTAATAACTTGTGAAAGATTAGCTTTTCCTAGTCAGTCAGTCATGGATTACTAAGTTATTTGTATTTATCCCAATCACTAATTCTTAAATTAATTTAGGCTTTAGAATGAAGCTTTTATAATTGAGTTAGAATATACCAAATTTGCTTTCACGTCCTTTTAAAAGCACTTCGAAGCACACGTCTACCTACTATTATTAATTTCTCCAACGGCCTGCAATGAACCAAAATGGTGGTGTGGGACCTGTGGGTCCCCTAGTATAAAATAGAAAAATTGTAGAGAGATTTTCATCTAACGTCACAATTATTATTTTGATCTTCAAATTCAACATACTGATCTACTTCCATATAAGTTTAATGAGACATTTTCAATACGCGTCACAAAAACTTTAGAATACGCTTAAAATTTTAATTGCATACTTAGGACTTGTGAACCAAGTGTCTCTCATATTGACGAAAAATTATCCAGTGGGCCGATATTGTCATATAATAGTGAGTTGTTGTTCTCCTTCAATAATAATATAATACAATATTTTTTATAATATTATATTATTTATTTTTTTAGAACTATTTAAATTTATGTCTATGTTAGATTAGGCATATTAATATTACCCCATGTTAGATTAAAAATTGAGTTTATCTTCCTGAAAGTGTCGTTGATACATTTTTAGCGACGACACTTTCAGAAAAATAAATTCAATTTTTGATCTTACATGAGATAATATCAATATACATAATCTAACAGAGGATAAAATCAAATAATTATTTTTATTTTTATTGGAGCAAAACAAAAATTTTGTCACTATTATAACGGACCCACTGAATAATTTTTCAATATTAACCGTTCTACGTCTCTCATTTAGTCCTAACATCGATGGGCGAGTATGTAAATCCAGATTCAGATTTGGATAGAAATCAAGACAGAGACAAAGACAAAGACCTTGCACTATCGGATTCGGGTCCTGATTCGATATTATAACGACGATTGTCATACTCCTCATCCATTTTCAAGTCAATCCTCACGGGGGCCCAACCACCAGTCCAGTCCGCGTACGCGTCTCTCTGTGTGAAGTAAAATCCAGCTGTCAATTGTCGGTTGTACGCCTCCCCAAACAGAGCCAACCTCCTTATTCTTCTAGGCAGTTTGGTCAAATGAATTTTTTTTTAAAAAAATAATCAAGCTAGCTTCTCTGATTCCTGAAGCAATTAACAAGGATGAAGGACCCGTTAATTATCATTTCTGCCTCTTTCTCATTCTTCGGAAGAACGACCTAGAAAATTTCCTAAATTCCCAATCTCCAAAAAATTCTAAAACCCCTAGATTTCCATTTCTTCTATTCTTCTCCGAGAGCTCGATTTGCTTCCGGAGAGATGCTGTCGAAGAGCTTCAAGGCGGGAAAATGGTAATTCTCGATTGCTTCTCGATGCCCTAATCCTAACTTTTTCTGAAGTGTTTGAGGACTTTTGATTTGATTTGATTTGGATTGGATTGGCAGCAAGACGTCGCTGAAGCTGGCGACGGCTCGGATTAAGCTGCTGAGGAACAAGAGGGAGGTGCAGGTGAAGAGCATGAGGAGGGAGCTGGCTCAGCTATTGGGGTCTGGACAGGAACAGACTGCTCGGATTAGGGTTCGTTTCATTCTGATCCAAATCTATGATAGAGTTATCGTCTTTTATTCGCTTTTAATCGTTTTATTGTCTGAAGTTAGGGTTCCCCCCCTCAAGTCATAGCTGTGGCTTTGTGAATTGTTTTTAACTTGATATGGATTTGATCTTGGTTCTTTTGATTTCATTTAAAGTTGAAATTTTCACTGCTGCAGTTCCATTGTAAGTTGATTTTGATCGATTAGATTGTCATTTCTTTACTCTACAGTCTATAACGTGATTAGATCGTGGCAATTCCACTGTAAGTTGATTTTGGAGTAGTGGAGCCATCTGGAAGGGAATCACTAGGAAGTGATTTTTTATGTAATGAAGAAATTGGTTAAATTTATTTTCTAATCATTATGACTGTAACATGACATGTAAGTTGCCTTGGTACTTTAGTGCTCATGCAAATCACGAAAATAAAGGCAGTGTAATATTTGTTGCCTCTTAACTTAAGAATAATTTTTAGTAGTTCTTCGAACTATTTTTGGTCTAATAAACAGTAAATTGTAGCATACCGTTGCAGACTGATGCTTAAGCAATGAGGCAATTTAAGCAATCATGCAGGAAATAATATGAAATCTAAACCATGAACTATGTTGATTGTACCTGTAATTTCTTAAATACTTATATATGATAGAGATAAAAATAAATTTTATGTATGGAGGAAATTTTACTTCAACCTTGATGTACTTGTAACAGTTACAATTTTCATTTAGACAAACATGATCTTTGGTGTTCTTCTCACGGTTGTAAAGTAAATTTGGAAATTGTTGTGCCTTGCACCTGCTTTCCTTCTCCTTTCTAGCTTGTGAAGATCATTAATCTTTAAAAAAGTGAAGCTTCCAATGATTGATTAAGTTTACCTCTGAATGTGAATCCTCTTCGAAATGAGGCTCTTGATGGTTGTTGTTTTGTTGTGATTTTCCTTCTTCATGGACTTGCCTACTAGCAGACTCACTTGATGTTTAGTAAAGCACAAGTTTTACACAAGGTGTGCAGTGTCGGTATAGAATCGGGTCGGAACCTTCTTATGAGTATCAGTATTGGTGAATCTCAGTGGTTTCAGTAGTTTTGACTATTTCGGTTCAGAGTTTCAGAGTTGTAGGTTTCAGTGAACAAAAATATAACAAGTTGTTTAGAAAAATATTTGATACATTTATGCATAATCTTATGTATTATTTCTTAGATATTACTTTCACTTTACTTTCTTTTAGTCAAAGTACCCCGACAATATATAGTTTTTAATAGAAAGATATTACAATGTTATGAATATTGTGAATTTATAGTATATAACTTTGACAAATAGTAATGGTTACATTGTCTCAATGGATTATATCGACACCACGTAGCATATTGATCTTTGGAATGATCGAATCATTTGTCTACATTACTTTTTCCGTACTTCTCTCTTTTCTTTTATTTGTTTTTCTTGCTAAAATTACCGGGAAAAAGACCCACAATATTGGTATCGTGCGATGTCGATATCGGTGGGGATATTGATTCGGACATGTCCAAAACGATGAACGGTATGATACGACCAATACGCATATGTATTGGCCGATACTGCGAACCGTGTTATCCTGAAGAAAATACCTTTTTAATTTTGTCAAGTTAACCATTATTTAATGAGTTTGGTAATCTCCTGGACAACTAGTCAACCCAGGTGCACTAAGGGAGAGAGGTTAGTCGAACACTAATCTGTGGGAGGCTGATCTGTTGAAAACGGGACATATCTATAATTATCTTACTTATTGTATTTTTCTTATTGTAGGGGATTCGTCAATCTCATAGCTTTATGGAGAGTTGTTCATCATCATCATCCAAGTTTTTTCCCATCAAAATGGGGTCGGTTATGTATCATAAGGAAGCTCCGTACAAGACTTGACAAAGTTTAATGACCGACTGTCAACTTGGTGTCAATCCTCTATGATGGTGTGAAATTTCTAGCCAAGGTAGCTATGAGCACGAGAGGGTCATGTCATAAAACCTAGGTGACCCAGTTGGGAGGTAGGTCACTTACCTTTTCGATTGCAGTTTAAGATTCTGCATATACGGAGGGTTGTTACTTTCTTCAAAAAAAAGAAGAAGTAAAACTCAAATTCTAGAGAAGTCATGTCCCACATACCAAAGAGCTGAAAACTTTCATTGACGACTTTGGATATTTTATGGAAAAACTATACCAACTAAGGATAAAGAAGATAAAAGTTGACATGTTTCGATTGTAAAGAGATTTATTGATCTTTTTAAAGAGTTGCTAATATGAAACTTTAAAGTTGCACTTGCACGGCTGCTGTGTTAACATTTTATGGCTTGTGTATACTTGCATATGATTTGACATTTGCTGTCTTCTTTTCAACTTTCAGGTTGAACATGTAATAAGGGAAGAGAAGACCATGGCGGCATATGATCTTATTGAATTATACTGTGAACTGATTGCCGCACGTTTGCCAATTATTGAAGCACAGAAGTATGCTTAAACTGAACTTATTATCTCTTGTCTACAGTTTTGCTCTTCTTTTTTGCCTGAATGTGTTCTGCTCGCAGATTTTTTTTTTTTTTATCCTAGTCTAGTGTACCACTGACACACGAGATGGTATGGGACTCTTATTAAAGGCCATATTATTTTGGGTTGAGAAGGGTTTCAATATCATATCCGGACTCCAACTTTAAAAAGCATGACAGTAGGAATCTTAAAAGAGTAAACTAAAACCAATAATAGTAAAATAATCTATCCATTGATTTCAAATTTTAGTTTTATAGTTCTCTTAATAGCAAGCATCTACACCTTCTTTGCTTTGATTTTACATTCTGTTGTAGAAGGCTTACAGGTACTGCTGATCTGTACTGTTCAAATTTCATATTATTATTATTCTGGCATGAGAAGTTGGATATTGTAGTTGCAGTCTAAGATGTATTACTGCGAATTGTCTTCAATAATCTTTATCATTTTGATGCAATATGACGATTAGGACTTGCATGTTTTCTCTCTACGAAAATTGCTTTTATCCAAGGAGTGGAATATTTCGGTTATTACTTGGAACAACTCTGGAAGTTAGAAAAATATCAAGCAACTCTTAATGTCTCATCCTTAGAACATTTTGAATGGTACTTATTATTACCATTTAATTTATTAATGGGTGTTGGAAATGGTTTGTTAATCATTACAGATTTTTGGGTTTACTTCAACCAAAGTTAATATGCGGGGAAAATATTTGAGATAGTTTCAACATGTGCAGCGGAGACCAATAGATACAACTCTGAGGAGTAATAGGGTTATAGTTTATGGATGTAAACGGTTCTGATTTGGATCGGAGTTTTGACCCTCCATATCTGCCTCCGCTTGTAAAAATATTTGCCACCACATCTACCTCAGAGGAGAAATATTGCCTCCACTTGGAGGAGAAAACTTGCCTCCGCCTCTACTAAGTTTGCCTCCAAAGCCACCCAGAATTGGGTCTGTTGGGTCGGAGCAATGCCAGACCTGACTCCATTTTCATCCTTAGTATAGTTGACGATGTTACTAGTATACTAGTGGCATATCAAAATGAACTTGTATTTTGAGGCTATATAAGAGAATATAATAGCTGCTAATGTTGCAAAGGTGATGGCACTCAATAGAGCTAAACAGGAGAATCCATATACGTGAACAGAAAAAAAAATTTGAGACTAGGCTTTGTTATTGTTGTTGTTCATTACACACCTGAACAACTACACAAATATTAATGTATGAAATTTGAGGATCTGTTATAAACTCATAACTTTTAATAAATAGCTCTTTTCGCTCCTTCAGATGAAACATAAGCAATGTATATGCTTATGTCAATCAAAGTTGCCCTTTACTAATCCGATCATGAATAGTTTGTTCTAGATTAGATTTGTATTTTGAGATAAGAGTTTCTTTTCCAGGTATGTACTGTTTGGCCGAAGCTTATTATATCTGATAAGGATTCTCCAAATGTTTGGTTAGCCTTAATGGTTAATATATTATTACAGATATCCCCTTTTCTGATACAGTTATTATCTATGAAGATTGGGTACTCCATTTTGCAAGGTGTATCCGTACCGGGTACTGGTACTCCTTGGGTACTTCTGGATACTTACTGTGCAAGTACCCAAAGTTTTATTTATTTGTATTTTTAATTTTAATTTTGGGTACCTATTTGGTATTTCGTTGGTACTTTCTTATTCAAGTCATTGGATATGACCTTGCCCATTAAAATATAGCTTTTGTTACTTTTGTTTTAGAAATCAAACTTTATTTTTAATTTAACTACATAGTTTTCAAATTGAAATTCATTTGATGACTACATTGAAAGAAATTTGACTTAGTTTCACTTATGAAATCATGAAGATGCATTACTTTACACCCGAAACATCCGTGGTTTTTTAGAAATTGCCATACGAGTTCTCGTACCGGTACCTATGCTTCATAGGTTACAGTATACTTTAGAGGTTAGCAACTTGTGGCCTCCATTGCATAGACATGGGAATACAAACTGGGAATACATCTTTTGGAAATTTTGGATACGGAGATGACATGTGGGTGAGTGTCTAGGTTTCAAAATCTCTAGTATAGGGCCTCTAAAGATTTTTTTTTTTTACTTTCCCATGTCTCAATTATGTTCGGCCCGACATGACTACGCCAAATCACGTTCATTTACGCTTTGGATCCCTTTGAAATCTAGACATGGATGGACCCATGTATATTACACGAGTGTCCAGAAACATACGCTCACATGAGCTAGAAGAGATTTGTCGAATGGTCGAGTGAAAGAGTACTAGGTACCGCCTGCTTTATAAACTGATTTGTCTTCTCGTGTCAGATACATCATGGGCACGGTTCACACGTTTATGTGGTACTTCGGACTCCGGAGAAGGATCCATGCTACCTAACTCATGTCCAGTTCCATTCTCAAATGAACATTAGTGTTTATGGTGCATATCAAATGGATCATTTAAAGCATAACAACTTATTAAGGGAGTATCTTATTTACTACGTCGTTGAACACCTTATAGTAGAACTAGGACATCTTGGTCCTATATTTATGCAAATTTATTCTTTTATGGTTGATTTCTTTCTCCTGTCTATAGGGAGAACTTCCTATATTTTTCAGGTCTGATATTGAAGGTTGATTGCTAGCTTAAAAATAAAAGGCTAAATTGCAACTTGATACCCTCAACTATTCATGTTTGGCAACTTGATACCCTAAACTTTAAAAATAGGCAACTTAATACCCTAAAAAAAAATCCCCAAAATGCCCTCCCCTCTTCAACAGCCCCCCTCCCTCTCCCCCGGCTGCCCCCCCCCCCCCCCCCCTCACGTCTCGCCCTCCCCCCCCCCCTCCCCCCCCCGGCGATGACCCCCCTCCTTCTCCGGCCGGCATGGAACGCCGTGCAGCGCCGGAGCTCGCGGTCTGGGGCGTGCGAGTCTCGTCGCAGGAGCGCGGGCGGGGGTCGCGCGCGCGGCGCCGGAGCATGGGGGCGCGCGGTCGGGCGAGGTCTGCTCGCTGGCTTGAGGCAGGAGAGGGGGGGGGGGGCACCGCGGGGTGGCGGGAGGGGGGATTGCCGGGGTTGGGGGGGGGGTTGGGGTGGGGGGGGGAGGGGAGGGGTCTGCTGAAGTGGGGAGGGCATTTTGGGGGGGGGGGGATTTCCAGGGTATTAAGCTGTCTATTTTTAAAGTATAGGGTATCAAGTTGTCAAACATGAATAGTTGAGGGTATCAAGTTGAAATTTAGCCAAAATAAAATAATATTGGTTTCTTTTTGGTTTCTTTTCTTTCACGACTATGATATTTTGGTCCCATTTCAGAATAAACTGTTCATATATTTCGGATATTTAGTACCAGTTACTGATGTTTGAAGGTTGAGTACTATGTTTTGCATTAAAAAATTCTCAATATTTTATACAAAATTCAATATTTTACTCTTAACACACTTTTTCAACACCACTTCAATTTATGTACTTTGGTAATTGGTTTCAGGGCCTGCCCAATTGATTTAAAGGAAGCCATATCAAGTGTGATATTTGCATCACCAAGATGTGCAGATATACCAGAACTTATTGACATACGCAAGCATCTCGGTGCAAAATATGGGAAGGAGTTCGTTAATTCAGTTCTTGAAGTTCGACCCGATTGTGGAGTTAGCCGCTTGGTAATTTTAAGTAGAATAGAAACTTATAATTGTGAAAAAAGAGCATATATTTTAAAAGAATTCAATTTTATTGTGCGTTTTTGTGTACTTGTCTTGAATAGTTTTACCTTGTTACAATTTAGGTGGTGGAGAAATTGTCGGCAAGAGCACCTGATGTTGAGACAAAGATCAAGATATTAACTTCAATAGCTCAGGAATATAAAGTCAAATGGGATTCAAAATCATTTGAAGAGCAACTTCAGAAGCCTAATGATGATTTGCTGGTATAGAATGAATTTCTTCTGTTCCTTGTATGGTTCATGCCTTGTCCACTATTAGCATCTTAACTACTAACTCTATCGTTGAGCAGAATGGGCCAAGTACATTCTCTAGTAGCAACAAGGTACCCAAAGAATCCTCTAGTGTTAATTACCCACCTACTGCTGAGCATACGAAGGAATCGAGTACCTCTAAGAATGCTGCCAGCAAACCGACTAGTGTTGGCACATCTTCTTATACAAACAGCCGAACTTCCAGCACTTCAGAACCTTTTAGATCTCAGCCTGATTCGAGAGATCCAGGTATGATATATACAAACTCTCTTCTTTACTCTGTAAGTTTGTCATATGTATATATGCTTTGATGCCAAATGATATTTAATGGGACCTTTTGTTCTTCGAAAGCAGAAAGCAGTACCGGAGGTGGGGGAATTAAGAATTCATACTCCAGAGAGGAAAATGTTTCCTCGAACCGCTCGACTTGGAATATAGAATTCAAGGACGCAGCTTCTGCTGCTCAGGCAGCAGCTGAATCTGCAGAAAGGGCTAGCAAGGCTGCTAGAGCTGCTGCTGAATTTGCTACCCGAGAAAATGTGTCCAGGCAAAATTCATCTGGGTCAAATGAGCCATCCACATATAGTGTGAAGAATGAAAGACCTGATGATATGTCAAGAGTTTCGAAGCTGCTGAAAGGTGAAGACGTTGTTGAGGACTCTAAGGCATATGGCGAAACTAGAAAGTCTCAGGGCATGAAACCAGAGATTCAAAATTTTCAGAGAGAAGTAACACAAGGTGTCTTCCAAAGAGAAGCTGGAGAAACAGTTGATGATTATCCAAGAGCTCAGAAAGAAGCTAGCCATTTTTCATCTCACTCTAGTCAGCCAAATGTAGATGATGGCTTTTTGAATATCAGTTCTAATGTGACTAGTGTGAAAGATTATGATCATTCTCCAAAGATGCTATCTGCTTCAGAGTCTATGGAACACAATCACAAGAATGTGAAGCATGAGATTTCTGAATACGGTCGAGAGCATGTTGTAAATTATGGTGAATCTGCTTTCTTCCCTCATGCTAGTAACTTTGATGATGAGGGCAGCAGGTATCCTAGGTATGGGAATAATGTGGTTTTTGATGACTATGGTTGTGATGCAGATGATATTGATGTGTTTGGTAGCAATAGTGTGAAGTCACTTTTCTCACATCAAATAGAAGAGTCTTCTGTGCACCAGTCAACTGCAGATCATGCAAGTCCCAAACTGCATACAAGTTGGTCCCCATCTAGAAACAAAAATCCAAAACTGCATTTATTTACTGAAAGTGAGAAGTATCAAGAGAAAATAACTCCAGTTTCCCTCCCTTCACAATCTGATGAAAATGTTCCCGCAACATTTGATGACTCAGATGGACTAGGCAGTGAGAGTGAGGAAGAAAAGGATGACTTCACAAACAAGAATGCAATGAGGCCCAGGAATGTCCTGCATAATGAAAGGAGCTCCAGGAGGGACTTATTTCATGAGGAATCTGGTCATGATTTAAACAATACCTTTTTTGATGAAAGAAAAGACGTTGCAAGTATTCGTAATAAATCTGCATCATCTCACAATTCTGGTGTCGACAATGAGGAGCATGAAGCAAAACCATATGCTGCAGACATATTTTGGAAAAAATCTGGCTCCAGTAGTTCACTCGATAAACAGTCATCTTCAAGAATTGATAAGGCTCCTAGCAACTCATATGATCTGAGGAGGGATTTAGATGACAGCTCGTCAGATGAAGATGCGCAGCCTTTGCATTCATCAAATGTTCAATCTAAGAGGAAAAGTGGAACAAACGAGCAATTGGCATCATTGCCTTTGGGTATTACCGATCCAGAGTTTTTAGATAAGTCCAGCGATGAAAGTGAGCAAGGTCTAAACTATGGGAGATTAAGAGGTGGATTTAAACATAGAGGCTTTCCTCGCCCTCCTTATGTGAGGAATTCTGCAGTTGATGATTCATACACATCGAAGCAAAACACAAGTGAAGCTTATTCCATCTCCAAGAAACCCACTGTTTCGAAGGTGGAGAAGCTCTCTGCAGGCATGAAAGTTCTAGATCAAGAGTTGCTCCCAAAAGCAAATGTGCATATATCAAGAATTTCAGAGGATTCCATTGATTCACACTCTATGCTATATGATGAAAATTTAGGTACAACAGTTCATAAAAAATCTAGCTCGAGGCCGATAACCTCCGCTGATTCAGATGACAGGAGAGCAAAGTTGGATTCAGATTTTACTGCTGAAAATAAGGCCAATGTAGATGTTAAACTTTCTCGTAGGACAAGAGGCACGCCATCTGAGGCTAAAAACAGTGCTCTAAGATCTGCTGGTCGTCCTGACGTGGAAAGTAAGTCTTCTCACACAAACTTTATCGCATCTGGTTCCCATACTGCTGCAGTTCATGATGTGGTAAACATTCCTGGAAAGGATAATTCTAAGACATCACAGCAAAATCTGCCGACTGAACTGCCCACATTGGCACCTAAACAGAATTCTTCAGCACGTGAGGAAAGTCCAAAGTCGTCGCAACCAAGTTCAACAGAGAGAGTAGTCCCTGCAAAACATTCAAGTGGTGGTTCATCTTCACGTGAAAACTCACTTAAAAATCCTGCTCATACTCATCCAAAACTTCCTGATTATGATTCTCTTGCTGCTCACTTTCAATCGCTTCGATCAAATCGGAACTAACTATAGGTACTGCATTTATTTGGTGATTTGTTTTGGATTCATTTGTTTTAGTAGTACATATGAATAGACTATCACTCAAGTTCATGATTGTTTAATAGCAGTTATACATGTAATTTGTCTACATAACAGAATGTCTTGTTGTTAACAGTGGAAAATACTCATTTTATTAGTCCCAAAGAAAAATAATGATTTTATTATGTTTTCCCATCAGTTACCTCAAACATGGTACTGAGATAAATTTCTCTAGTTGTTACCAACTCCGTGTGAGGATGCGAGCTCACTTGGTGTTTCCATAAACATGATGTTTGCAGAGACCTAGGTCGGGACTAGAATAACACAGCTCATTTTGTACCGCTGATAATTCATTTAATAGAATCCCTTTACCATAGGAATGTATTACAACTTTGATTGCATTACTCTAGTACATTTTCAACAGTGACAATATTCAGTAGTAGATAAATAAGGATGATAATATTTTTTGACCTGCTCTAAAAAGTCCTTCTGCTTTGCTCTATCCTCGTGAACACTGAAGTATATGTGAAGATATTTTGTGTGGAAAAGATGTCTCTATCTCATTCTTTGCTCTGTCAAATAGAGAAGATATTAGATGTGTCCATCTATAATTGTTGATACTTGATTTTCAAATGAAGTCACGGAAAGAATGAAATAGTCTAAATGCTTTGTTCCTTATTCAACATCATCATTGAAGTCACACTAGTGACCAGAATTGATTGGTCAGTTTCGTCAGTTTTAAATTAGATTAGGGGTCCATTTGGTAGAAGGAAAATGTGGGAGGAAGGAAAATCGAAAGGATAGATGCATTTTCTCTTACTTGGTATAGAAAAGAAAACTGAAGGGAAGAAAAAGTTGATGGATTAATTTTTTCTCCCAACCTAAAATGTACATTAATTTTTTTTATTAATAATTTACATGTGCGCTATTTTGAACTGGTTTATATATGATTATTATATCGATGGACACCGAAGGGAGCTTTTGTTAAGGACATCAAGAAGCATAATGCTTGCTTGGCCAAAAGTAAGTAATACACGTCTCTCTTTCTTTTTTTTCTCTTTCTGGAATTCCCTGGAATCAAATCAAAGCAAATATGTATGGGTAGTGATAAAATGAAATCTTTTTCATTCATTTGCTACAGTAAAGTCATCATCCGGGTGGTTAAAACAAATACAATGAACTTATCTTCATGATCTGTGCACAGTGGTATGATTCCCTTTGGTTGCTGCAACTTGCATATATCTATGGTTTGCTGTAGTGGGAAGATATGAAGAAAATATGCAGATAATTGAATTGATTCTGCGGTGGTGGTTGTTCCTTTGCAAATAGCATGATTGGACTCTTTTGGCTGAAAATGAAGTGTCCTCAAAGTGTCGTCCCTGCCTGCCTACATTTGTACAAGTTTGATTGAGCCCATGACTTTTGCATATGATATATAGACAGATCCAACAGCCTCTCGTTCTTCCATATGTTGATGGCAAGGCACTAGTAATAATGCTCAAAATGGCACACACACCAGCCAGGACCACAACCCACCCCACTTTGCATGTGGCAATGAAAGCAATTTGGCACTCATCTCACCCAATTTTTTAAACGGATTTTTTCGTTTTAAGTAATAATTTATTATATAATTATATAAAACGGGATAAGTTTCGGGGAATTGCGGGGGGGGGACCACTCGCCAACTCAGTTGGCGAGTTGTTGAGTTGGCGAGGGGCTCGCCAACTGAGTAGGCGGGGCTCACTCCTCGAGGGCCCGCTCGCCAACTGAGTTGGCGGGCCGCATACTGAGTTGGCTTAGACCCGTTGCACAACGCTCGTTTGCTCGCCAACTGAGTTGGCGAGTAAGGATCCGTTTCACAACCGCTATTAACAACAACGGCTATTACAATCTCCCTCTATAAATTACCTATCTCAACCCATCCATCTCACACTCAATCTACTTCCTCTATTTTCTCTCTTCCCTCTAGCAAAGTCTCCAACACTCTCTCTGTCTCTCTGCCCGCAGCTAAAGTTCATTTGAGGTTTTCTGTAGCCAAAGTTCTCAACCGTCATGGATCGTAGCGTAAGAATTGTATGCTCGCACGGCGGTACAGTAAATGGGTTAAATTACGAAGGAGGAGAAAGTATAATTTTTTCAACTTATCCGAATATTAGTTTTGAAAATATACGTAATCATATTATTGAACGTTGTTCTATTCATTATGATTTTATTTTGAAGTCTATTTTTGGTTCTAATTGTTTTTTGATAGATAGTGAAGATGCATGGAATTATATTCTTGAGATTAATTCACAATCACGGTATATAAAAATATATGTTATTAAAGTGACAGCAACCTTAGATAGTAGAAATAATGAATATTTTTCTGAATATCAGCATGTTAGTTCAGGTGCTAGTTCTTCTCAACAAATAGTTTCATTTATCCAAGAAGGTCATTCATCAGATGAATCTAACCATGATGATGATAGTGACAACGACGAAGGAAATAGTGATGATTTAGTTGAAAATGTAGATTATAGGGTAGATGATGATGTTGTAAAAGCTATCACTGATGAATTATTTAAGGGACAATCATTTCCTAGTCGTTCTCACTTTAGAAGTTTTATCAGTAATTTAGCAATTAAATATAATTTTAGTTGTTCAGCTAGTGATATGAATAATGCTCGTGGAATTATATATAGTTGTGATCAACCGAATTGTAATTGGAGAGTATATGTAAAATCTATTGGAAATGGCGATATAGTTAAAGTTAGTACATTAGAAAATCGTCATTCTTGTTTAGGAAGACTTAGTACAGGACGTCATCGACTAGCTACCGCTTCATGGATTAAGACCATGATAATTGACATTATTAGAGATAACCAGTCATACAGTCCATCACAAATTGTTAAAGATATATATAGGGAGCACCGTATACAAGTTAGTTATTCCAAAGCATGGAGAGCCCGAGAGACAGCATTAGCTGAAATTAATGGTAGTTATGATGAGGCATACGCTAGTCTTGAGGAGTATTGTTATAGAATTATGGAGACAAATCCAGGTAGTACATGTTTTATTAAAACTACCGAAAACAATAGCTTCCAACGAATTTTTATTTGTTTTAAAGCATGTATTGATGGATTTTTAAGTGGATGTTTACCAATTATTAGTACTGATGCTGCATTTCTTTCGTCAAAATATCAAGGTATCTTATTTATTGCTTGTGCTCACGATCCTAACTATCAATTATATCCTATAGCTTATGCTGTTGCTGAAGGTGAGAATAGTGATTCTTGGTCTTGGTTTTTAAATTCTCTTAAAATATCTTTTGAAAGTTGTTTTAATGATTGGAGTTCAATTTCATTTATATCTGACAAGCAAAAGGGTTTAATAAATGCTGTTCGTGCTATTTTTCCTGCATCTTCTCATTTTTTTTGTATTCAACATTTTAAACAAAACATGAAAAAAGTTACAAAAGAACCAGTATTTCAACGCTTGTTAGACTCGCTTGCTAGATCATATAATAAAACGGATGCAGAGAGTGTGTTTGATATAATTAAAGCCGAGAACATAGTGTTGTACGATTGGCTTCTTGGTGTAAACGATGAAAGTCGTCGATTTGAACATTGGATAACAGCGTATGCTAGTTGTCCTAGATTAGATATTAACACTTCTAATCTTGCTGAATGTTTCAACAGCTGGATTAAGAAATTACGAGATAAGCCAATAACAACACTTCTCGATGGTATTAGAGCCAAGATTATTACACTTCATGACAATCGTAGAAAGTTTGCTGAAAATGTTGACACAGATTATTGTCCGAAGATGTTAAAAAATATGGCTTCTATTATCAAAGAGAAGAACCACCTAGAAATATTAGCTATTGATAGTTATAGGTTTGAAATAATAGACCGGGAAACAAGTAGAACCTATATTGTTAATCTAACTGACAGATCTTGTACATGTTTAAGATGGTACCATACTTATATACCATGTATACATGCATGTTTTGTTTGTAGATATTGCAATATTAGTATTGATAGTTTTTATCCTGCAGTATTTTCGACGGCTACCTTGAGGAGTGTATACGCGCAAAATATGGAGCCAATTCCAGTTCCCTACGAGATCCAAGGTCCTTTGGTAAGAGGACAAATTGGGGTGCCAGATGTAAGACGCAAAGCCGGAAGACCAAAGAAGAACCGCATCAAACCCCGGGAATCATCGACAAGAGATCTACGATGCAGTAATTGTGGTGCTATGGGACACAACCGAAGAAGATGTACTAGTCAACCGAGAGAGTAAAATATAATTGTTCAATACCCAAATATTTATGTAAAAATCCATTACAAATCATACAAAAATTGCAATAATACAATGTTAAAAAATTTCTACTATTCCTCGTCCTGGTTTTGTTGAGTTTGGGTAGGCAGCGGTGTTGATGGAGTCGAAAAAAATTGTGTGAATATCTGGTAGCTTTCATCTCCAGCTGTCTCGTAACTCGGTCCGGCTCCAGGAGTCTCGTAACTCGGTCCCACTCCAGGAGTCTCGTAAGTCGGGTAGGCTCCAGCATACTGGTAACTCGGGCCCGCTCCAGGATACTGGTAACTCGGGGTCGCTCCAGCATACTGGTAACTCGGGCCCGCTCCAGCAGTATCCCGTCGACGACGACGAGAGTGTCTCTGTCGTACTAAGCCGGTCGGATAGTCCGGTGGAAGACGGGATTGTACCGGAGGCATTTCCGGTTCCGGTCCAATACCCAGATGCCGAACACGAGTAACAAGCTCCCCCATAAGACGACGAGTCACATGTTCCTCCATATGAGATTGTTGTAAATGTTGCTGGTATACCCCACTCTGAAATTTGAAACATGTAGATTAAAATATTTATCATATCTATGTATATGTATTTTTTAAAGTATAATGAAGTTAAAGTATAATGAAGTCATACCAAATCATTCATTCCATCAATAAAAGCACGCATAGTAGAATCGTCTAGGGATCTAGTCTTGAACCTGGGCTCCTCATAGTGGTATACTCGGTTGCTCATAAGAGGGCATCCCCACCATTGTCTGTAGTCCAGGCTACCTATGTCTGCAAAATATAAACAAAATTTTAACAAACTATTTACACTAAATCAATACGAATAATGAGTAACTTATAACTTACATTCCTCAACAGAATTTAGTCTAGGAGACATGTCCCTCACACTATAATTCTCGAACCGATTATTCCAGTCAGCAACGAGACTAATGATTCGTTGGAATGCATTTGATGTCTGATAACCGACTGTCGGTGGAGCATCGGAAATTATTGGGGTCATTCCGAATTGCCGAAGAACACGGTCTGCCGGATGGTACATGGTGAACCGATCATATATAATATGACATCTGTGTAAACTAAATGCACAGGATGTCATCTTTATTTCTGGAGCATCGGGTTCACATATGTACGGTAACCAGGTTACCTATTTCAAGATATTCTAAGAGATTAGATGTGATGTTTATCTACGATCAAAACTTAAATAATTTAAAGATATTTATTGCATATTTAAAAATTACCTCATTAGACCGTAGTGTATCAAATTGGCTTCGATATAGTGATACAGTCCTGTATTGGTAGTGTTGATAATCCACTACATCTGTAGGCCAGCGCATAGCAACTGGAAATACTCCAACATCACTGAGAACGCTGGTAACAGGCCTACCAATATAGAAGTGCTCGTAGGACCAGAACTATAAAACAAAAATATGACATTAGTACAAACAAAATTTGCGTATAAAATTACTCTAACTTTTTAAGGTCTTTCATTCATACCTGTATCAGTGAAATACATCCACAAATACTCTTGCGATTGCATCTCACAAATTCTGTCAGCTGGGCGTACAAAAATGCAAGAGTAGCAGCTCCCCACGCATGCTCGGTAGGTTTGGTCAGATCATCCAAGAATGGTAAAAGCTGCACATTTACCATATTTCCCGATGCATCGGGAAATAGAATTGCACCACATAAACAGAGCAGATACGCTCTAGTGCAACGAATGACCTGGATTTATTAAGTGTTAAACAAATTTATTAAATTGCACCACTAAATTAAGTAATAAACAAATTTACTAATTAAAATACATACCCGATTTTCATCTACATCAACCACCCCATCAATAGTTTGATGTAGGTCTATAAAGTTGCCACGGAGCCATGAAAATTTTACATAATTGCCATCTTTTAGACCAGGAGGAGGGCTAACACCGAGATAACTCCGGATCAGATCAGATCCCTTTAAGTGCAGATCAAAATATATAGCGTTACCTTTAATAGGTAACCCTAGTATATTCGCCACATCAAAAAGGGTGATCGTCATCTCGCCGAATGGGAGTTGAAAAGTGTTGCGTTCTGGCCACCAACGCTCCGCAAGGCTTACAACTAAATGAAGATCGTGAATTAAATATCTAACACGATCTATATAGTGGAATCCAAAGGATTCCACCAAAGCCTTTTGAGCTGGATTAAGCTCCCACGTACGATAATTCCTTTCAGACCGCCAATGTACGTGGATCCGGGTTCGTAAAGCATTATCATGGTCGTATAACTATAAAAATTATATGCATTAATAAAGTAAACATAGGCATTCTAAAAAATATATACATTAATAAAGTTAGCAACTTGTAATTTCAAAAAATACCTCGCCAGTAAAAATCTGAGTAGAAATGTGCTCTTCACGTTGCTTAAGAATAAGCTCGGTAGTCGGTCCGCCAGGAATACGACCGTCATTGCGGGTAGCCATCGCCAGTAAATATCAAGAGGAGGAGAATTTGGTGTAAGGAGTGTTTGGGGTAGGAGGAGAATGTGAATGTAGTGAGAGGAGTGTTGGGTGGGGGGGTGTTTATAGGAATGTGGGGATTATAGCCGTTGGCCAACGGCTGAAAATGCAACGTTGCATTGCTCGCCAACTCAGTTGGCGAGCGGCCCCTCGAGGAGGGTGCCCCGCCAACTCAGTTGGCGAGCCCCTCGCCAACTCAGCAACTCGCCAACTGAGTTGGCGAGTGGTCCCCCCCCCCCCCCCCCCCCCGCAATTAACCAAAACTTATCCCGTTTTATATAATTATATAATAAATTATTACTTAAAACGAAAAAATCCGTTTTTTAAAATATGTCAACTGCTACAGTGTAAGCGGTTTCCTCTCATCCTTCTCTTCTACTCACACACTGAATCGTGTTTTACTCAAACGGAGGAAACCGTCTGGGTCATTGAAGTGTAACAAAAGAAAATACCTCTCATCTTAGTTACTTGAGTTAAAAGTATTTCATTATAATTAAATTATATTAAATAGTTAAATAATTAGTTATTTAAAAAAAATTGAGTATTTACAAATAACTTAGACCAATCAATTTTAAACTATTTTCAAGCCACCTTATTTTTTTTAAATAAATAAATATTTTTAGTATTTTTTTGTTGACTACCCCTTAGATCATCAATAGTAAGATTCATTTCAATTTCTAGATTCTAGATCAGAATGTAGTAGTTTTGTAGAATAATAAGACACAATTGGAGTTTTATTATTGTCTCATAACCACATTGGCTGTAATGTGGTCTTATAATTTCTACATTCAGAATATAGGAACTCATTTTGTAAAACAATAAGGTTCAATTTGAATCTCCAATTTATATATTCTAGAATTTTTTTTTTTTTTTAAACTAAAGACGGATGATAGGTGTCTATATCCACTTATCTTATTTACACCAAAAGTTTTTTGTTTTTTGTTTACTTATCTTATACAACCATAATTTATTCAACATTTTTTTTTATTACAAATTTCGGCCATTTTGAAAAACTAAAGAAGGATGACACGTGTCTAGCGAGAAGTGTTCCTTACCCGGCCGGCCGGTTCACATGGAACCAACCAACGGTTACAAAACACTGATCTCAGATCCCCCAATTCTTATTTGGATGACAGAGACAGTGAAGGAAGAATCGCGTACATACATTACAGTACATTACATGGAAGATTTGGTTATGTTCCTTGGTCAAAGATTCACTTCACCACCACTGTCAGTGATCAGTTACCAAACTAGTACTGCTACAGTTCAAATAATATTGTTGACTTGTTTATTAGACGCATTAAAACACTTTGCAAATTGCAACGTGGGTTGGGTCAGGATTAAAAATCAGATATTATATAATAGTTTTTAAATTTAATTCGTTTTGGATTACGTTTCTTGGTCTTTCCCACATATAAAGAAGCAGGTTGAGAGAAATACAGAAAATTTACTGTAGCGAAATAAATTTATATTTAATTTATCTAAACGAAATAAGTTTGAAAAAATTGAAAAAAAAGTCATACTCCGCCAACAGTGTTGGCGGAAAACACAACCGCTGTACACGTAAGCAGCAAAAAAAAATTTTAAAAAAAATGCGGGCCCCATGGCCAATTTTCGCCAACAGAGTTGGCTGAAATTGGGGGGGGACCAATTTCAGCCAACTCAGTTGGCGGAAATTGGCCCGTGGGGCCCACTTTTTTTTTTTTTTTGTTTTGTTTGGTTTGGTTTTTTTACTTTCTTTGGTTTGGTTTTTTTTTTGGTTTATTGTAATTAGTTATATTTTTGTTTTATTTATTTAGTTTAGTTTAATTTTGTAATTAGAGTTAAGTAAATTTATTTTAACGAAATAAAATTAAAATAAATTAATTGGAAAGAAATATTTAGAAATATTATTTTTGGAAATTTGTTTCCAAAGCATCAAAATTTGTATAAATTACATCTAAAACATAAAAGTTTAAAAAATTACGAAAAAAATATCAATATGAATTGGACGTTTATATTTAAAAATATTATATTTTTATCGTAAATTTTTTCGTCGTTAACAGACGTTAAAAAATAATAATATTAAAAATTTGCCGTAAGACTATTACGTCTGCCGTCAAGCAGACTTCGAACGGCCATAACTACTTGTTTATAAATTATTTTTTGTTAAATAATAAGTCGATTTGTATGTTTTTGACGAGTGTAACACAAATCATGTAGAAAAAAAATTTATCCGAAACAAGACGCATATGTTACAGGCAAAAATATAAATTTTAAAACTTTAAAGTATCATAACTTTTGACTGGGAGATCGAAACAAGGCCCAGTTTGTGCCAAAATGATCGTATGGAAAAGTACTATAGGATAAACGGTTTAACCGTTTGACGGACTTCGAAAAATTTTAGAATCGTCAAAAAACGATGTTTCGACCTCCAAATTTGACTTTCGGTAATATTATTTTTGAATATTTAAAATTTACTGTAGTGAAATAAATTTATATTGGATGTGGGGGCCCACGGATTTAAAATGATGTTTCGATCTCCAAAAAAATTTTAGTAATTCATATTGATATTTTTTAAATATTTTTAAATATAAACGTCCAATTCATATTGATATTTTTTTCGTAATTTTTTAAACTTTTATGTTTTAGATGTAATTTATACAAATTTTGATGCTTTGGAAACAAATTTCTGAAAATAATATTTCCAAATATTTCTTTCCAATTAATTTATTTTAATTTTATTTCGTTAAAATAAATTTACTTAACTCTAATTACAAAATTAAACTAAACTAAATAAATAAAACAGAAATATAACTAATTACAATAAACCAACAAAAAAACCAAACCAAAGAAAGTAAAAAAACCAAACCAAACAAAACAAAAACAAAAAAAGTGGGCCCCACGGGCCAATTTTCGCCAACTGAGTTAGCTGAAATTGGCCGTGGGGCCCGCGTTTTTTTTTAAAAAAAAAAATTTTTGCTTCTTACGTGTACAGCGGTTGTGTTTTCCGTCAACACTGTTGGCGGAGCGTGACTTTTTTTCCAATTTTTTTAAACTTGTTTCGTTTAGATAAATTAAATATAAATTTATTTCGCTACAGTAAATTTTCTAAGAGAAATACAATACTAAAAACATGATATGTTTTGTTGCGTCCTAGAGAACCAGCGTACGAGTAGAGTAACCGTAGGGCATATGAGAGTGTGGGCCCAGCCGAATAGAGCAGTTGGCAGGGTTGCGTGAGGCGTAAGCAAGGTGGGCCCCACCTCATCCTCTGTGAGCCTTGTCTGTGTGCAGTTGCCACCGGCATGGAGAGAGAGAGAGAGAGAGAGAGAGGGAGGGAGAGGGAGAAGGGATTGCATTGCATTGCATTGCATTGCATTGTGACGCAGGGAATGGCTAAAATTAGCATGATAAAATTTGAGTTGTATCATATTTTATTTACAAAATTTTTTATTCAGGCATCGAAATTTTGTTAAATTTTAAGAAAAACATTCTAAGTTTTAAAATTTACTAAAAAATATTAGAATGTCTATCCAAAATATATTTTATATTAAAAAATATATATACAAAATGTACTTCGGATCGACGTTTATAAATTTTATATTTAACTCTGTTATCCTCTCTCATTCTCCTACAGTGCACAAAAACAACAAAAATATATATATTAAAATATACAGAATGTCCATTGGAATAATAATTTTTTATGAAAAAAAAACATTATTCCGATAGACTTTTTTCTATATTTTAATATATATTTTTTACTTTTCTCTCTCTCTCTCTCAATTCACTCTCTTTCCTCTCCCCCTCTCTCTCTCTCTCTCTCTCTCTCTCTCACTCTCACTCGTCCTCCTCTCACTCTCCTTTCTCTCTCTCTGTCACTCTCTCCTCTCCTCTACTCTCACTCTCTCTCTCCCTGGTCTCTCATTCTATTTTTTATTATTTTTTCAAACTAATTCTTTTTTAAAAAAACTAGCCATTTAAAGTTCGGTAAAATTAACTAAACCAAACCAAACAATTTAATTTAATTTAATTTTTTACTCGTTATCATCGAAATATCAAAAAAAAAATCCAAAAATAAAATTAATAAAAGTAAAATTTGGAGGTCAAAACATCGTTTTTTTTTACGGTTCTGAAATTTTGAGACGTCCATCAAACGGTGAAACCGTTTATCCCACAATACTTTTCGATATGATCGTTTTGGCACAAGCTAGACCTCGTTTCGATGGTAGACGGTAGATGACATTTTCTTATGACAAAGAATTTTATTTTTTCTAATTTTCTTACGAATTTTCTAACCTATTGTTTAAATTTTGGATGTTAAATTTTATTTTTTTCTAATTTATTTAAAAAATTTATTACTACAACAATTTTTTGTAAAAAAAACTAAACCAAAATAAAACTAAATCCACTGAAAGAGAGGGAGGAACGAAAGAAGAGAGAGAGAGAGAGAGAGAGAGAGAGAGAGAAAGAGGAGGGCGAGTGAGAGAGAGGGGGAGGAGAGAGAGAGAGAGAGAGAGAGAGAGAGAGAAAAGAGAGTGAAGTGAGAGAGAGAGGAAAGTAAAATATATATATTAAAATATAGAAAATGCCTAGCAGAATGACGTTTTCTTCATGAAAAACGCTCTTCCAATGGACGTTTTCTATATTTTAATATATTTTTTCTGTTGTTTTGGTACACTGACGGAGAAGGAGAGAGAGGGTAACAGAGTTAAATATAAAGTTTAAAAACGCCGATCCGAATGGTGTTTTATATTTTTAAAAAAAATTTAATATAAAACGTCCTCTGGATAAGCGTTCTGATGCTTTCTTCGTAAATTTCAAAACTTCTATGTTTTTCTTAAAATTTAGTAAATTTTCGATGCCCTGGGTGAAAATTTTCGTTTTATTTATCCATACGACTCCACCTCATAAGATTAATATAATTATGACATCCTCCACTCTAATGGTCCACTGTTTTGACAAAAAAAAATTAGACAAAAATATCCTCCTTCGTACACGGCAGAAAAGGGAACGGGCTGGGAAGAGAGAAGGAGTATTTCGGTCAAAAATTAACACTCAAAACAGTTGACCGTTACTTTCCGTTAAAAGTTGGAGTTTCATACATTAGGTAATCGTGTGGGGTGCACCTTAAATATGGATAAATAACGTTGGGTGCAACTCAAATTTTCTCAATTAATAAATAGCATGGTTGGGTTGGGTTGAGCTCCCATCCTTAACATATAAGAGCATCTCCAACCCTATTGTGAGTTTGGGAAAAATGTTTATCACATAGGAATCACATTGGAAGTTTGAAAAAAAAAAATATATATATATTGCCTTCTCAATATATTTGCATTGGAGAATATTTTTCGATATAATCTTGCCACATAGGAAATATATTATCTTGTGTCTCATGCCACATAGAAATTACAACACAAAACAAGACAATAGAGTTGGAGATGCTCTAAGTTTATGTTTGGTAAAGCGTAAGTGGAAAAAAAATTAGAAGTGTACTTTCAATGGTGAATTTTATGTAGGAATCCATCAACTTTCTTGTCCCCTAAGTAGGAGACATATGTGTTTGGTTGAAATAGGAAAGTGAAAAGTGTGAAGTAAAAAACTAATTAAGAATTACAAATTTATCAACTCAAATTTAATTACTAACTAATTAAGAGTTAAATTTTTAATTACTATTCACCAATGACTAATTATTATTCACAATTGCATTTCTTACCATCTAATACCTACATTAATACATTAATTCATTAATTAATATATTAATTAGTATATTAATTAATTGAGTAATTATCGTGAGTAGCCCTCTTTCTCACATATTATTCTCTCTTCACAAAAAATTCGATGGTTCCCTCCTCCGTCCCTTAACCTCCATTCCCCCCACGCACAGTTCCTCACCCTCCGTTCAGTCACCGAGATCGCAGCCTTGATTGGAGCCTCCAACCCTCCCTTTGTGCGCCTCCAGTCCCTCCTCGTCGCCATAATCAGAATCTCAGTTCCTCCTCGTCACCACTATCGACATCTCGCCGTCGAGATGGCCGATCCGGCCGTCCACGAGGTGGCGGCGTGACGGATCTCGTGGCAGCCGGCGACGTCAACCTCCAGCTGGAAAGCGGCGGCGGCGACGTCGTCTTCTCCCAACGTGGCGGATCCGGAGGCAGGCAACGTCTTCTCCCGGAGGCACCTCTCGGTAAGTTCCAACCAACATCCTCTCTTTTTGAGAGGATGTGGAAAACTGAAATTTACATATTGTTCATGGGGGACAAAGAGGAAAGTGAGAAAAAAATTAAGTGGTGGTGTTTGGGAAGGGGAGTAGCATCGAGCGGGAGTGGAGTGGGAGGCAGTAGGACGAACGGAAGTGGAGGCAAAAAGGAAAGTGAGAAAAAAACTTTACATACTGTTCATAGGACGCTCTGCGTGGGGTGTGGCGTAGTGCCGCCGAGCAGGAGTGGAGGAGTCAACGCTGGAGAGGGGGGGGCATCGTAAGATGTTGGGGAGATGAGGGTAGTTTAGTAAAAAAAAATTAATGAAAAATTTAACGTTGGACTAACGGAGGGTACCAAGTTGAAAATATTAGATAGTTGATGGTATTTAGTTGAAGATATCAAGTTTAAAAACTAGAATAGTTGGGGATATCAAGTTACAATTTAGCAAAAAAAAAAAAATAATAATTTTAGTGTGACACATCCAAAGATTTCAAATACTATTTATCATATATTTACATTTATGTAGTGTTTGGGAAGGTTGAAAGTGAGAAGAAAGAAATAGTTAAGGAAAAATTGAGAAAAAAATTAGGAGAATTTTGGAATATTTTTTTTTACTTGAAATTGGAGGAATAAAAAGTGGGAGAAATGATTAATTTTTAAGTGTTGTTTCTTTTTTTCTGTAATTTTTTCAAATTTTTTAACGCAAAAATGCACTAAATTTTTTTTTTGCTTCATATGAAAGTTTCTGATATATATAAGCCAAACAACAGAACTAACTACAACCAGCGAGTCCCTGTCCTGTCCGTCAGGCTGTGGGCAACAGTGGAATTCTCGTGAAACCTGAGCTAGCCCAACGCACCCCACTCCACCCCACGCACACTAAATTTAAATTAATTATTTTATGTCTATTATAAAAAAAAAACTAATAAAATAAAATAAATAATCAAATCAAACTAATTAAACCAACCAACCAAAACAAACCAACCCCAAACCACCTAAAAGAATCCGTGGGCCCCCCACCCAATTTCAGCCAACATAGTTGGCCGATGGTGTGGAGCCCACTGGTTCTTTTGGGTGGTCTGGGTTGGTTTATTTTGGCTGGTTTTGGTTGATTTTTTTTGATTATTTGGTTTTGTTTTGGATTTAGTTTTTTTTTATTTAGTTTTTTTAGCCAACAATTTCAGCCAACATTTTTTATTTAGTTTTGTTTTGGATTTTGATTTTTTTTATTTAATTTTGTTTTGAATTATGGTTTGCTTTGATTTTTTTATTTATGGATTGATGTTGGTTCATGTGGAAGGGGGTAATGTTCCACGACAATAATGACTAGACAACAAAAATACTGAGAGACAAGAGTTGACAGAAAAAGAAGAAGAAAAGACTTGAAAAGAAAAAAGAAGAAGAGACGTGAGTGAGAAAAAAGAAGAAGAGACGTGAGGAAAAAAGAAGAAGAGACGTGAGTGAGAAAAAAGAAGAAGAGACGTGAGAGTAAAAAAAGAAGAAGAAGAGACATGTCTCGTGGGGGAGGAGAGAGAGGAGTACAACAGAGAAGAAGTTGGTGCAAGGTGGGAGCTATAAGAAGAGAAGGAGGAAGAAGAACAAAACGCAAGGAGGGAGAAGAAGAGAGTGCACTACGATCATTTACAGCATTCATTGTGAGCACGTAGCAGCAATTTGAGCAGCCTTAATTTTCTCTCATTTGTAAGTGGACACAGCAGTCTTTGTGAGCACAACAATCATTATTGTTGAAGGTCTTTATTCTATTCTTCTTCATTTATACTCTTATTTGTATATGCAATAATTTGATGTTAGTTTTTATTTTTTAAATGCTAGGATACTAGTATTTATTTAGTAACTTTAAGTTATGTAATGTGCAAAATTACGGACAGCCAAAATTTGTGTTTTGACAACCATAATTGTACAGATGGACAGCCAAAACGACGAACGTATTCCTGGAGGCCCTACTACGGATTTAATAATCCAGCAACGTGCGAAACATATATCTACTTTGGTATTTTATGGGAAGGTACAATAAAATATAATTGTGTAAATAAATATGAATGATATTTTGTACATGTCTACTAATAACATCGTCTATGTTTTTTATAGATAGCAATACGATTATACTAATAATGAACGGTGCCGGGAGCATGCCTCGTGGCGTCACGATAACATACTTGGGTATTGGAGGTTGATCGACCACCAGGTGGCACCGTTGAAAATATTTGGCTTTTATTATGTTCAAAAGATACATTTTATGCAACACGATAGAGACTTAATCTTCAATTTAGTTAAGCGTTGGTGGCCCGGACGAAATACCTTTCAGCTACCATTCGGAGAGATGAGTATTATTCTAGCAGATGTGGCAAATATTTTAGGTTTACCTATTACGGGTGAACCTATAATATTTGATAAATTAATTTTCGCCGACACTATGATTACAAAGTACCTAGGTGTGGAGGCGCCGCGTAATAAACGTAGTAAAAAATTTGTGACGTTTACGTGGCTCCGTCATAACTTTTTGCACCTAGATCGTATTGGTGATCAAGTTATCTCAGTTGATGAGGATCGGGTAAGTATGCTTTTTTTTTCAACTTATGTTATTATTTACGTAGTATATTTTTAATTGAATTTAACGCATATAATATTTTTATCATTTGTTCAGGTCATTGCTTGCCCCAGAGCCTACTTGCTAGATTTATTAAGCGGAATGTTGTTTCCAGACTCATCCGATTTAGTTGATTTACGTTTTTTTACCTTTTTTGGTAGACCTGACCGCACCTACGCGCCACGCTTGGGGAGCGTCAGTGTTGGCATATTTATATAATTCTATGACATATTTTGTACAATTTGAAGACATGAATGCAACGAAGGTAAATCTAAGTGGTTGTGCGACATTAATACATGTATGAAAATATGTGCACTTATATCATATGAAAAGTTTTACTTAATTCCATTTACATTGAAAATAGATGCACTTATATCATATGGTCATATTTTCTAGGTTTGGTCCTACGACCACTTTCACATTGGTAGGCCAGTCTCCCGCATTAATACTGACGTTGGTGTCTTTCCGTCAGCTTTACGGTGGACTGCGGATGCAGCAAATCCAGTACACTGTGAACATACGGTTATCTCTTTATACCGGGTCGAATTTGATACACTAAAGTATAACGAGGTAAAATATCTGTATTATTATTTTATAAAGTCATTATAACCATTATCTTATAATTTAATAGAGTAATTATCTTGAGTAGCCCTCTTTCCCACATATTCTTCTCTCTCTCTTCACAAAAAAATCGATGGTTCCCTCCTCCGTCCCTTAACCTCCATTCCCCCCACGCACTGTTCCTCACCCTCCGTTCAGTCACCGAGATCGCAGCCTTGATTGGAGCCTCCAACCCTCCCTCTGCGCGCCTCCAGTCCCTCCTCGTCGCCATGATCAGAATCTCAGTTCCTCCTCGTCACCACTATCGACATCTCGCCGCCGAGATGGCCGATCCGGCCGTCCACGAGGTGGCGGCGTGACGGATCTCGTGGCAGCCGGCGACGTCAACCTCCAGCTGGAAAGCGGCGGCGGCGACGTCGTCTTCTCCCGACGTGGCGGATCCGGAGGCATGCAACGTCTTCTCCCGGAGGCACCTCTCGGTAAGTTCCAACCAACATCCTCTCTTTTTGAGAGGATGTGGAAAACTGAAATTTACATACTGTTCATGGGGGACAAAGAGGAAAGTGAGAAAAAATATTAAGTGGTGGTGTTTGGGAAGGGGAGTAACGCCGAGTGGGAGTGGAGTGGGAGGCAGTAGGACGAGCGGGAGTGGAGGCAAAGAGGAAAGTGAGAAAAAAATTTTACATACTGGTCATAGGACGCTCTGCGTGGGGTGGTGGGGTGGGGGACAGTACCGCCAAGCAGGAGTGGAGGCGTCAACGTCGGAGAGAGGGGGGGGCACCGTAAGATGTTGGGGAGATGAGGGTAGTTTAGTCAAAAAAAAATTAATGAAAAATTTAACGTTGGACTAACGTAGGGTACCAAGTTGAAAATATTAGATAAAACTAGAATAGTTGAGGATATCAAGTTGCAATTTAGCAACAAAAAAAAAGTAATTTTTAGTGTGACACAACCAAAGATTCCAAATACTATTTATCATATATTTACATTTATGTAGTATTTGGGAAGGGAGAAAGTGAAAAGAAAGAAATAGTTAAGGAAAAATTGAGAAAAAAAATTAAGTGGTGGTGTTTGGGAAGGGGAAGAAAAAGTGGAAAAGAGGAAAGAGAGAAAAAAAATTAATGTGGGTTCCACTAGAATTTTTTTCGGATTTTTTCATTTAAAGTAATAAAATAATATATATTTATAAAAAAGGGAATAAATTTGGGGTAATTGCGGGGGGGGGGGGGGGGGGGGGGGACCACTCGCCAACTCAGTTGGCGAGGTGCTGAGTTGGCGAGCATCTCGCCAACTGAGTTGGCGGGGCGCTCTCCTCGAGAGGATGCTCGCCAACTCAGTTGGCGGGCCATGCACAGTTAGCTAGCCGTTGGGCAACGGCTCCCTCCAACGGCTCTCTCGAACCCCTATAAACACCCCCAACCCCCCCCCCCCCAACACTCCTCACAGAACACACTCTCCTCCTCCTCCTCCTCCTCATATTTTCACAGCTCCTCCTCCTATTTTTACAGCTTGCTCCTCCTGTTTTCTGTAGCAAAAGTTCTCAACCGTCATGGATCGTAGCGTAAGAATTGTATGCTCGCACGGCGGTAAAGTAAATGGGTTAAATTACGAAGGAGGGGAAAGTATAATTTTTTCAACTTACCCGAATATTAGTTTTGAAAATATACGTAATCATATTATTGAACGTTGTTCTATTCATTATGATTTTATTCTAAAGTCTATTTTCTGTTCTAATTGTTTTTTGATAGATAGTGAAGATGCATGGAATTATATTCTTGAGATTAATTCACAATCACGATATATAAAAGTATATGTTATTAAAGTAGCAGCAACCTTAGATAGTAGAAATAATGAATATTTTTCTGAATATCAGCATGTTAGTTCGGGTGCTAGTTCTTCTCAACAAATAGTTTCATTTATCCAAGAAGGTCATTCATCAGATGAATCTAACCATGATGATGATAGTGACAACGACGATGAAAATAGTGATGATTTAGTTGAAAATGTAGATTATACGGTAGATGATGATATTGTAAAAGCTATCACTGATGAATTATTTAAGGGACAATCATTTCCTAGTCGTTCTCACTTTAGAAGCTTTATAAGTAATTTAGCAATTAAATATAATTTTAGTTGTTCAGCTAGTCTTATGAATAATGCTCGTGGAATTATATATAGTTGTGATCAACCGAATTGTAATTGGAGAGTATATGTCAAATCTATTGAAAATGGCGATATAGTTAAAGTTAGTACATTAGAAAATCGTCATTCTTGTTTAGGAAGACTTAGTACAGGACGTCATCGACTAGCTACCGCTTCATGGATTAAGACCATGATAATTGACATTATTAGAGATAACCAGTCATACAGTCCATCACAAATTGTTAAAGATATATATAGGGAGCATCGTATACAAGTTAGTTATTCCAAAGCATGGAGAGCCCGAGAGACAGCATTAGCTGAAATTAATGGTAGTTATGATGAGGCATACGCTAGTCTTGAGAAGTATTGTTATAGAATTATGGAGACAAATCCAGGTAGTACATGTTTTATTAAAACTACCGAAAACAATAGCTTCCAACGAATTTTTATTTGTTTTAAGTCATGTATTGATGGATTTTTAAGTGGATGTTTACCAATTATTAGTACTGATGCTACATTTCTTCGTCTAAATATCAAGGTATCTAATTTATTGCTTGTGCTCACGATCCTAACTATCAATTATATCCTATAGCTTATGCTGTTGCCGAAGGTGAGAATAGTGATTCTTGGTCTTGGTTTTTAAATTCTCTTAAAATATCTTTTGGAAGTTGTTTTAATGATTGAGTTCAATTTTATTTATATCTGACAAGCAAAAGGGATTAATAAATGCTGTTCGTGTTATTTTTCCTGCATCTCCTCATTTTTTTTGTATTCAATATTTTAAACAAAACATAAAAAAAGTTACAAAAAGAACAAGTATTTCAACGCTTGTTAGACTCGCTTGCTAGATCATATAATAAAACGGATGCAGAGAGTGTGTTTGATATAATTAAAGCCGAGAACATAGTGTTGTATGATTGGCTTATTGGTGTAAACGATAAAAGTCGTCGATTTGAACATTGGATAACAGCGTATGCTACTTGTCCTAGATTAGATATTAACACTTCTAATCTGCTGAATGTTTCAACAGCTGGATTAAAAAATTACGAGATAAGCCAATAACAACACTTCTCGATGGTATTAGAGCCAAGATTATTACACTTCATGACAATCGTAGAAAGTTTGCTGAAAATATAGACACAGATTATTGTCCGAAGATGTTAAAAAATATGGCTTCTATTATCAAAGAGAAGAACCACCTAGAAATATTAGCTATTGATAGTTATAAGTTTAAAATAATAGACCGGGCAACAGGTAGAACCTATATTGTTCATATAACTGATAGAACTTGTACATGTTTTAGATGGTACCATACTTATATACCATGCATACATGCATGTTTTGTTTGTAGATATTGCAATATTAGTATTGATAGTTTTTATCCTGCAGTATTTTTGACGGAAAACTTGAAAGCTGTATATGCGCATAAAATGGAGCCAATTCCAGTTCCCTACGAAATCCAAGGTCCTTTGGTAAGAGGACAAATTGGGGTGCCAGATGTAAGACGCAAAGCCGGAAGACCAAAGAAGAACCGCATCAAACCCCGGGATTCATCGACAAGAGATCTACGATGCAGTAATTGTGGTGCTATGGGACACAATCGAAGAAGATGTACTAGTCAACCGAGAGAGTAAAATATAATTATTCAATACCCAAGTATTGTAATAAAAATCCATTACAAATCATACAAAAATTGCAATCATACAATGTTAAAAACTTTCTACTATTCCTCGTCCTCGTCTTGTTGAGTTTGGGTAGGCAGCGGTGCTGATGGAGTCGAAGAGAATTGTGTGAATATCTGGTAGCTTTCATCTCCAGCAGTCTCATAACTCGGTCCCGCTCCAGGAGTCTCGTAACTCGGTCCAGCTCCAGCATACTGGTAACTCGGGCCCGCTCCAGGATACTGGTAACTCGGGGTCGCTCCAGGATACTGGTAACTAGGGCCCGCTCCAGCTGTATACTGGTAACTCGGGCCCGCTCCAGCATACTGGTCACTCGGGCCCGCTCCAGCAGTATCCCGCCGACGACGACGAGAGTGTCTCTGTCGTACTAAGCCGGACGGATAGTCCGGTGGAAGACGGGATTATACCGGAGGCATTTTCGGTTCCGGTTCAATACCCAGATGCCGAACACGAGTAACAAGCTCCTCCATAAGACGACGAGTCACATCTTCCTCCATATGAGGTTGTTGTAAATGTTGCTGGTATACCCCACTCTGAAATTTGAAACATGTAAATTAAAATATTTATCATATCTATGTATATGTATTTTTTAAAGTATAATGAAGTTAAAGTATAATGAAGTCATACCAAATCATTCATTCCATCAATAAAAGCACGCATAGTAGAATCGTCTAGGGATCTAGTCTTGAACCTGGGCTCCTCATAGTGGTATACTCGGTTGCTCATAAGAGGGCATCCCCACCATTGTCTGTAGTCCAGGCTACCTATGTCTGCAAAATATAAACAAAATTTTAGCAAACTATTTACACTAAATCAATACGAATAATGAGTAACTTATAACTTACATTCCTCAGCAGAATTTAGTCTAGGAGACATGTCCCTCACACTATAATTCTCGAACCGATTATTCCAGTCAGCAACGAGACCAATGATTCGTTGTAATGCATTTGATGTCTGATAACCGACTGTCGGTGGATCATCGGGAATTATTGGGGCCATTCCGAATTGCCGAAGAACACGGTCTGCCGAATGGTACATGGTGAACCGATCATATATAATATGACATCTGTGTAAACTAAATGCATAGGATGTCATCTTGATTTCTGGAGCATCAGGTTCACATATGTACGGTAACCAGGTTACCTATTTAAAGATATTTTAAGAGATTAGATGTGATATTTATCTACGATCAAAACTTAAATAATTTAAAGCTATTTATTGCATATTTAAAAATTACCTGATTATACCGCAGCGTATCAAATTAGCTACGATATAGTGATACAGTCCTGTATTGGTAGTGTTGATAATCCACTACGTCTGTAGGCCAGCGCATAGCAACTGGAAATACTCCAACATCACTGAGAATGCTGGTAACAGGCCTACCAATATAAAAGTGCTCGTAGGACCAGAACTATAAAACACAAAAATGACATTAGTATAAACATAATTTGCGTATAAAATTACTTTAACTTTTTAAGGTCTTTAATTCATACCTGTATCAGTGAAATACATCCACAAATACTCTTGCGATTGCATCTGACAAATTCTGTCAGCTGGGCGTACAAAAATGCAAGAGTAGCAGCTCCCCACGCATGCTCAGTAGGTTTTGTGAGATCATCCAAGAATGGTAAAAGCTGCACATTTACCATATTTCCCGATGCATCGAGAAATAGAATTGCACCACATAAACAGAGCAGATACGCTCTAGTGCAACGAATGACCTGGATTTATTAAGTGTTAAACAAATTTATTAAATTGCACCACTAAATTAAGTAATAAACAAATTTACTAATTAAAATACATACCCGATTTTCATCTACATCAACCACCCCATCAATAGTTTGATGTAGGTCTATAAAGTTGCCACGGAGCCATAAAAATTTCACATAATTGCCATCTTTTAGACCAGAAGGAGGGCTAACACCGAGATAACTCCGGATCAGATCAGATCCCTTTAAGTGCGGATCAAAATATATAGCGTTACCTTTAATAGGTAACCCTAGTATATTCGCCACATCAAAAAGGGTGATCGTCATCTCGCCGAATGGGAGTTGAAAAGTGTTGCGTTCTGGCCACCAACGCTCCGCAAGGCTTACAACTAAATGAAGATCGTGAATTAAATATCTAACACGATCTATATAGTGGAATCCAAAGGATTCCACCAAAGCCTTTTGAGCTGGATTAAGCTCCCACGTACGATAATTCCTTTCAGCCCGCCAATATACGTGGATCCGGGTTCGTAAAGCATTATCATGGTCGTATAACTATAAAAATTATATGCATTAATAAAGTAAACATAGGCATTATAAAAACATATACATTAATAAAGTTGGCAACTTGTAATTTCAAAAATTACCTCGCCAGTAAAAATCTGAGTAGAAATGTGCTCTTCACGTTGCTTAAGAATAAGCGCGGTAGTCGGTCCATCAGGAATACGACCGTCATTGCGGGTAGCCATCGCCAGTAAATATCAAGAGGAGGAGAATGTGGTGTGAGGAGTGTTTGGGGTAGGGGAAGAATGTGAATGTGGTGAGAGGAGTGTTGGGTGGGGGGGTGTTTATAGGAATGTGGTGAGAGGAACGTTGGAATATAGCCGTTGGCCAACGGCTAAAATTCCAACGTTGCATGGCTCGCCAACTGAGTTGGCGAGCGGCCCCTCGAGGAGGGCGCCCCGCCAACTCAGTTGGTGAGATGCTCGCCAACTCATCACCTCGCCAACTGAGTTGGCGAGTGGTCCCCCCCCCCCGCAATTACTCCAAACTTATCCCCTTTTTTATAAATATATATTATTTTATTACTTTAAATGAAAAAATCCGAATTTTTTTTTCCAAAAGTGAAAAAAATGGAGAGAGGGAAGAATTTTGGAATAATTTTTTTTACTTCTACTTTTTCTACTTTCAAAAAAGGGAAGAAAAAAAAAATTACTTTCATTTTACTCCACTCCATTTTCTTTTTCCTCAAAGTTTCATCTCTTTTCCTTCAAAAGTGTCCAATCAAAGCATTAGGGTGTCTCGTAGGAGAGAAAAGTAAAAAAAAAAATAAAGGAATAAAAAGTGGGAGGAATGATTAATTTTTAAGTGTTGTTTTTTTTCTCTGTAATTTCTTCAAATTTTTCACTGACGTACAAATACACTTAAAATTCGAAAAATTTCAGTGAGAGCATAAAAGTTTAATATATTTATAAAAAAAGCATAAAAGTTTCTAAATTTACATCAAAAGCATTAAAACGCCCTTCGGAAGGGCGTTTTACGCTTTTCCGTTAGCTTCCGTTAACGGTTTTAATTAGACATTAAAAAAAAATAAAAAAAAAATATAAAACGCCCTTCCGAAGGGCGTTTTATATTTTTATTTTATTTTAATATTTTCTCTCCTCTCTATCCTCTCTCCTCTCTCTTCTCTCCTCTCTCTCTCCCCTCTCTCATCTCTCCTCTCTCTTCTCTCCTCTCTCTCCTCTCTCCTGTCCGTCCGCTCCCCTCTCTCTCCTCTCTCTCCTCTCCTCTCTCTCCTACTCAAAGTAATATATATATATATATATATATATATATATATATATATATATATATATATATATATATATATTTTTTTTTTTTTTATTTATTTATTTATTTTCTCTTTCTCAGCAAAGTAAAATATATATTTATATTTATATTTATATTTATATTTATATTTATATTTATATATATATATCGGAAAATTTCAGTGAGAGCATAAAAGTTTAATATATTTATAAAAAAAGCATAAAAGTTTCTAAATTTACATCAAAAGCATTAAAACGCCCTTCGGAAGGACGTTTTACGCTTTTCCGTTAGCTTCCGTTAACGGTTTTAAATAGGCATTAAAAAAAATAAAAGAAAAATATAAAACGCCCTTCCGAAGGGCGTTTTTTTTATTTTTTTTTATTTTAATATTTTCTCTCCTCTCTATCCTCTCTCCTCTCTCCTCTCTCTCTCCCCTCTCTCATCTCTCCTCTCTCTTCTCTCCTCTCTCTCCTCTCTCCTGTCCGTCCGCTCCCCTCTCTCTCCTCTCCTCTCTCTCCTACTCAAAGTAATATATATATATATATATATATATTTATTTATTTATTTATTTATTTTCTCTTTCTCAGCAAAGTAAAATATATATATATATATATATATATATATATATATATATATATATATATATATATATATATATATATATTTATATTCTGATTTTTCCTTAAAGCAGGTATTGCAGCAATCCGTACCCGAAGGAGGAGCACTACTGTAAACCCCCTGATTTTTCAAAATTTTAAAAACTGGATTTTTCACAATTTTCTGGAATTTTCTGGGAATTTTCTGGGAATTTTCTGTAATTTAATAACAGGGTTTCAATTATTCAATAATTTTTAATTAATATTAAACAGTATTAAAATATTATGAAAATAATATTTTTGGATGTAAAATGAAAAAGTGGACTTAGGGTAATTTTCTGGGATTTTATTGGGCATCGGACCTATTTTTAAAGGCCTAAAAACTATTTTTCTAAATTATTTATTAATTAAATGTTTTATTATTAATTACTATTATATTTTTTATTTTTTATTTTTTTAGCTTTGGGCCCGGCCCGGCCCAATGGGCCGAGCCCGTTGAAACCAGCCCAACCTCACACCCTAGCGGGTCGGGCGGGTCGGCCAGACCCGGGTCCGCACCCGACCCGCATCTCCCTCAGCCCCTCTCCCCTGTCACCCACGACCCGCCGAGAATCCCGCCGCCGCCTCCGTCGGAGGGGTCACCCCCACGTCGCCTCCCCCTCCGACCTCTCCGCCACGACGCCCCGGTCTCAGCCCTCCCACAGCCCCTATTTATACCCGCTCCTCCGCCCTCTTTTCCCCCCAAACCCTAACCCTAACCACCCGATCTCCGGCGAGCCCCTCCGACGACCGAGACCCCCACGCCACCGCCCTCTCAGCCGTCCTCCTCCCCGCCGTGACCTCCAGCGCCCCTTCCTCTCCTCCCTCCGCTGTCTGTAGACCCGACGCCGGCCTCCCCTAGCTCCGCCGACCCCCTCGACCCCCGCCGCAGCAGCCCTAGCCCGGCGCCACCACGCCGACGATCCCCCGCCCGGCCGCAGCTCGCCCCGCCGAGTCCAGCCTTCTCCGGTGATCCCCCAGCCAGCGGACACAGCAGGACACGCGGACACGCGGACACAGCTCCGACACAGGATTCGGACACGAACTCGCGTGTCGGACACAGTTCTAAACCCCGGTTTTTTGGGTCCCTTCAGGTACTCATAACTTCCTGCTCGTAACCCCGATTTCGATTCCGTAAATTTTTACGCGAAGCCTGTATGACCCTCTCGGTGCCCGGACAAACCGCTCGGGGCATCGCGTCCTGTAGTGATCGCACACCGCGATCCAAAAACAGGAAAAACCAGACCCTGTTTCACCCCGGAACTGAGTACGCCCCGCCAAACGGGACGACTTGGTCGCGCGCGGTCTTCACAGATACGTGCGCCTCGTCGATACGGACGTGTGGGATTTTGTGGAAGCTGATTCGGGTGTGCGTGCACACCGAAATCAACGCGTATCCGCGGATATCGCCCCGTATCCGTACTTTCTGGAACGCGCCCTAACTTTGTGTACACACGTCGGATCGAGACGAAACTTGCGCCATCGGACTCGTAGCGATACGCTGGTCCTGTGGGTCAAGTTTGGTTTGATTCTGAGAACGTTGACGAAATCGCGTGTCGTGGGCCCCATAGGCCCCGCTCGACGGGCGATTTTGTGATCGGCTCATCGGAATTCAATTCTGAAAGTTCCATTGGGTTCGTATCAGCGTTTCTGACCTGTGGACACTAAGTTTGATGAATTTGGAGACCTTTGATCCGGACACGTTTTTCGGTGCAAAGCGGGCCCACATGTGGACCCCATTTTGACCCGAAACTGCCGTTTCTGCCCTTGTCTCCAAATTGGACCCAAGGACAGGCGTTTCTAGCTGATTGATATTTTCTGGATCTGATGGTGATGGTTGTTTCAGCAACCGGAGTACCGCCTGCAATTTCCGCCGAAGTCAGAACTGCAAACATAGCCGGAACCACAGGCAAGTGTACCTTGCCAAACTCTGCAGCTTGCTACTATTTTTCTTGACTTGTTTATACATCAGTGGACAAGTAAAGTTTGCCATTAGCAGTAATTCCTGTTCTAGAACTTGCCCGAATTCTTGTTTAAATGCATATAAACCTGTTTAACTGTTAAAACCCAGGACCGAGTGGCGTACTTAGCGTCCGATTACCAGTCGGGTGCCAACTCCGTACGCGGAGTTGTGTAACGTCACATAGAGATGGATATCGAGACCCGATAATTCTCGTACTTGTCTTATCAAGTACTCCAGAACCCAGGACACTTGACACTATTCATGAGACAGAGTCTTCCTGAGACATTCATGGTGATTCTGTATAGGATACAGGACTTGACAGAGATATTTTATAGACATTATGACTTGCTGCATTAGCTATAATCCCGCTGACATGGACATGAGACGTTATGGTCATGATATGCGTGATTACATTGGGTGGGGAGAGACACACAGGCTACAGGTTGATTTTATATTATGCCGGCGTCGTAGTCTCCCATTGAGCTAGACAACTACATGATATCACTGCTACCGGCTCTCCGACACAGAGCTTGTAGTAGTTTCAACCTGAGTTCCTGTACTGCTCTCATACTGCATATCACGTAGCTGGTTATATAGTTCACCCTATTGCTTTTTTTATTTCTGCACTGCTTATATTTTGGCTTGTATTATCTGTACCTTGCTATGTCCCCTGAGGACCTGGAATGGACTATGTCCCCAGGTATAGCTGAAGAGATCCATCCAGAAATACCCCGTACCAGAGTACTTCCAGGAGCTGTACCAGGACCTGAAGACGAGCTCGTACCAGAGGACTTCTCCTGAGCATTGGCCGTATGTAGTCATTTACTTCTCTTTCCAGTTGATTATTTCCTGTCTATTTGCAATTGTTGTACCAGACATATTCTCGGATTGTTTCCCGAGATATTTATTGAGATCAGCTTATTTTATTTGCATTACCCTGTCTTTATCTGTGATTATCTGTTGTGGATGAGATTAGATTAGTCTGTGTCCTGTAACAATTGCTCTATTTCCTGCTAGACTACAGCTTAAGCATGCCCTGATGGATCCATTAAATTGGGTTGTCCATCGGTGCGTGCTGCTGGCCATTGCCACGTGCCCTGTCCCTCGGCATTTTGGGACTGGGGCGTGACAACTACCGGGTGTGCAACTGGTGCTTAAGAGAGGAAGGGGGCAGATCCTCGGCTCGTGAATCCGCCACCGGCAACAACAACATCTCCTCGACATCCGGTGGTGCTAACCGAGACGGCCTGGGAGGAGTCATGTTGCACCGGAGTTCCTTCTCGACGTCGGACATGAACAAGCCCATCAAGAAGCAAGCGGTGCCCAAGAGGTCAAAGTCTTTTTTTTTAATTTTTTTTTTAATTTTTTAATTTTTATAATTTATTTTTAATTTTTTTAAATTTTTTTAAATTTTTTTAATTTTTAATTAATTTTTAATTTTTTCCCGAAAAAAAAATATAAAAAAAATGTAAAACGCCCTTTTACATTTTTTTTAAATTTTTTTAAATTTTTTTATTATTTTTTAAATTTTTTATTAATTTTTTAATTTTTATTAATTTTTTATTAATTTTTTAATTTTTTTTCAGGAAAAAAAAATATTAAAAAAATGTAAAACGCCCTTCACAAGGGCGTTTTACATTTTTTTAAATTTTTTAAATTTTTTTTAAATTTTTTTTTTTAATTTTTTTTAATTATTTAATTTTTTTCAGGAAAAAAAATATTAAAAAAATGTAAAACGCCTTTCACAAGGGCGTTTTACATTTTTTAAAATTTTTTTATATATTTTTTAAATTTTTTTAAAATTTTTTAATTTTTTTCGGAAAAAAAATATTAAAAAATTGTAAAACGCCCTTCACAAGGACGTTTTATATTTTTTAATATTTTTTTATTATTTATTTTTTTCTCTCTTCTCTCTCACTCTCTCTCTCTCTCTCTCTCTCTCTCTCTCTTTTCGCTTGATAGCTGCCCATTGGTAGGAGAGCCGGAAGAAAAAAAAAAATAGGAAAACGCCCATTGGAAGGGCGTTTTTCCTAAGAAAAACGCCCTTCCAATGAGCGTTTTCCTTTAAATAATAATTTTTTTTTCAGAGGACTTCTCTCTCCTCTCCTCAGACTGCTCTCTCTCTCTCTCCCCTCTTCTCAGACTTCCCTCTCCTCTGTCCCTCTCCCTCTCCCTCTCCACTCAGCTCTCCTCTCTCCCTCTCCTCTCTCCCTCTCCGCTCCCCTCCCCTACCGCTCTTCTCTCTCCGCTCCCCTCTCCCTCTCCCTCTCCCTCTCCGCTCTCTTTTAAATATATATTATTTGACTGGGAGAGAGGAGAGGAGAGGAGAGGAGAGTGTGAGAGAGAGAGAGAGAGAGAGGAGAGGAGAGGAGGGGAGGGGGAAAGAGAGGAGGAGAGAGAGGGGAGGAGAGAGAGGGGAGCGGGCGGACACAGGAGAGAAGAGAGAGGAGAGAGGAGAGAGAAGAAAAAAAATTAATAAAAAATATAAAACGTCCTTTTGAAGGGCGTTTTCTATTATTTTATTTATAAAAAAATTTTCTTTTCTCCTCCGTTAACGGAGTAAAAATTCATCGACGGAAAAGCGTTAAAACGTCCTTCCGAAGGGCGTTTTAATGCTTTTATTGTAAATTTAGAAACTTTTATGCTTTTTTTATAAATATATTAAACTTTTATGCTCTCACTGAAATTTTTCGTATATATATATATATATATATATATTCTGATTTTTCCTTAAAGCAGGTATTGCAGCAATCCGTACCCGAAGGAGGAGCACTACCGGGTGTGCAAGTGGTGCTTAAGAGAGGAAGGGGGCAGATCCTCGGCTCGTGAATCCGCCACCGACAACAACAACATCTCCTCGACATCCGGTGGTGCTAACCGAGACGGCCTGGAAGGAGTCATGTTGCACCGGAGTTCCTTCTCGACGTCGGACATGAACAAGCCCATCAAGAAGCAAGCGGTGCCCAAGAGGTCAAAGTCTTTTTTTTTAATTTTTTTTAATTTTTTTAATTTTTTAATTTATTTTTAATTTTTTTAATTTTTTAATTTTTTTAATTTTTATTTAATTTTTAATTTTTTTCCCGAAAAAAAAATATAAAAAAAAATGTAAAACGCCCTTTTACATTTTTTTAAAATTTTTTTAAATTTTTTTAAATTTTTTATTATTTTTTTATTTTTTTTTAATTTTTTTTAATTTTTTATTAATTTTTTATTTTTTTCGGAAAAAAAAAATATTAAAAAATGTAAAACGCCCTTCACAAGGGCGTTTTACATTTTTTAAATTTTTTTTAAATTTTTTATTAATTTTTTAATTTTTTTCGGAAAAAAAAAATATTAAAAAATTGTAAAACGCCCTTCACAAGGGCGTTTTATATTTTTTAATATTTTTTTAATATTTTTTATTATTTATTTTTTTTCTCTCTTCTCTCTCACTCTCTCTCTCTCTCTCTCTCTCTCTCTCTCTCACTCACACTCTCTCTTTTCGCCTGATGGCTGCCCATTGGTAGGAGAGCCGGAAGAAAAAAAAAAAAAAAAAAAAAAGGAAAACGCCCATTGGAAGGGCTTTTTTCCTAATAAAAACGCCCTTCCAATGGGCGTTTTCCTTTAAATAATAATTTTTTTTTTCAGAGGACTTCTCTCTCCTCTCCTCAGACTGCTCTCTCTCTCTCTCCCCTCTTCTCAGACTTCCCTCTCCTCTGTCCCTCTCCACTCAGCTCTCCTCTCTCCCTCTCCTCTCTCTCTCTCCGCTCTCTTTTAAATATATATTATTTGACTGGGAGAGAGGAGAGGAGAGGAGAGGAGAGTGTGAGAGAGAGAGAGAGAGAGAGAGGAGAGGAGAGGAGGGGAGGGGGAAAGAGAGGAGGAGAGAGAGGGGAGCGGGCGGACACAGGAGAGAGGAGAGAGAAGAAAAAAAAATTAATAAAAAATATAAAACGCCCTTTTGAAGGGCGTTTTCTATTATTTTATTTATAAAAAAATTTTATTTTCTCCTTCGTTAACGGAGTAAAAATTCATCGACGGAAAAGCTTAAAACGCCCTTTCGAAGGACGTTTTAATACTTTTATTGTAAATTTAGAAACTTTTATGCTTTTTTTATAAATATATTAAACTTTTATGCTCTCACTGAAATTTTCCGCTTAAAATTTTGTTTGCTTGATATGAAAGTTTGCCAAACAACAGAACAACTACAACCAGCGAGTCCCTGTCCTGTCCGTCAGGCTGTGGACAACAGTGGAATTCTCGTGAAACCTGAGCTAGCCCAACCCACGCCACGCCACGCCACGCCATCCCATCCCACCCCACCCCACCCCACCCACACTATATAACATAACATAACATCACATCCAAACCAGAACCAGAGTGAATGGAAACAAGAAAAACTTAGTTCCCCTCTCCTTCCTTCCCACTGAAGCAGAATGCAAGAGCTGCAGTCGCTGTCCGCAATCGCACCACCACCGGTGGAGGAGTCCCAGCAGCAGGAGCAGCAGGGCCAGGCCCCAGCGGTGAAATGCCCGCGGTGCGAGTCGAGCAACACAAAGTTCTGCTACTACAACAACTACAACCTGTCCCAGCCCCGCCACTTGTGCAGGAACTGCCGACGCTACTGGACCAAAGGTGGGGCCCTCCGAAACATCCCCGTCGGCGGTGGGACCCACAAGAGAAAGCGACCCAACCGAAATCCCCCTAATTCCTCCCCCACTTCCAATCATCATCCACCGCTCCCCAAACCGGAGGAACAACCTGCTCCTCCTCCTCTCGACGTAGCTGTAGCTGCAGCAGCTTTATTAATGGATCATGACAAGATGCTCGACTTCACCGGAAGCTTCAGCTCCCTCCTGCAGCACTCCAACGGAGGAGGACACTTGGACAACAACATTAACCTGGGAGATCACGCTTCTTCTTCTTCTTCTTCCTCCACCTCTCCACTTGCAGCAGCTGCTGCTTCTTCTTCTTCTAGTGGTCTTGGGGATCTCAACCGCTCCAACGACGACAATCTGCTCACCTGGGCGGCTAACGGATGGCCGGATCTTGCTATTTACACCCCAGCTTCCCCCTTTCAGTGAAACCAAAAAACAATTATATATTACCTTTTTTTTAAACAAACAAAAAGTGATCATCATCAGGATGCATATGCTGCTGCTGGTGATGGTGGTGGTGGTGGTACATATATATGATGATGGGTTTTCAAGACTCTAGTTTTTCTTCTTCTTTTTTAGCAACTCTTTTTTGGGCGGGTTTGTTCTTGTGGAGATGATCATGAGGTGGTGGTGGTGGTGGTAAATGTATCATGGAGAGGTATTATTCTATGCACATCATGCATGCATGCTTTCTTGATGCTAATTTTTTTTTTTTTTTTTTTTTTGGTAATGGGTTATACGTTTATTATTTCATTCTGCATTTTATTTTCAATATATTAGTGTAGACATGTATGCAGAACCATCTCTACAATGTTAACAACTTATACATATGTCACAAGTGTTTTTAAATTTTTCTACTAATAAATACGTACAATATACGTGTATATATGTTAGTATATATATACATATGTATGTCTCAAACATATATGGAACAACCTAGAATTCCATGATTTAAGAGAATGAGCAATCACCCCAACTGTCAAATGTCTTGAGACGATGTATGGTAATTTACATAGATTTGGATTGAGACAGGTAGATATATCATCACATTTTACTTGGGAACTTTTTGAGTTTATTTTTTATTTCCTGATTTTAAGTTAAGAGGTAGATATATCTGGATGGAAGAATGTATTTCTTGTGTACGTGGACAAATTGTAGAGTGGAGAATGAGATGGTTCTCCACACATTATTGGCAAAGCAGCAGATGGGGATGAATTTATTCCTTTCGGAATAATGGTAGTATACTTTTATTATTATGAATATAAATTCATAATAAGAAGATTTCTTTAGTGGGTTTTGCTGAAAAAAATATTTTTTTTGGGTTTCCCAACCTTTCACTCATTCCTTCCCGATGTTCTACAGACTAGTACTCCTCCCTATATGTTGAGCCTTTGGGTTTCCCAACCTTTCAAATTCAAAAATCGTAGAGGAACTCATCAGTTCTTAATTTTTAAATTTCTCTTAAAGAAGCACCCGTTAAGAAGACCCTTTAAATTTTGTTTGATGTATCATTGTATCTCTTAAAGAAGCCTTTGGGTTTCCCGATGTTCTACAGACTATTATTAAAATATTCATTGGAAGGACATTTTATATTTTTTAATATTATATTTTAATCGTTAATATTTTTGTCGAGAAAAAAACGTAAAAAATGTTCTTTCTAATTTTTTATTTTTTATTTTTCTCCTCTCTACGTCTCTCTCTCTCTCTCTCTCTCACTCTCTAGTCTCTCTCGTCTTTCTCTCCTCTCTCTCGCCGTTAACAGAAATTAGTATAAATATTTTACTCTGTATAAATTCTTATGGATAAATAAAAAATATATTGTACACAAAACGTATGTACTATGACATTAGTGATATTTTGATTACATAAAGAATATAATTTTAATTTTCTAAAAAAATATCGGAATATTTTTTTCTCAAAATTTAGTAAGTAAAAGTAAAAAAAAAATTCATTCGAGAATTTTTTTTTTTGTTAAATTTTTCAAATTTAATAAAAAGATGTGAAAAAGAAAGAGAGAGAGAAAGAAAGAGCAGTCGAGAGACGTGAGAGAGAGAGGAGAGAGAGAGTGAGAGACCAGAGAGTGAGAGAGACGTGAGAGGAAAAAAAATAACAAAAAAAAATTATTTATTTTTTGAGTATCGTCTATTAGCGAAAAAAAAATTAACGATAAAAATATAATATTAAAAAATATAAATATTATTTTAATATATTTTTTGTAATTTTTAAATTTTGATATTCTAAATAAAATTTATATAAATTCGAATACTCTGAATAAAAATTTCTGAATACTATATTATAATATATTCTGGACTGATCAAGCAGCAGATGAGTGGTCTATTTTGTCAGCATATATATATATATATATATATATATATATATATATATATATATATTTATATATAAAATTTGATTTGGTGGTACATATATTGGCAGCAGATTTTGCAGATACCTTGTTCTTGCCTTTGGCCTGGGTCAAAGATCTGGAGCCTCCCCCCTCCGCCCCCTCTCTCTCTCTCTCTCTCTCTCTCTCTCTCTGTGTGTGTTTCTTTGTACCTGGTTGGTAATGTTCTTGCAACTTTGAACTTTGAATGAATTCATGGAGTTGGTAGTTTTGAATGTTACATGAAGTTGACATAGAATTCCATGCAATGATTAAGTGAAACTTTGAATGGATGGATATTGATCCTATCCTGAGAGATGGGTTTTGCATTATTTTTTTTGTTATTGAATTTGTTTCTTGATGTTATTTATTTTGGATAGGTATACCGCACGTTGTATCTATTTCTACCATAGTTTACAATATCGATCGGCCGATACCGATACAGTTTGACATGTTCCGATTCGATATCGATACTGATTGATACTGACATCGAAAGTCTATTTTTTCGTCAATTCGACAAAAAAAATTGAAAAATAAAATTCAATCGGCAAAAATGTTAAAACATAGTAAAGTTGTGAAATTATGTAAAAAAAAAAAAACGTATTTATCGTAGGTACAAACCAATTGACAAGGGTAATTACTATTTCATTTAATTTCCAAATTAGTAAGAAAAAAATATAGGAGATTCTTAAAATTATGTCTAAATATATAAAATATTTTTTTCTAAAAATTTAAAATTTTATTAATAATTATTTATTAACAATTCTGGTAATCACGATGGGACTCTAAGCATATGTTTGATGCAAAAGCTGCAGATGCAATGCCTACATATACATTTTGCAAAGGTCTGTACAGTGTCAAATGCAATTTTTTGTGCCAGTAACATTGTGATTTTGCAAATATTGCACTTTGTAAATATGCTACCAAATTTTGAGTTTAAATCTGTTATTATAAATATTCCACTCTGTATTTTTATAGGCTGAAAATAAAATATAAATAAACAAAATGTAAATAAACGATCTAATCGAGACCGAGACTTGAACTTGGCTCAATGTCCTTAAGACAATATTCATCTCGCACAAGTGCTTACGGTTTAATGGCATTTGTCTCCCATGATACAACAATACTCCTCTTCCGATAGCAGCAGTTCAAACTGTAGGAACTGTCAAAGCAATGATGGTTGTCTCTCTCTTGGACTTAATGTTTTAATGTGTGAATGAATATATGAGTGTATTAAGCACTAACATGACTCTCATTTTTATAAAGGATGAAAAGACTCAAAGTGCCAAGAGACGCACTGTTTCGAAGGGATACAGCATTTCGAACAGACATCCATTGAAAAATTAATCAAAATATTTTTAATTAATTTCTCAAGTCAAATTATTCATTCACTTAGAATATATTTTTTCAACAATCCCCACATGAATGAATATTTGACTGTGCACAATACAACAAAATGCAGACACTATGCGGATGTAGTGCAGACAAAGAGAGAGATCATTTGAAAAGTTCTTGTATCAGGATATGTAGCTTTTGGCCTTGAACCTTCCCTGGTGAATAGTTATCGAATTTACTGCCATCCAGTGAACATGAGTCTTGAACTGTTCAGCTATTGTTGTAAACTTGTATCAATAAATATCACACAACTCTTTTTTCGACCAAAATTGCTTCTATTTATTTGTTCATTTTGGCCCTGAACATATGCTTAGTTTCATGAGTGTTCTTAGAGAATTCAGCCTTATAATTCTTATAGAAGTGGCTCATCTTCCACATTCGCATAGGTGACTTCCTAATAAGAGTATCCTGCTATACTCCACTTGAATTTCAAGTCATAGGAATCATTAAAAGTAAAGCTTACCCTAGTATCCTTTGCAGACGACACTGTTATCTGTCATCTTAGAGAATGGTATTAGTAATTAAATACTCGTCAGCGTCATTTTAGAATTTCACATAAGTAGGTTGTCCCTTTGAACCTAGATCTTGGGATCTCCTGTCAACTTGGTTGGATTTTCCTTTATGGAATTTCTTTAATCATAGGTTTCAAGTTCATTCCCCTCAATGACTTATATACTTGCTCTCTTGTCAAACCTTTTCTTAGTGGATCCGCAAGATTTTTTCTTTGATTTTACATAACCAATCGTGATTATTCCATTAAAAAGAAGTTTTCTAACGGTATTGTGACGTCTCATGATGTGTCTGTTAGAAATAGTGTCGTTTTCTTATTGATAAATTTCAGAATACAAAAATAAATTTAAATTGATGTTACCGGCCTCTGGGGAAGTCGTGCACGAAGCACTGCCTTCCCCAGAGGCCGGTAACATCAATTTAAATTTATTTTTGTATTCTGAAATTTATCAATAAGAAAACGACACTATTTCTAACAATCTAAGAGTTGATTCGGGATCTATGTGCAGACGTTTCCGAAGCTCCTAGTGGTAAAACTCCCGCACTACCGGTATCTCGTCGCCGCACACGACTTGGAGAGAATGATCAGAACTTAGCTCTGCCTAGAGCTTGGAAACGATGAAGACTGAACAGAGTGTTGACAGAGGTTTGGAGTAAGAAATTTTCTGATCGTTTACAAAGAAACACAGACGAATATATAATACTGATGTGTAACGGTCTGAATTAATTTACTATTAATTCAGCCGTTACACAGGAGAAATAAATAATGAACCTGGACACAATAACGGTTCAGAAACAATTGTAACGTTCAGAAATTAATTTTCTAACGTTCAGAAAATTAAATGAAAAAAAAGAGGAACAAAAAGAATTTTAGGGTCCCAGCCCGAACCCGAAGAGGAAATCGAATCGGCATTCGGCGCCCGCAGATGTGGGTGCATACCCGCACCCGTTACGCGCGTCGAACCGAACCGAACCGAGCCGAGTCGGGCCGGGCGGCGGCGACGGCGTGCGCATGTGGCCCAAGGGGTTTCCCACACAACAACTTAATAGAGCAAAGAAGAGAAACTAATATATGTACACAAGAAAGCTCTGGCCCATCCGATGTGTGACTAAAGAAAGGAAGAGGAACTTAAGCTTTTGCAAGAAAAGCAAAACCAACAATCCCCCCCCCAAAAGGTCGAGTTCCGAAACAGAGATAAGAGTGAAGTAAATAGAGAGAGAGAGAGAGCATCTGGGCAGTAAAATACTATGCATAGATGAGATGGACTGTAAACCCCCTCGACCAGATTCCAGTATTTTAGGAATATTTTTCACAATTTAGGATTTGTTGCAATATTTTAATTTATTTTGCTTACATAACCTATTGACTTGCGCACATGTCTATCACCTAATTATTTGGAGCTTTACCTTGACTGTTATCCTCGAACGAAGTTCTCGTACCTCTCCTAGACATGACAGTCTACTATCCTGCACTTTGTGCAACTCCCAGATACTCAGTTTTGAGCCTCGTATGAGACGCACAAATCTCGTTACAAACGCCCATATTTAATTCCTATTTTAATTCCCAGACCTGTACCCATCCCTGTTCCAATAGCGATTTGAGGCCTAACGTCCACCTGTTTTGCCCAGACAAAAATACGTTATTTTTCTACACTGAGTATACTACATTTAGTGTATTGACACCGCAAGAAAATTATGACCCTAACTGCCTCTAAATAATTAGTGAACACCGTGCGCAGTATTTATTAATTAATTAAATACGATGGCCCGTTTCACCCCAAAACCAGGCCCAGTCCCTGCCCAGACTCACCCCCACCCCCTCGGGACCCTCACACAGCTTTTTCCTTCAATCCTGTGAATTTTAGTATTTTTCGGAATAGTGTGTTTTCCCAGACAATTTCGTAATTGCGCAATTTCCCAAAACTAGGACTTTACGCAATTTATGAAATTACAGGGACTTTCCTGCAAATTTCAGTGCGAGGTGTCACCCCCTCACTGGCCGGTGAACCTGCACCGTCCATTTGGAGACGGGACCCACCCGAAAAGATCCCGGAAATATCTCGAAAATATCCCAGAAATATCCTACAAATATCCCGTAAATATCTCTAGATATTTACTTATTAAATTAATATATTTTTCTATAAAATAAAGAAAATGAAAAAGAAAAAGAAAAAAAGAAAAAAAAATCCAAAACCCCAGCCGCAGCTGCCCCCCCCCCCCCCCCCCCGCCGGCGGCGAGCCTCGCCGGAGCCGACCCCCCACCCCTCGGCGAGCCACCCCCCCTCCCCGCTGGCCCCCCCGACCTTCCCTCTCTCCTCGCCTCCTTCCCTCTCTCCCTCTTCTCCTCCGCCCAGCCGCCCACGTTCGCCCCGACTTCCCCTCTCGCCGGACCCCCTCGCCGCCTCTTCCCGACTACCTTCTCCACTCCACCCTTCCTTTCCCCTCCGCCACCATCAGCACCACCACCATCATCATCGTTCCCGACCTCCTCCCCTCGAGCTCGACGATCCCTGAGCTCCGGCCCGACTTCCCCCCCTCCCCACAGCGGCCGACTCCTCCTCCTATTCTCCTTCCCGACCTCCTCCACGCCCTCTCCCAGCCCGCCGCCGCAGCCCCCGACCTGAACCCTAGTCTCCGCCTCCCTCCATCTCTCCCCAGCGTCGTCGTCAACCTCCAACCGAGCCACCACACGCCGCCCGACTCCACTCCCTGAGCTCCGCCCGCCACCTCCACGAGCAGCCCCAGCCCTCGATGCAGCGGCCACGACCTAGATACCCAACCCCGGACACATCGGCCCCGCAGAAATCGGACACGTCCAGGACACAAATCCTGTGTCAAGACGACTCACGGACACGCGGAATTCAGTTTCCACGAAGCCCTGTTCAGGTAACCCGTTCTATCTCCTCGTAGTTCCGTTTTTAATTCCGTCAGTTGTGACACGTAGGCTATGTGACCCTCTCGGTGCCCGTGCAACCCGCTCGGCGCATCGCGTCCAGTGGCGATCGCTAACCGCGATCCAAAAACAGGAAAAACAACGACCCGATTCACCCCGGAACTGAGTACGCCCCGCCAAACGGGACGACTTGGTCGCACGCGGTCTTTACCAAAACGTGCGCGACGTTGATACGGACGTGTAGGAGTTCGGAGAAGTTGATTTGGATGTGCGTGCATACCGGAATCAACGCGTATCCGCCGACACCGCCCCGTATCCGTCAGTTCTGGAACATGCTGCAACTTTGTGTACATACGTCGGATCGAAACGAAACTTGCGCCATCGAACTCGTAGCAATACGCTGGTCCTGTGAGCCAAGTTTGGTTCGATTCTGAGAACGTTGACAAAATCCCGTATCGTGGGCCCCACAGGCTCCACTTGACGGACGATTTTGTGACCGGCTCATCGAAATCCAATTCTGGAAGTTCCGTTGGGTTCGTATCGACGTTCTGGACCTGTTGACAATAAGTTTGGCAAATTTGGAGACCTTTGACCCTGACACATTTTCGGTGCAAAGCGACCCACATGTGGACCCCGCTTTGACCGGAAACTGTTATTTTTGTCCATGTGTCCAAATTGGACTTAAGGACAGGCGTTTCTAGCTATTTGATATTTTCTGAGACTGTTAGTGATGTTTATTTCAGTATCCGGAGACATTCATTCTGAGGTCATAGTTTCTGACACTTGGTACTTGACATCTGGACATTATATTTGCAGCTCTCTTGCCAGGCAAGTATACCTTGTCTTCTTGTACTGTTTAAATTCAGTTATTGTTAGTTACATGTTTATCTATTTTAAATATAAATGTGCGCGTCCGAGAAAACTCGGGTGCAGTCAACGAAGGCGTTGACGTTAGGACTTGTGTCTGACCTAGTGTCTAGTAGACCCACCTAAAAGTTGTGAAGTTATTGATATAACTTCCCAGGCCTTGACACGTATCATTACACGTCACAGAGTGAGTTCATGTAGGGACGCGTGCCTCATGCGCGACTGGCCATCAGTGTGAGCAACACGTGTAGCGGTATTTAGCTCAGTTGTTTATTTCATAGAGACTTGCATCATAGTAGGAGGTGTCCACGTCGTTTTTACGACTTGTACATCTATATTGGGCGGAAAAGACATCTAGTAGGCGTATGGGACACCCCCCTCATTGAGTTTTTATCCTTCGTTCCATGCTCCTCGGAGATGGACGATTGCAGAGCTACCCGTGTGTCCGGGGGCATATGACACATATACTAGCCGGTCATGACGATTGGTGAATTACGTCAGCATATGTCAAGCCTACACATTCCCATGCGTACTATCAGGTCTTTAAATTGCATTCACTTAGATGGTTAGCACACCCCATTTATTTATTCAGTATTTACATTATGGCATGTTATTTTTATGTATCTTGTTATGTCCCTCTGAGGACCTGGTCTCCTGCCAGGTGTATATGTTCTTGAGCATTCGCAGGAGAGCAGATCCAGGCATGTTACGTATATCCCGAGGAGGTCTTCTCTTTGAGCCTCGTGATTGTCAGATGTTGTACTTATATGGTGTGTATCTGGTTCTTTTTTTTATATTCTATTTCGGCAGTAGATTCGTTTTCATCTGACTGTCATCTTTAGATATCTGTATTGAGATCTAGTTACATGGTTATTGGTTATTCATATTCATATTTGATTTCTGTGGATGAGATTTAGATATTACCCTGTGACTTATAATCAGTTTTACCACTTATGAATCATTGTTCATTATACAGCGTACGCTCGTATATATAGTTTCCATATATTGGAGTTGCCATATATACAGGCGGCTGGCATGCTTACGCGTCCTAGTCCTACGTATTTTTGGACTGGGGCGTGACATATTTTTAGTGGTGGCCCATGCAGGTCAGAGCATATTGTCTCGGTTACGTTACTGTACCGAGCAAGCCTGCACCTAGGATTATGGCATAGAATCTCATCCATAATTGACTATGACTTATCTTTCTTCCAGTCTGTCCTACTTACATAATTGCATCCTGCTTGATTCATGTGCTTCCCTGATAATTCCTTAAGTATAGCCCCTGCTAGAATATAAAAATCCTCGTTGATAAAATAATAATTAGGGTAGTATTCCTATTAAGAACACAACTAGGACATGGATGTATCATTAAGTTCAGACTACTTAATGAACCCTAGTCTTCCATATTACCTAATGAACCCTAGCATCACTACCTATAGATTAACTTATCCTTATCCCTTGGCGTAATTATGTATGACTTGAGTGTAGTAAAAACACTACTAGGATTAGTTAAAGATTTGACCATAATGTTGACCCTAGTCTTAAGAAACCAATAGAAATCCAAAGTTGAATACAAGGACTAAACCCCTTCGACCAGAGTTTTACGCCAGAGACTCTTTACCCTTGTTGGCGTAAAACCCATTTGACCGTTGTTAGCATAAGAACCAAACAACTGCCTAGTTGGCGTAAAAGCCAAATGACTTTCCTATTGGCGTAAAAACCAAATTATGTAGGAGATTGTCTCCTTTACGTCGCAGTTATGACAACCGCTACCCACGATCCCTTAGTCTTCCTTATCCTGCGTCATGAAAGCCACATAAGTAACTGCCCTGCGTAAACCTGATTCATGAATTATAGATAACCAGCATAGAGTAACCTGATTAGGCGTAATATAATGATAGGATGTGAGCGTATTTATTACAGCCTTAGCTTTTCCCCAGTCATGACCAAATCTCGTGCAGAGATACGCCTCGAGCCCTGTGCAAAAAGAAACAGCTTTCTGACAGGACATCTGGTTTTGTCTCACCTCGAGCGTTTATGACTTGTATCCATTAGAGTCACTAAACGACAACCCGAGACTCCGTGCAAATTCATCATCAAAACCGTCCACTCGATCGTTGTACAATTACTTTTGACAGATGTCAGGATTCACTAAATTTGACTGACAAACTCATGAGTTTCACGTACAATTTTACGCTGCAACGTATGTTAGACTTTACGCAGGAGATATTTTTGCGCAGATTTTAGCGCAAAACTTTCTACGCTCAAACTTTTACGCAGACTGTTAAGCACAGACTTTTTACGCGGACAGCTCTGAAGCTCTACCTTACGCTTCTCTGTATTACGCGGATAGCTCTGAAACCATGCGTTACGCCAAATTATTTTATCTCTATTTTAGGCAGACAACCTATAGTTTATATTAAGATTGTAGAACTTAGAAGGCCATACCTCTTTTTGGTCAATTAGCAACTTAGACAAGGAATTAGAATAACAACTGTAGAGATTGTAGAGTCTTGTCTTTTGTGTAATTGAATTATTTTGTACTTCTTACATCATAATCTAGCGTACTTATATTTGCTGTACTACCTTGACTTATACTGCTATTATAGCCTAGTTTTGCAAGCTTATTCTTTATCGAGCTTGTTCATGACACATGTGTTATTGGGGCCTGATCCACCCCACTAATACAATTGTCTATTCAGAATCAGTGTATTACGGTCTGATCAACCTTAGTGCATTTTGATTCGCCCTTCGCATAACTACTTACGTGGATTGAGATATATAGTGATTAGTAGACAAATGTACTTACCCTCTAGATATGTCTGAGCATATCGTATCAGTTACCTAACTGTGCTGATACGAATATGTGAATAGGGATTACCAGAATATGATTTCAATCTACAACTGCCTTGACAATTTCCCTTTGAATTCTTTAAAAATGCCTTGACCCTCATACTTCTAATCTATTACCTCCCCCTTGAACTCTTGATTACTGTTTTCCGTCTTCTCTTATTTCGGAAGGACGAAATCTCGTACTTAGTATAAATACGAAAGTGTATTGTTTCTGTAGCTATTTATGATTGTTTCTTGGGTAATTACCAAACCCTATTATTAGATTAGATTGCAGTCTAAAACTGTGCTATCCTTTAGAATGACCTTCGCTACCTACGTTTTATTACGTTCCTGATACCTGCATCACTAAGGCAGCAAAATTTTTAATTTTTGCCTCGTAACTTGGGTCAAGTTCAGAACCCAGGTATTGTGATAAAGAATGTATCATTTGTTGTCAGGAGTCAAAAAGGATTTCACCTGAATGAGCAATTGACTGACTCCTGAAAGGATAGCAGCACCTATGACTAGGTTGACTTTTTAGGATTAAAAAAAAAATTCCTATGGACCAACGAGTGTCAAGCCGCTTTCGAGGAGTTGAAGAAGCGACTGACCACAACACCCGTATTGACTATTCCATCCGGATCAGGCGGTTGTGATCTACAGACGCATCAGGAAAAAGTTTGGGATGCGTATTAATAAAGGAAGGCAAGGAAATGGCATATGCATCTAGACAATTATGAGTACATAAGAAGAATTTAGAACTTGCAACCGTCGAAATTACTCTGAAGCTATGAAGACATTACTTATATGAGGCAAATCCTAAAATTGCTCAGCATACCAGTCAGCATGGTACCAGACAAGGATTCACGTGACCAGAGTTGGTAGTCAACGCAGTAAAGGCAGTTAAGTAATACAAGGACACTTGCGCGCAGCGCAAGACAGACAGAAACAGTGGACAGACGTCATCATCGTCCCTTGGAATTCAAAGAGGACGATCATGTCATCTCGAGGATATCACCTACTAGAGGCACCATTCGATTCGGAGGACGCAGCAAGTTGATTCCAAGGTATGTTGGACCATTGACGAGTTAGAAAGAGTGGGAGTAGTAGCATATCAACTTGCGCAACCACCTTTCCTTGAGAGAGCACCTGATGTATTCCACGTATCGCAACCTAGGCGATATGTGACAGATAGCAGTCATGTTCTCAACCATTCGGAGATCACCATTAGGCCGGGCTTGTCATATCAAGAGCAAACCGTGGGAATCCTTGATCATCGAGAAAAGGTATTGAGGAATCAGTCTATTCCCTTGGTCCGCGTGGCATGGAAGCATGGCGCGCCAGGAGAAATCTACTTGGAAGCGTGCGGACGACATGCGTAAACGTTTTTCGAACCTATCCGTGGACCAAGATATAAATTACTTTGTTAAATTATATCTTATGCCGTCTTTGACTTTTACCCGGCTTAGTTTTAATTTCGAGGACGAAATTTTTATAAGTTGGGTAGATTGTAAACCCCCTTGACCAGATTCCAGTATTTTAGAAATATTTTTCACAATTTAGGATTTGTTGCAATATTTTAATTTATTTTGCTTACATAACCTATTGACTTGCGCACCTGTCCATCACCTAATTATTTGGAGCTTTACCTTGACTGTTATCCTCGAACGAAGTTCTCGTACCTCTCCTAGACATGACAGTCTACTATCCTGCACTTTGTGCAACTCCCAGATACTCAGTTTTGAGCCTCGTATGAGACGCAAAAATCTCGTTACAAACGCCCGTATTTAATTCCTATTTTATTTCCCAGACCTGTACCCATCCCTGTTCCAATAGCGATTTGAGGCCTAACATCCACCTGTTTTGCCCAGACAAAAATACGTTATTTTTCTACACTGAGTATACTACATTTAGTGTATTGACACCTCAAGAAAATTATGACCCTAACTGCCTCTAAATAATTAGTGAACACCGTGCGCAGTATTTATTAATTAATTAAATACGATGGCCCGTATCACCCCAAAACCAGGCCCAGTCCCTGCCCAGACTCACCCCCACCCCCTCGGGACCCTCACACAGCTTTTTCCTTCAATCCTGTGAATTTTAGTATTTTTCGGAATCGGGAGTTTCCCCAGACAATTTCGTAATTGCGCAATTTCCCAAAACTAGGAATTTACGCAATTTATGAAATTACAGGGACTTTTCTGCAAATTTCAGTACGAGGTGTCACCCCCTCACTGGCCGGTGAACCTGCACCGTCCATTTGGAGACGGGACCCACCCGAAAAGATCCCGAAAATATCTCGAAAATATCCCAGAAATATCCTACAAATATCCCGTAAATATCTCTAGATATTTACTTATTAAATTAATATATTTTTCTATAAAATAAATAAAAAGAAAAAGAAAAATAAAAAGAAAAAAAAAACCCAAAACCCCAGCCGCAGCTGCCCCCCCCCCCCCCCGCCGGCGGCGAGCCTCGCAGGATCCGACCCCCCACCCCTCGGCGAGCCACCCCCCCCCGCTGGCCCCCCCGACCTTCCCTCTCTCCCTCTTCTCCTCCGCCCAGCCGCCCGCGTTCGCCACGACTTCCCCTCTCGCCGGACCCCCTCGCCGCCTCTTCCCGACTACCTCCTCCACTCCACCCTTCCTTTCCCCTCCGCCACCATCAGCACCACCACCATCATCATCGTTCCCGACCTCCTCCCCTCGAGCTCGACGATCCCTGAGCTCCGGCCCGACTTCCCCCCCTCCCCACAGCGGCCGACTCCTCCTCCTATTCTCCTTCCCGACCTCCTCCACGCCCTCTCCCAGCCCGCCGCCGTAGCCCCCGACCTGAACCCTAGTCTCTGCCTCCCTCCATCTCTCCCCAGCGTCGTCGTCAACCTCCAACCGAGCCACCACACGCCGCCCGACTCCACTCCCTGAGCTCCGCCCGCCACCTCCACGAGCAGCCCCAGCCCTCGATGCAGCGGCCACGACCTAGATACCCAACCCCGGACACATCGGCCCCGCAGAAATCGGACACAGCAGCTGGATGCAGAACCCGGACACGTCCAGGACACATATCCTGTGCCAAGACGACTCACGGACACGCGAAATTCAGTTTCCACGGAGCCCTGTTCAGGTAACCCGTTCTATCTCCTCGTAGTTCCGTTTTTAATTCCGTCATTTGTGACACGTAGGCTATGTGACCCTCTCGGTGCCCGTGCAACCCGCTCAGCGCATCGCGTCATGTGGCGATCGCGAACCGCGATCCAAAAAACAGGAAAAACAACGACCCGATTCACCCCGGAACTGAGTACGCCCCGCCAAACGGGATGACTTGGTCGCACGCGGTCTTTACCAAAACGTGCGCGACGTTGATACGGACGTGTAGGAGTTCGGAGAAGTTGATTTGGATGTGCGTGCACACCGGAATCAACGCGTATCCACCGACACCGCCCCATATCCGTCAGTTCTGGAACATGCTACAACTTTGTGTACACACGTCGGATCGAAACGAAACTTGCACCATCGGACTCGTAGCAATACGGTGGTCCTGTGAGCCAAGTTTGGTTCGATTTTGAAAACGTTGACAAAATCCCGTATTGTGGGCCCCACAGGCTCCACTTGACGGACGATTTTGTGACCGGCTCATCGAAATCCAATTCTGGAAGTTCCGTTGGGTTCGTATCGACGTTTTGGACCCGTTGACACTAAGTTTGGCAAATTTGGAGACCTTTGACCCTGACACATTTTTCGGTGCAAAGCGACCCACATGTGGACCCCGCTTTGACCGGAAACTGTCATTTTTGTCCATGTGTCCAAATTGGACTTAAGGACAGGCGTTTCTAGCTATTTGATATTTTCTGAGACTGTTAGTGATATTTATTTCAGTATCCGGAGACATTCATTCTGAGGTCATAGTTTCTGACACTTGGTACTTGACATCTGGACATTATATTTGCAGCTCTCTTGCCAGGCAAGTATACCTTGCCTTGTTGTACTGTTTAAATTCAGTTATTGTTAGTTACATGTTTATCTATTTTAAATATAAATGTGCGCGTCCGAGAAAACTCGGGTGCAGTCAACGAAGGCGTTGACGTTAGGACTTGTGTCTGACCTAGTGTCTAGTAGACCCACCTAAAAGTTGTGAAGTTATTGATATAACTTCTCAGGCCTTGACACGTATCATTATACGTCACAGAGTGAGTTCATGTAGGGACGCGTGCCTCATGCGCGACTGGCCATCAGTGTGAGCAACACGTGTAGCGGTATTTAGCTCAGTTGTTTATTTCATAGAGACTTGCATCATAGTAGGAGGTGTCCACGTCGTTTTTATGACTTGTACATCTATATTGGGTGGAAAAGACATCTAGTAGGCGTATGGGACACCCCCCTCATTGATTTTTTATCCTTCGTTCCATGCTCCTCGGAGATGGACGATTGCAGAGCTACCCGTGTGTCCGGGGGCATATGACACATATACTAGCCGGTCATGACGATTGGTGAATTACGTCAGCATATGTCAAGCCTACACATTCCCAGGCGTACTATCAGGTCTTTAAATTGCATTCACTTAGATGGTTAGCACACCCCATTTATTTATTCAGTATTTACATTATGGCATATTATTTTTATGTATCTTGTTATGTCCCTCTGAGGACCTGGTCCCCTGCCAGGTGTATATGTTCTTGAGCATTCGCAGGAGAGCAGATCCAGGCATGTTACGTATATCCCGAGGAGGTCTTCTCTTTGAGCCTCGTGATTGTCAGATGTTGTACTTATATGGTGTGTATCTGGTTCTTTTTTTTTATATTCTATTTCGGCAGTAGATTCGTTTCCATCTGACTGTCATCTTTAGATATCTGTATTGAGATCTAGTTACATGGTTATTGGTTATTCATATTCATATTTGATTTCTGTGGATGAGATTTAGATATTACCCTGTGACTTATAATCAGTTTTACCACTTATGAATCATTGTTCATTATACAGCGTACGCTCGTATATATGGTTTCCATATATTGGAGTTGCCATATATACAGGCGGCTGGCATACTTACGTGTCCAAGTCCTACGTATTTTTGGACTGGGGTGTGACATGGACTACAGCCTTGAATCTCACGTAGTGACTATTGCCTTAATCTGAAGAAGTGCTTGATGGACTATGCCTTGAATCAGACTTCTTGAACCAGATTTAGAAAAATAGCACACATAGTACGCTAGAGGTCCTTGGTCTATCGGGTGGCACTTTTAAATGGCCATGTGCACTTTCCACATTCATGAGAGTTGTCTGGGATCGCCCTGTCCCATAGTCGCGGCCTTCACGAACTCTCATATAGGTAAGTCCTTAATGGTTGGTGATATGAAACAATCCAGCATTACAGCTTGGACCTATTAAGAGTTTAACCTCATCCTAACCATATCACACAGGAACACTGTCACCATAGGGATGGGGAGTCATTGTACACATGTACAGCCGCTTGGAATTTATTTTAATGAGACTTTAATCTCGAGTCAGTGTTTCATAAAGTCACCTAAGTTCAGCTTGTTTCTACCCATTGAACCGGCTTCTTGGGATCTCCAGTCCGACTCGGTTGGGTTGCCACTGCTGGTGACTAACTTATGGGCTTAATTCCATCCCCCTCGATGATTCTAGGATCAAAGTCCTAGACAGACCCTTCGTCAAGTTATCTGCAAGGTTCTTTTCTGACTTTATATAGTCAAGAACCACATATTTGCCTAGTAGGCTTTTTATTGACTTGAAGCGCAGCTGCAGGTGCCTGTTCATCTTAGCATTCACAGAATCATGCTTTAGTAGTTCAATAACAGATTTATTATCATAATTTATAGAAATTGCAGGAACATGACTAAGAGATATATGCATAATAAGATTTTTAAGCCATTCAGCTTCTGTGCAAGTTGTATCTAAAGCTATAATTTCGGAGTCCATTGTACTCCTAGCTATGATAGTTTGCTTACAAGAGCCCCAGGAGATTGCAGCTCCTCCTAGAGTAAATACATATCCAGTAGTAGATTTTATATCATGTGAGTCGGTTACCCAGTTTGCATCTGAATAACCTTCTATGATATCAGGGTGCCTAGTAAAATGAAGTTTGTAATCTAGGGTGCCCTTGAGATATCTAAATACCCTATCCAAGGCAGTCCAATGTGACTGATTTGGGTTATTGGTATATCTACTTAGTCTCCCAATAGCAAATGCAATATCAGGTCTTGTCCTGTTTGTTATATACATAAGGGAGCCTATCATCTGTGAATATTTATGCTGTTCCAAAGGTGATCCTTCATTCTTTTTTAGTACAATACTGCTGTCATAAGGAGTAAGGACTGGTTTCTTATCAAATAACTCAAATCTTTTTAGCATTTTTTCAATTGAATGTGCTAAAGATAGAGTATAACCCTCTTTGCCTTTGGTCACTTGCATTCCTAAAATTAAGTTGGCTTCTCCTAGGTCTTTCATATCAAACTGGCTAGATAAATAGTTTTTTGTAATATTTATCAATTCCAGTGATGAACCTAGGATAAGGATGTCATCTACATACAAGCGTAAAATGACACAACTTTTACATGTACCTTTAGAGTATATACATTTGTCATACTCATTTGACAAGAAACCATATTCACAAATTACTTTGTCAAATTTATTGTGCTATTGTTTGGGAGCTTGTTTCAAGCCATAGAGAGATTTTACTAGTCTGCAGACTTTCTTTTCTTGACCTTTAGCAATGAAACCTTCAGGTTGGTCCATATAAAGTTCTTCCTCTAGATCTCCATTCAAAAATGTTGTCTTTACATCCATTTGAGCACTGCCTTCCCCAGAGGCCGGTAACATCAATTTAAATTTATTTTTGTATTCTGAAATTTATCAATAAGAAAACGACACTATTTCTAACAATCTAAGAGTTGAAATTTCTTAGAATTGATTTACTGTTAGTTTAAATTTACTATTGTTTCAATAGTTACTGTTACAATTTTGTATTGCTTCAATTGTTTCAATAGTTACTGTGGAAATTTACTATTGCTTCAATTGTTCAAATAGTTACTGTTGTTTTGTTCTACAAAGAAAGAAAAAAAAATTCTCACTATTTGCTTAGAATTGATTTCTCACTATTTGTTCAAATAGTTACTGTTGATTTTTCTTAGAATTGATTTACTAATAGTTACTGTTGATTTTTCTTAGAATTGATTTACTAATAGTTACTGTGTAAGATAATTGACAGTTAATATAATTTGATTCTCACTATTAGCTTCTCACTATTTGCTTCTAATTGACAGTTAATACAATTTAATTTTCACTATTAGCTTCTCACTATTTGCTTCTAATTGACAGTTAAGAAAAAAAAATTCTATCTATTTATCAATAACAAAACGAAAATATTTCTAACAGTGTCTTGATTTACAGTTATAAATATGACTATGTGCTCTACCGATAGCAGATTGACTATCACAATGTATACAAATTGCTGGTACAAATTTTGGTCATATGTCTAAGAAGTTTCGAAGACACCCTGCTTCTTCACTTGCTTTATCCAGAACTATGAATTCATATTCCATAGTTGATCTGGCTATGCACATTTTTTTTTGAGAACTTTTGTCATGCCCCAGTCCCAAAATGCCGAGGGACTGGACACGTGGCAATGGCCAGCAGCACGCACCGATGGACAGCCCAATTTAATGGATCCATCAGGGCATGCTTAAGCTGTAGTCTAACAGTAAATAGAGCAATTGTTACAAGTCACAGACTATTCTAATCTCATCCACAACAGATAATCACAGATTAAATGCCAGAAATAATGCAAATGAAAATAACTATCAAATCTCAATAAAAGTGTCTCGGTGAACAATCCGAGAATAAGTCTGATACATCAAGCAAATAGACAGGAAATAAATAAACTGGAAATAAAACAGAAACAGAAATAACTGACTATATACAGCCAATGCTCAGGAGAAGTCCTCTGGTGCGATCTCGTCCTCAGGTCCTGGTACAGCTCCTGGAAGTGCTCCTGTACGGTGTATCTCTGGATGGATCTCTTCGGCTATACCTGGGGACATAATCCGGATCCAGGTCCTCAGGGGACATAGCAAGGTACAAGAAAGCTCATGCCAAAATAAATGCAGTGCAGCAATAAATCAACAATAGGGTAAACTATGTAACCATCTAAGTAAAATGCAAGATAAGAACAGCACTAGAACTTAGGCTGAAACTACTACAAGCTCTGTGTCGGGGAGCCGGTAGCAGTGATATCATGTGGTTGTCTATCTCGTAGTGAGACTAAGACGCCGGCATAATATATAAAAATCAACTTGTAGTCTGTGTGACTCTTCCCACCCAATGTAATCACGCGTATCATGACCTTAACGTCTCATGTCCATGTCAAGCGGGATCCTAGATAATGCAACAAGTCATATCGTCTATAAATAAAATATCTCTGTCAAGTCCTGTATCCTATACAGAATCACCACGAATGTCTCAGGAAGACTCTGTCTCATGAATAGTGTCAAGTGTCCTGGGTTATGATGTACTTGATAAGACAAGTACGAGAATACATAGGGTCTCGATATCCATGTCTATGTGACGTTACACAACTCCGCGTACGGGGTTGGCACCCGACTAGTAATCGGACGCTAAGTAAAGCCACTCGGTCCTGGGTTGAACAGTTAAACAAGTTTATATATGAATCTACAAGAACTCAAGTAAAATACTATAACAGGAATCACTGCGAGTTGACAAGCTATACTTACCCACTGATGCAAAATTAAGCCAAGAAAATAAATAGCAAGCTGCAGGGTTTGGCAAGGTACACTTGCCTGTGGTTCCGGCTCCAATTGTGGCTCTGACTTCAGTTGAAATTGTATGCGGTACTCCGGTTGCTGAAATAAACATCATCATCAGATCCAGAAAATATCAATCAGCTAGAAACGCCTATCCTTGAGTCCAATTTGGAGACAAGGACAAAAATGGCCATTTCGGGTCAAAACAGGATCCACATGTGGGCCCCGCTTTGCACCGAAAAATGTGTCAGGGTCAAAGGTCTCCAAATCTGTCCAACTTAGGGTCAACAGGTCAGGAACGATGATACGAACCCAACGGAACTTTCAGAATTGGATTCCGATGAGCCGGTCACAAAATCGCCCGTCGAGTGGGGCCTATTGGGGCCCACGACACGCGATTTCGTCAACGTTCTCAGAATCGAACCAAACTTGGCTCACAGGACCAGCATATCGCTACGAGTCCGATGGCGCAAGTTTCGTTTCGATCCGACGTGTGTACACAAAGTTACAACGAGATTCAGAATGGGTGGATACGGGACGGTGTCCGCGGATACGCATTGATTCCGGTGTGCACGCGCACCCGAATCGACTTCTGCGAAATCCCACACGTCCGTATCGACGACGCGCACGTATCTGTGAAGACCGCACGGGACCAAGTCGTCCCGTTTGGCGGGGCATACCCAGTTCCGGGGTGAATCGGGGCGTTGTTTTTCCTGTTTTTGGATCGCGGTTCGCGATCACCACAGGACGCGGTGCCCCGAGCGGGTTGCACGGGCACCGAGAGGGTCATGCAGGCTTCGCAACGCAAAAGACGGAATCAGAAACGGGATTACGAACAGAAAGATATACGTACCTGAACAGGGTCAGAAAAACCCGGAAAAACCGTGTCCGACACGTGTCCTGACACAAAGGGAAAATTAGGGTTAGGGTTAGGGTTTTTCTGCTGGAGCTGGCCGGAGGGAGCCGGAGCTTCGTCGGAGGGCTCGCCGGGCTGCCACCGGGGTAGGCGGAGGACGGCGAGGCAGATTCGGCGGAGGCGGAGGCCGTCCGGCGCCGGGACTGCCGCGGCTGGGTGCTGGCCGGGGTTGCTGCGGGAGGGAAGGAGGGGGAGAGGGAGGCCGAGGCTGCGCGGGGCAAGGCGGGCTGGGCAAGGCGGAGCGGAGGCGGGGCGTGGCGGCGTAGGGTCTGGGTGGTGGAGGGATGGCCGGAGGGAGAGGGGGCAGGGGGTTTTAAAGGGCTGGAGGGGGGTCGTGGCTCCGGGCGAGGCGGAGCGGAGGCGGGGCGCGTGGCGACGTGCGGAGCGGGCGAGGCACGGCGTGGCGCTGGAAGCGGGCGGCGCGGCCGGAGGCGCGGGGAGCGGCGGCAGAATCGGGCAGGGTAGGGGGGAGGGTGAGGAGCCGGGTCGGGTCGGCGGCGGGTGCGGGTGGACCCGACCCGACCCGTTAGCAAACGGGCTGGGCTGGGCCTGGCTAAGGGTTGGGTTTTGTTATTTAAATAAATAAATAATTAAATAAATAATTAAATAAATAAATATTAGTTTTTGGGTTATTAAAAATAGGTTCGGGGCCCAATAAATTCCAGAAAAATTACCCTAAGTCCAGTTTTTCATTTTGCACCATAAAATATTATTTACATAATATTTTAATATATTTTATTATCAATTAAAAATCATTAAATAATTAAAACCCTGAATTTAATTACAGAAAATTCCCAGAAAATTCCAGAAAATTGTGAAAAATCCAAATTTAAAAATTCTTGAAAAATCAGGGGGTTTGCAACTTTCATGATATTGCTGCACTTCAAAGTGTAAAGACATATCCACTTGTGGATTTCGAGTCTGTCACACTCATTAATTTTGAATCTACTTGACATCATTACATACAAAGTATATATAGAGACTTAATTCTTTTTTTATCTGTTTTTATGAATTCTTCTGGTTGATTTTTGTAGATTTTTTCTTCTAAGTCACCATTTAGAAAGGTAATCTCTACATCCATTTGATGTATTTCAAGATTGTGTAATGCTACAATTGCAATTAACATCTGAATTGATGTTATCCTTGTTACTGGTGAATATATGTCAAAATAATCAATTCCTTGTCTTATGACCTATTTAAACCTGTCTAGGCAAGACATCTCTATATTTGGAGATATTTTTTATAATTCATATGGGTTTTTTCTTTTTCTTGTGGGACACCTTATTTAAAAGGTAGTTGAGTGTAAGTACAGCTTCTTTTCATAAGTTATCGGGTAGACCATGAACTTAATAATAAAGAATTCATCAATAGTCCAAAAAAAAATTTAATTGATCTGCATACAAAGTAGTAAAAAAAATACGTTATTGTATATTCATTAGCTGAACAAAAAATAGCATGTCTCATATAGAAAAACTCAAGTATAATATAAGAAAAAAGTGCATTTTATGTGTACAAAGTTGGTCTTACCATCTCTTCCTTGTCAAGGATCACTCCGCAAGAGCAATGTATTGGTTTATGGAACACCTAAATGTGTTTATTTTGGATTTGTGCCTGATGGAACACCATGCCATGCTTCTCCTCTCCGAAGAACAACTCCACAGCAGTATTCCTCAAGCAAGCAGTATGTTTCATGAATGTTGGTATGGTTATTTCTCATTAGAAGATTAGTTTGAGTTTAGAATGTCGTGTTTTATATTTCACCTTTGGTAACACCATGTGATGAAATACACTGTCGTGTTTGACTCACAGAATCGATTATAGAAAGAAAATATACCAAACAAATAATATTGTCTTAAGATTGTTAGTATAAATATTTCTTATAGGTTGAAAATAAAATGTAAATAAATGATCTAATCGAGACCGAAACTTGAACTTGGTTCAATGTCCCTAAGACAATATTCGTTTCGTACATGTGCTTACGATTTAATAACATTTGTCTCCCATGATACAATAGTATTCCTCCTCCGATAGAAGCATTTCAACCGTAAAAGATGAAATATATCAAAGTAAGTCACCTGTAAGTAGGTAAATTATGTACATCTAATTAGAATTTGCTTTGACTGTTCTAAACTTTAGAATTGTATGCCTGTCATGGACCATGGTTGGACTACTATACATAAGTTGATCATTTTTTTCTAAGTTACTACAACTGGTGCACCTGCAAAGCTGTGCCCGTGTTATTATCTGTGTTTTTTTTCGCACTTTTTAAATGCACACTTACATGATAATAGTGTTAAATATTTTAAAGGAGATTTATTTTTCGGTTAATGAAATTTCATTGCAGTTAAAAATGTGTAATTATAAGTAGTGAGTAATTATGTTACTAAGAAGATGAATTACTTACCTATTTTATTTCTTATTATATACTTTGATGTATATAAGGTTAGAAAATAATGCTATTGAAACACGAAAGTTGTATGGCGAAGCATAGAATAATATAAAAAAAACCATAGAATATATTGGATATGTAATGATCGGCGGAATTGAATTGGCCCCCACAAGAGAGGAGGCTATGGCTGGGTTTCATGACCATGTGGGGTGGGTGGTTAGAATGATGGGCCTTCATTCGTTTCCTTCCACAAAGTACAACCAACATTACATGAGAAGACTTAGCCAGCACTAGCAGTGCTGCGGTCAGTGATAACCAACCAACTGCTCTTTGGACTACTTGCTTACTGGTCAGGTTTGGTTTGGTGGTGCTGCACTTGATGGTCAGGTACAAACATGGGCAGGCGCGCCAGCCAAATGAAATAGTCAAGCGCTACCATGTGCTGCTGCTTCCTTTATTATATGCTCTGCCCTGCCCTGCCCTGCCTGCAGATGAAAAAAGAAGAAGAAGTAGAAGATTGTACAGTACAGAACTGCACAGTCAAACCTGTGGTTTAAGTAAGTTTGCAATTTTATCCAAGCTGGAGGGCCCAAAAAAAAGGGAACAAGTATGACTTGTTGGTTGGTTCCATAATTAGGACTTTATTGTGTGATGTTTGATTGGATTTAGATTTGGATTTGGATTTGGATGCAGTTGGTTGAATCAAATCCTATAGTAACTCTGTACTTTTCTTCTGGAGAAAGATAACGACAAACAAAAAATGTCTACAATTATGAATTGAGTACGATTAGTATAATGATTTTTCAGGTTTGAATTTCCTCCCACACATAACAAAAAAAAATAAAGTTTTAGACAACACTGAACTTATAGTAAATTACGAATCTCTACTATTATAATACGACTTAGAAATGATTCAAAAATGAGTCGTTTAAATCTAATGTATATTATTAATTATTAATATATATAGAAAATCAACTACTTGTGTTTTCTTCTCGTCTAGTTGAGAAAGAAAAAAAATTTAAAAACAACCAGAACATATAACAAATTATAAAATATTTTAAATTATATTTAAACTAACTACGTGGTATTATCTAATTAAACACATTTTTAAAAAAAATTATTATAACAAATTATAATTATATTATATTTAAATTATATTTATAATATTATATTTTAATTTAAAATTCTATCTATTTATTTTTAATAATATATAGTGTTTTTTTATATAGGTGACGCGCGTAAACGTTATTAGTAAAGCATAAAAGTTGGTAAAATTATATAGGAGGAAACCAAATGTCACTACTAAGAAAGTTGCACTTGAACCCGTTTTAAACCGTGTTGAAAAAAGCCCTTGGCAAGTTTAATATATACTAAGGAATATGTTAGTTAGGCTTGTGATATAACTAAGAAAATTAGTTAAATAAGCTTAGTGTTATTAAGTCAGGACAGGAGTTTACAATTTCTACCACGGCCTCTCTGCCGTTGTCTACTTGGGCCAATCTCGAGTAGTCAATATCACCGTCAACGATCTTTCAACTAGTGGGCCTAGGAATTAACTTTGGAAGGAACACAAGTTTTACAGTGTTTAGCCGGCCTATGGTGTTCGTTCGGGCCGGGCTTCTGTCGATCGGCCTCCTCACCGTGAGATACAATTCAGCTTGTGTCGGCCTCCTCCCAAAATGATAAGCAGGTGTTTTATCTTTATTCTACTTTGACTTTAAAAAAATATATATCTTGGGTGTTACATTACATGCGCCATATGTAATGATAAGCAGGTGATCGGTGACTGTGATGCTAATGCTTTAGTTGATGGTGACCAAGACTTTCTATTCTAGTTAGTTAATGCTGTTTTTCTTATTCAGATGAAAAACAGCATATCATGATCAAAGAAACCAGTTCAATTCACGGGGTCATTCATCTTACAGCATCAATAAACCCTCCAATGTCAACTACTGCAATGGAACTCTGACCAACAGACCATCATATATTCTACATTACAGCCCCTATACAGGAGAAGCCTACTAAACCGCTTGACTCCATCTCTACTATTATAATAGTAGATTTATAAACAACTAAAAAAGTGACTGAAAAAATGAGATAGGGCTTAGTTTTTTCTTCTCCCGGAAATTATAACTCATGTATATCATCATTTTTTTTTTCACGAAAAAATTAAAAATCAACCTAAACATATATCATAAAATATATTCAAAATTTAAATTCTATTTAAACCAACTGCATTATATTATCTAATTAAACACATATTCAAAATTCAAAAAAAATATTATAAAAAATTATAATTAAAATATATTCAAATTATATTTAAAATAATTTATTATAATTTATTTTTTATCTAATTTACGTGTGCTTCACGTGAACACAACGGTGTTCCAACTTTACATCGTTGGATAACTCGTCACCGATGCATGCTGGAAAATAGTAAACAAGAGTCGCAGCTCCAAACAACAAAAGGAAACCAAAAGCGTATTAAACCTTTTAATAGACCAGCTCTGGTTCAATCAACATTCAAAAATGCTGAAGTGAAACCCCCCCCCCCCCCCCCCCCCCCCCCCCCGGGGGCCCACCAAGGCCACCTCCAATGGAAGGAAAGGAGGCACAAGGATTTTTGAATGTTGATTCCAATCTATTAGACCTTGCCATACTCGAGCGTAAATAATCCCTAATTCTCGAGTCCCCACTTTGAAAATAAGTGCTTTATGTTGGCAAAAGGCAATAGAATATTCCACAGCTACACTAGTATAAATAAATCTCTGCTCAAATTTCAACCGTCTATGCAGTTTATAAATACTCCAAAAATTATTTAAAAACATTAACTAAACAACTCTTAACTCAAATGATTAAGATGAAAAAAAAATCTTCGTTGTCCAAGTTCAATTCCTATTCCTAGAAATAACAATATTTACAATAAATTCATATTAAAAGAAATTTAAACAATTTTTTTTTACTAAGTAAAAAAATAAGTGCTTTATGTTGGCAAACGGCAATATAGAATATACCACATCTACAGTAGTATAAATAAAATAATGAAAATAAATTAACAGTCAGCAAATGCAGAATTAAATAGCACACAGAACTAGTACATGTTCATACAGAGTCAGGCTCCTACAGGGGAGACCTAAAGCATCTTACTAAAAGCTCAATTAGGCGTCTTTTACGATACAAGTTCTAAAGCAACTATAATTCCTATAAAAAGAAAATTTGTAGCAGCTTCTGTCCTCAGAAAAAGCACGGGCATTCATGTTACACCACTTGAAACACGCTCGCCAAAGTGCTTTTGGTGTCCAAAGCCCTGGTCCTACTGATGCTCAAGATGGCACTACAGAAAAGAAAGGACAAACAATGGTCAATACTACGAATGAAGCAGAAAAATAACTTGTTAAAACCTGTTACTGAACTAAGTTTGGCAGTATACATCACATACAGATATACAAGCTTATTTTCTTGCCTTACTTTCATATGAAGAACAGCTAAACAAGCAAAGACATAAATAAACAAAGAATAATAAGCTGAGGCACAACATATTTGACAGTGTTATGGTTATCACCAACGACCAACAGCAGGAAATAAATCAAGAATTTCATGAAAAACTGTAATACTTTATTGAGTTCAGATTATATATACAAGGCTAAATTTCATCTTTATACCCTCAACTATTTAAGTTTATCAATCTGATACCCTAAAACTTTAATATTATACAACTTAAAACCTCAACTATAATTCTACATAACATATCAGTGTAAACGAAAAATCTTAAATGACAAAAATACCCCTCATTCGCTGTCACTTCAAATAAACCCCAAAGAGTATGGAGGGTAATTTGGTCAAAAAAATATTATTTATTTCATTTGAAATGGAAAATTTAACCCTTAACTGACAGAGGAAAAATATTCAATAGTTCAGGATATCAAATTGAAAAACTTAAATAGTTGAGGGTATCAAGTTGAAATTAAGCCTATATAAAAAATTGAATTCAAATGATTCCAGGTACCCGGGTGACGCAGCTTAACTAGCAAAAAAAAGCAAACAGTACACAAGCTCTACAAAACATGAAAGCTAAATTATGTTAAGCCTAGCACATCAGCAACTTACATAGCCTGGGTGTCTATAAAATGGTCGAGGAATGAGTTCATGAGCAGTGTAAGATTGGTTATAACTTTGTATGGCGCCTATTAGTGGAACAAATACCACGCTGTTCAAAGACATCAAACACGTAGAATAATCTGAAGGAAACATTTATTAGTGTAAGACCAGGTTAGTGTAAGATTAGGACATTAAGCACGTAAAATAATCTGGACAAAACAGGTCACTAGCAAACAATTTCCAGGAAATCTAATACTCCCACTGCATGTATCTAACCTGAGTACCCATCAAATTGATGACCAAGACTGACTTCTTGATGCCTCATAATTATAAGTGGCATAGGGTGATAAAAAATTATTACTCCCCGAGGGACAAGGAAAAGTAAGCATTGTGCCTACTAATTAACCATAAGACTTGCGCATTTGACGGCATCAACAATATAGTTTGCATGATCCATGTTATTGGCTTAACCTCAGGTTGGAATCTAATCCTACCCATAGTTTTAAGTATCAGCCGATACTGATCCGATACGGCCGATACCGATACAGTTTGGCATGTCCCGATCGGGTATCGACCAATATCCAATAATGACCGATACCGACATTAGAGGTCTCTTTTTCGGTCAATTCGGAAAAAAAATTTGAATTAAAAAGAACAATTAGCAAGGGTGTAAAAGCATAGTAAGGTTGTAAAAGCATATAAAGGAGGAAAACTTATATATCGCATATAAATCAATCGACAAGGATGACTACTATTTCATTCAATTTCAAAATTTCAAAAATACTAAAAGAAACAACACTGAAAATACTTTAAATTATGCATAAATGTATAAAATACATTTTCTAAAATGTTAATAATTTACTAATAGTTGTTTGCTTTCCGATACCAAAAAATCCAATACTTCGACCCGAAACCGCCGATACTACCTATACCACCGATTCCGATACTCATAGGATTGGTCCGATACCGATGCTTTGAACCTTGAATTCCTACCACACTTACTTGTTGAGCTTTTCTATACTCTTGGTTAGCAAGAAGAAACTATTGCACCAAAGTTGGTAATCAATGCCCTTATGAATCAAATGGCTGCTTCTGCCTAAAAAAACAGCAGAGTCCCAAAACCTGTTTGGTAACAGAATTATCAAAATAAGTCATGAAAAGCTAATCCACTTTTTGGTGCAGCTTTTGAAGAAGGTAGGAGGCTGCTTTCAAAGCTGCTTCTGCAGCCACTTTCTGAAAAGCAGCAGCAATCCCAAAAGAAATAACTTTGTTTGTATGCTAACATCTGAATCCTCCCAGTTGTGAACTACTGGCATGCCGAGGTTCATATTAATGTTCAGCAAGAATTTATCTACATTGATATAAAGTTAGTTTTCTGTACCGAAAGATAATATGGTCAGTTTTAGTCTATGTTGTACGAATACGGATGAGGATACAACACGTACAAAATATGGACATATTCAAGTCAGTAAAATGCAGTCACTTATGTTGCACAAATACAGGTACGGACATGATAAGTTACGGACACCATTTTCCTGTACCAGTGAAACATGGGTTTTAGTTTTACTTTTATGCTAACTTTATTTAACGCTCATGTTTGATTGAAGAGTCATCTTCATCATGAAGTCGTCCAAAATCAGAAAAATAGATGTTTCATCCAAGATCAAACTTATAGGCGAAGTGACTTACTGTAAGTTGAAGTGTCAATTTGCTCCGGCAGTTCTTTTATGTCGACTTCAAACCGTTCTTGAACCTACACAAAAAGCAAAGTTCCCTAGGTTACAAAATTGGCAAGGAGAAAAATATACCAAACTAAACAAAATAAAACTAACCTGGTTGAGAACATCAGAATCAGAGGCCGATGAAACAAATGTAATGGCCAGACCTTTGGTTCCAAATCGACCAGCCCTACCAACCTGTAACAAGGTCAAAAGCAATCAAAATGATAAACTCCATGATGATAAATTGACTGCACATATGATTTGATGAAATAAGAGAATAACCCTGTGGAGATAAGTGTCTGCAGAATCAGGCATGTCATAATTGATGACAATATTGACACGCTCAATATCAATTCCCCTGCCAACCAAATCAGTCGCTACAAGGATCCTTTTATGCCCTTCTTTGAAGCCCTTGTACCTTGTCAACCTGCCAGACAAGTCATTGAATCATTCGTAAGTTATATATTATTAGAACATAAATAAATTTCAGGTTACAGCAACAAGTGTAAAAGAAAACCAAACACTGCTGTTTTATAAGTATGACTGTTCAAGGACTTTGGAAGCATATGTTCACAAAATATAAAAAATGGGGTTTCACGCTAGTTCTCTGCATGATCTGAATAAACTCCTGCCTACGGATGGCTTTACCTTTTTTTGATGAGTCGGGTTTAATATTGATCTAAACGGGTCGAACTTGAATTGTCGGGTTTCAGGTTGAATATTAATAACGACCCACTCAGCCTATTTAGGAACCAAATACGGGGTATAAATTATCACTTTATAAGCAGATCAGATACTATTTTATGCTGAATTAAAAAAAATGACTATAAAGTAAATATAGGATGTACTAGATTAGCATTGTGGACAAAACTCGTTCACAAAATTCCTTGTACATAGACATCCAAAAATTATGAGTTTACAAAACAAATTTAGTTTATGCTGAATTAAAAATTCTGGATATTAGCAATAACTACCATCATAAACTACTAAAACAGGCATAAATTATGACTATATAAGCAGAAATTAGTTTATGATGACTTAAAAATGATGACTATAAACAGGCAAATACCAGATGTAAATCAAACTCTAGAGAAGCATTATGGACAAAACTCGTTCTCAAAGTTCCTTTTACATAAACATCCCAAAATTATCAAACTGAATCTAGTATATGTCGAATTAAAAATTAAGGATATTAGCAGTAACTACCACCATAAACTACGAAGACATGTATAGTCCACAAGAATAAACCATATATAGCTCCATTTTAAGGGCAGTGGGAGCAGTGGTGATGATAGAGTTGGAAGGGATTGTGTAAAGAGCTGCCGGTGTAGACTGTAAAAATATAATAATAAAATACAAGAGCCTTACTTAAGACCAAAACAGAAAAATATTCACCCATTTCCAATAACAGATAGAATCAACGTATCCTACTTCTTGAAAGATCACAACCCACATGTATAGCACAAAGAGGAACGGGCAGAAATCTAAAAGGAATGTGCTCCCAAATCCTTTATCCCAAATCTTTTGGGTCGGCTGTTGAATACTTTCATTCAGTTCTGTTAAGGACCATGTCCTCTGCAATATTAATAAAAACAATATCCTTTGTTGCCCCCTCAATCCAAATTCGGTTTAGGCCTACCCCTAGTTCTAGCATCTCCTTTGAGTAATATTGTATCACTACTAAAGTGTGCATCTATTTGTCTACATTAAATCAGCTAACGATTTTCTCTCATCTTATCCTCGATTGGCACGACCTCCAACTTCTTGTGAACACACTGATTTTCCAATCTTTCAATGCATTACCTCTCGATCACCTCTCGATCACTTATCCATCTAAGCATTCTCATCTAGTGTTTATATCTATCTATACAAAGAGACCAGGCAGGCAGGCACCCGCCTAGACGCGGGGACGCATAGGCCGCCTTTTAGAACAGTGATTGTGTGGATGAGGACATGGTGGACGGTATCCCAAAGGTTCTGACAGCCGGGTAGAAAGATCTAGCAATAGAGACCGCAACTATACTGAGGTCTTTAGGTGAGGGTCCGAGCAGAGGGAGATGAGGCTTGAATGTGAACCAAGCAAGCACAAGCATTGAAGAAAATGGTTTTGCTGATGAAACCACACGGTGGAAGTCTGGAAGCAATAAGAATTTGTCAGGCACTTGTAATGTGTGTACCAGCTTGTAACGTTCATGCTGCTTAGGAAAGTCGATATCTGGGAGTTAGAGTGGAGGGAGAGGAGGATTGAATGTTAACAATGGGGAAAGCGAGCAGTGGAGAAATTGGTTTTACTGATGACACCACATGGTGGAAGTCTGGAAGCTATAAGAATTTGTCGGGCACAACTTGCAACGTCGTGTCCCATCGTGTAATGTTTGTGTTACTTTAGCTGGAACGCTGTGTTGAACCAGGCAGGCTATTGATTATAGAAAAGCCAATTATCAAAAATAAACAGAAGACTTGAGGTTCAGGTAAACATAACGCAGGTCATAAGAGTATACCACATTCAAGCTTAAACTTTTAGTCAACTATAAAAATGATCAAAAAGAGACATAACAAGATTTCAATGAAATGCACAAGAATATACAAGAATCAAAATGTCACAAACCTTTCTTCTTGAGACATCCCAGAGTGAATGCAGATTGATGGAAAATTGCACTCAGTTAGCAATTTGTTCAACTCTGCTGCTCTGCTGACGCTTTTGACAAAGATCACCACCTGATTGAAGTCCAATGCGTCCAAAAGATCATTCAACTTCCGGTTCTTTTCCAATTCACTGAGTTTGATGTAGTGCTGCCAAAACAAATTAAGCATGTCATTATAATGCCACCAATTTGGTATGTTTACTGCATTCGGTGTTTCTAGTTGTACCTGTACTAAACCATGCAGTGTAAGTTTCGCCTCATCGTCTACATATATTTCCATTGGCTGAAAGGGAACAAATGTCATAATAAAGAGGATTAGGTCGGTGTCCCGAAGATAACTGAATCCAGGCCAAAAACGCAAATTACTGGAACCGGGGGGGTCCATTTGTAATCAACCTCCCAATAGATTCTTGTTCAATCTCAAGTTTGGGGAATATAAGTAAACGGTGTAAGCTGCTGCTGTCCTTCACTTCCAAATCAGACAAAAGAATGGAAAGAAGAGCGGTGAAACTGTTGTATCATTGAGTTCATAACCTCTGCCTTAGTTTCGGTCTCCAAAAACACAGTGGAGACATAATTACAATTTCTACACCCCAACATCCATTTATTTGGCAAGGAATCTCAGGCACAACAGCAAGAAGTAGACAATGTAAGCCTATACCAAAAACAAGTTGATTCGATCCACAAAGATAAAATGGGCATTCCCTAGAGTAATGAAGAAAAGATGTAGTGGCATGATAATTAACCCTCCCCCAAATAAGAAGCCTAACTGGAACAAGCAATGCTTGCTGACAAGAAGACTATGAGAGCGGACACATGTTACAGTTTAAGCTTGGGTACCAACAGGATGATTTCCAGAATTTAAGCAACATCTAAATTTAAACTGGCCACAGAACATTACATCTTGCATGAATCTCTTGCAAACAGGGCGGATCTCCTTGCTGAGTGTCGCCGAAAACATCATGACTTGCTTGTCATGAGGTGTCATTTTGAAAATCTCCTGCACATCTCTTCGCATGTCTACAGAACAGAAAATATGACATGGAATATTGGAAAAGAGAAAGGAACACAAATACAGAACTAAAGAAATAAAGCAGAATAAAAAAGCTAAAAGTGCATCAAATATATATGTACCAAGAGACTCAAGCATTTTGTCACATTCGTCGAGAATGAAATGCCGCACATTCTTCAGAGATAGGTCTTTATCTCTAGCTAAAGCCAGAATTCTTCCCGGAGTTCCAACCACAATATGGGGGCAGTCATTCTTCAATATATCCTTGTGCTTTGTGATGTGAACTCCTCCATAGAATACAGCAACTTTAATGTCTGTCAAGTACGTGCTAAACCGCTCAAACTCATGGCAAATCTGCAAGTAGGAGGTCATATAAGAGATGTATCAAACAAAAACAATAAAAAAACATATTATTCAATAGAAAGAACATAAGCGCAGAACAATATTAACATAAAGATATTGGATACAAACCTGATAGGCCAGTTCTCTTGTGTGGCACAAAACAAGAGCAGACACTTGGCCTGGAACAGGGTCAATCTGTTGAAGACTTGATAGGACAAAAACAGCAGTTTTCCCCATCCCAGACTTTGCTTGGCAGATAACGTCCATTCCCAATATAGCTTGAGGGATGCACTCATGTTGTACTGATGGAGAACCAAACAAAATTGGAGCGTAGCACCTCCAGTAAGTAAAAAATAACCTTCTGGGTCCATTTAATGTTAAGTTTACCAAATTCTCCTCCAAAATGAGATTTGTGGTAGTAGTTTTTACCTGGAAAATGCACGAGAAAATGATTAGCAAACTTACTAAGGAGATCTAATAATATGCAATCGGATAGCAAAAATGTTCTTAAACAGCAAAGACAACTTCCTAAATCCAGAGAGCTTGTTGCTTTATAAAATGCCCTTTCCAACCCAAAAACCCATTATTTTACAGGGTTTATTTGGACTTTAAAGTTCCAAATAATTCATGTCTAAGATTGGTCGAGGATGTGCGACACGTGCATGCATAACATTCATCCCAAAAGTTTGACGGGTACCTAGCAACACTAGGCTGTTATGGAAATGTTAAGGTTCATCTTAAGCACATCAGCGCTATAGGCATAGCCGCATAAAACGTCTAGGGCCAGAAAAAACTCATAGACTTGAAGTTAGGGAAGACATTCATTATCAGATCTAAAAGATAAGACCCGAGTGGTCAAACTGAAAGTTCAAAATTTTGTGTATCCATCGAGTAGTGATTACAATATGCAATTTGGGATCAGGAAACCAAGCACAACAATGCCCACTAACAGTCTAACCAAAGTGTTGCATAACGATGACTCAACAAACAATACAATAAAAACAGATGAAATCTTTCTGGTCATAAGTAAACCTTACCTTGGTTTTCAAAAATTAAAACATCTACACTGGTACAGATGTCATACAACAGGACTATAGGAATAAATCAAACGCCAACAACTCTGCTATTGTAGGAAATGAAAACATAGTGTAAGCCTCACATTTTGAGGCTAGTGGCGCTTACAGTTTGATACTCCCATCTCATCCTTCACCTCTTATAAGATAGACAAGTGACGTGACGTATATCAAATTTTCTTCTAAATGATTACTGTGAGGGTGAACAAGACATCAAGGCTGATACAGGCGACAAAATTATCACCCTAGAATCATTACCAAAAAAGATACTAAACCTGGTGTAACAATCTTGGTGCAAGATGATACAGTGTAAAATGATGCAGAATATTTCAATATACAGGAGAAGGATGGGTAGTAAAAAGTGAGCAAAACGAAAATGGTATTTACTAATGCTAGGATAAGCCAACCAAGCAACACCACCCCATTGAGAAAGGTAAGCAAAACTGAGAAGGGTAAAAACAATATTGATGAAATAGCATGACAATGAATTATAGACCTGAACTCCTAAAGTTATTGTATCATATGATACACGATACGATACACGATACAATACACAAGTAAATCGATAAACGATACGATAAACGAGTTGACAACCTAGCGTAAAGGTTTAAAAAATCCGACTACTCGCGAGAAATAAAATCAAAATTTAAACATTACAAGAATCACATCTCATTTAAAATGTAGTTTATATAAAATTTTCAAATACCATATAGAAACGGTTAATTTACAGATACGACTTGATATTATATATGTATTTACACACACAACGCCCCTAAGAATTACTTGTTATCTTCAAGGAAAATGTACAAGAAAAAACATGTCCAGCTTTGCTATATTGGATGGGGCATTATATGCTTAACTTTATTGTTGTTCGTCTTAATTATTTTTTCATGCAGCAATCACCTCAACTGATAGCAAGCAACAATGGTAACCATTAATGTGGCAAACAATGGTAACATTATCATGTAAACAAAACTCCACCTTTCCATGTAAGGTGGCATAATTGTGGCAATGAACCAAAAAAATACAGGAGGAAAGTAACATAGTATCTACTAGGTATCAAAAGAAACAAAGCTGCTTGCCTTCAGAAGGATGCTCAAACCCAGAATCTACAATGGCCCGGAGAAGCTCTGGTTTTAAAAGGAAATCTCTAAACCCGGAACTGTGAATTCCAACGTAGCCCCTGCGTGATACAAGAATTGACTTTCAGTTACAGAGACAATACTGATCAAAACAAATTGACGCCATAAAACTAAAAATATACCAAGATTAAAAATATATCATTTTCACAATTTGGAAAATAAAGTTCGCCTATTGAAACTAACAAGGGTAAAAATATCCATGTACATAACTTCCATAAAACAAGCAAAGTTCTAAAATATCAATAAACCAAGTAGATAGCAACTAAACTTTATATACAATCAGCAATTAAGGCTTCTTTCAAATGTAAATAAGCGCCGTTATTCTTCTCTCTATCACAAATTTGTTCGGATAAGTCAATATACTAATTGAACTTTACCGATCACTTTGTCAGCTTCTTTTGACTACATAAGTATCAAACTTCAAATGCTGGGGTGCTTAAACTTTTCCCGTCTATTTAGTTTTGGTCAAAAGTGAACTTATAATTAACACATCAATAAGTTTTAAAAATTATCCAAATTTAAAAAAAAAAAAACAATATGTGAAGAAACATCTGAATTGGTACAGTGTAATTGTAGTTGTGTTTGTGTCTGAATAGTGCCATGTAGCATTAGTGTCCATACAACACAGAAAAAAAAAATCAAATTTTAAAAATCCAAGTGCTTTAGCTTTCCTGATCTACAAGTTTAATTAACGCATCAAAAAGTACCAAAAATGAGATTCAAATATTTGAACTAAAACAATTATAGAAATACAAAGAAAAAATGATAAATTATTTGCAAAATTAGCATATATGCCAGAAATAACCATATAACAGTATTCCATATCCCAATAAATATACTTATGCAAGACAAATAATCACGCACAAATCAAACGAAATCGATAAAGTAATCTTACTTCTTCGCCGCTTCGCCAGTCGCCTTGGCTGCAGCGGAATCGGGGACCTTCTCTTCGTCCTCTTCGTAATCGAGAAGCTCCTCCTCGTAAGCATCGTTGTCCTTTGCTTCTCCCATCCCTAAACCCACAAAAAACACAAGGATTATACATCAATCCAACAAAATCGACAAAAGAATCTCCAAATCGGAGAAAGATCGTGGAGAGCTCACCTACGACGAGTACGAAATAGGGTTTTCCGATTTAGGGTTTCGAATAGTCTGCAAAGAAAAATAAAGCGAGAGGGGGGGGGGGGGTAGAAACCCTAGATTAAGGGTTTCAAGAGAGGGAGAGGGAGGAAATTAGGGTTTCTATGGAGACTTGGAAAGAGAATGAAAACCCTAAAGGGTTCGTAAAGAAAGAGAGAGAGAGGGATAAAATAGTAGTGGGAAGTCGACAAAGGATGCAAGGATGGGCTATTTGTGTTGCGGCCGGCAGTCGGATTCGGATCCACCGTCGAAATGCTGATCCGTTTTTAAGACTGGTTTTTCAAAACATAAATTTTACTGTAGCAAAATTAATTTATATTAAATCAATGTAAACGAAACAAGTTTATCTAAATTAAAAATAAAGACACAGTCCGCCAACTAAGTTGGCAGAAAATAGAAAGCAGCGAACACGTGTACAGATGTGTAGAGCAAGTGGACACCATTGTACAATTTTTGCCAACTCTGTTGGCCGAAGTTGTGCAACAAGGTTGGCAAAAATTAGACAGTGGGACCTGTTTGGTTGGGGTGGTTTGGTTTGGTTTGGTTTGGTTTGTTTTATGAGCTTTTTTTTTTAATTAGTTATGTTTTGATTTTTTTTAATTTAGTTTTTTCTATTTTTTTTTTTGGGGATTTTGATTTTTTTTATTTTGTTTAGTTTTGGATTATTACATGAAGATGTCCACTTATATATTTGATGCACCACAGTTTGATACAGCTACAGAGTTTGAAATCACGAAAGTTTTCGCCATCTCTGATGGAGAAAATATATAAAAAAAAAAATTATATTTGTCTAATTTTTGCCAACTGGGTTGGCGAATCAAGTTGGCGAAAATCTGACAATATTTTTTTTTTAGTTTTTTTTCTTTTTGTTGGTTTTTTCTAATTTTTGACAATATAATTTGGTTTTATAAATTTTTTGTACAAAAAAATTGTAGTACAATATTAATCAGAAATTTGTTGTACAGAAAATATTTTTAAACAAATTAACTAAAACGAAACAATTTGTAAAAAAATTAAAATCACAATACTAATTTGGTATTTTAAAATTTTCGACCTCCAAAAATTAGTATAGATAACTAAAACAAATAACAAATTAATTATCATTCATATTAGTATAGATAATAAAAAAAATTCGAAAATAAAATTACCAAAAGTAAAATTTATAGGTCGAAACATCTTTTTTTTGCGATTCTAAAAATTTTCAAAGTCCGTAAAATGGTGAAACAGTTTATCCCGTAGTACTTTTCGATACGGTCATTTTTGCACAAACTGAACCTTGTTTCGACCTCTCAGTCAAAAGTTATGATACTTTAAAGTTTTAAATTTTAAAGTTTTGTTTATAACATGTGCGTCTTGTTTCGGATAAAAATTCTTTCTACACGAATTGTGTTACTCTCGTCGAAAACATACAAATCGATCTATTGTTTGACGAAAAACGATTTCAAAACAAATAGTTATGGCCGCTCGAAGTCTGCTCGACGGCAGACGTAATATTCTTACGGCAGATTTTTTTAAAAAAAAATTGTTGTTCAAAGATAGCATATTTTATTTTTGATGTTAAATTTTATTTTTTTCTAATTTATTTTAAAAAATTATTGCTACATCAATTTTTTTTAAAAACAACTAAACCTAAATAAAATTAAACAAAAGGGAAAAAAATTAAAACAACGAGAAAAAAAAAATTTACTGTAGAAAAATTAAATTATATTAAATTAATGCAAAAGAAACAAGTTTACCTAAATTAAAAATAAAAACACAGTCCGCCAACTCAGTTGGCGGAAAACAGACCGCAGCCGACATGTGGACAGCAAAAGGCAAACGTGGGCCCCAACCTGGGCCCACTATCCAAAATCAACTAACTTTGGGCAATGGGGCCCGCGGGTTGGGTTGTGGTGGTTTGGTTTGATTTGGTTTGTTTAATGAGTTTTTTTTAATTAGTTGTGTTTTGGTTTTTTTATTTAGTTTAGTTTTGTATTTTATTTTTTATTTTTTTTGTATTTTGATTTTTTTTTCCCACTGCATTGTTTCTAGTAGTCCTGCAAAAAAAAATGGCAATTGTTATATCACTAATAAAATTTCTAAATGCATGACGATTCATAAATTCTCTTCCAATGAATAAATTGTTTAAACTATCAACATTATCATCAAGTACATCATCTATATTTTCTATTAAATCATCAATATTTTCATCGTCGGTATTACCATCATCTACTATATGTTCTTCTTCAGTAAATGAAATAACTTGGTGAGAATAACTAGGAGCACTACTAATTCTTGGTGGTTATGCTAGTGGAGTAACAAAAATATTAATATACGGTGATTGTATATTAACTTCAAGAATAAATTTTCATGCTTCCTCACTAACTAAATTTATACAATTAGATAGATAAATATGTACCAATAAAAATTCATAGTCAATAGAAAAAAAAATTAATTATTAGATTACGTAAATTATCAAACAAAATATTTCCATCAATTAAAAGAACTTCAACTAAACCTGTTTCATAAGCTAACCCATTGAAAGAGTGGTTGTGAAATACCACCAAGCGAGCATAGTATTGTTATACTTCGATCCATGGCAACAAGAAAATAGACTTCAAATATTGTATATCGAAATGAGCTTCTCCTGTGTGGAAAGAAAGAAACTTCGTATGAAAAAAAATAAAAAAAATTTTGCAATGTTTGATATGTTGATATTAAACAAATATTACGTTTATATAGGTAACTTTGAAACGATCATTAGACGAACGTTGGATATGAACGTTGGAAAAATAAGAGTCGTTGAAAGAGCGGTTGTGAAATAGTCGTTGGACATAAACCAACTACTAAACCAACACCAATCCATAGACCTAGACCCAATTTCAAACCCAAATAAAAACAAAACCATTCCCCAACCAAATAAAACCCAAACCCGAATAAACATAAAATTAGAGGACGAAAAAAAATACATTTTTAAAAATTTTTTATTTAGTTTTTATTTTTCATCAAACATTGCAAAAAAAAAAATTTCTTTACAATTTTCTACAAAAACCAAATTGTTACTTTTTTTAAAAATCTAAATTTTTCTTTACAATTAATTTATTTAAATTTTATTTCGTTAAAGTAAATTTTCTTAAACAAAATTCCAAAACTAAACTAAATAAAAAAAAACTAAATAAAAAAATCAAAATCCAAAACTAAACTATAGAAAAAAAAAACTAAATAAAAAAAACCAAAACATAACTAATTAAAAAAAAACTCATTAAACAAACCAAAACAACAAAACCAAACCAAACTGGCACGCCCCAGTCCCAAAATATCGAAGGATTAGCCACGTGATAATGGCCAGCAGCACAACTCCAATGGGCAGCGCAATTTGATGGACCCGTTAGTGTCACGCCCCAGTCCCAAAATACCGAGGGACTGGACGCGTGATATGGCCAGCAGCACACACCGATGGACAAACCCAATTTATTGGATCCATCAGGGCGCACTTAAGCTGTAGTACAACAATAATGGTCTAAATATACTAATCTCATCCACATATATGAATACAACAATATCAGAATCATAAAGCAAGATCAATCTCAATAAAATATAAACTCGGGAAATAACCCGATAATGAGTCTGATACAACTGTCAAGATACAAGAATAAAGATAACCACAGCAAATACTGAGTATGAACAGTATATACTCAGAAGATACCCTCAGGGATCACTCGTCTACTGGATCTGGTACTGCTCCTGTGTCTGCTCCTGATAATGCTCCTGCTAATGCTCATGTATACCTCGGGATCAATCTCGTCTGCTAATCCTGGGGACATAATCCGGATCCAGGTCCTCAGGGGACATAACAAGGTACAGATAATACAAGCCAAAATAAATGCAGTACAATAGTGAATGAAATAAATAGGGTAAATATGTATCCATCTATGTGAAATGCAAGTGAGAGCATCACTAGTACTTAGGCTGAGACTACTACAAGCTCTGTGTCGGGGAGCCGGGTAGCAGTAATATCATGTGGTTGTCTAGCTCGGAGAGAGACTGAGACGCCGACATAATATAGTCAACCTGTAGCCTGTGTGACTCTCCAGCAATAAATGAAACAATAGGGTAAACTATATAACCAGTTAAGTGATATGCAAGATGAGAGCATCACTAGAACTCAGGCTGAAATCACTACAAGCTCTGTGTCGGGGAGCCGGTAGCAGTGATATCATGTGGTTGTCTAGCTCAGAGAGAGACTGAGACGCCGGCATAATATAATCAACCTGTAGCCTGTGTGACTCTCCAGCAATAAATGAAACAATAGGGGAACACTAAATAACCAGCTAAGTGATATGCAAGATGAGAGCATCACTAGAACTCAGGCTGAAATCACTACAAGCTCTGTGTCGGGGAGCCGGTAGCAGTGATATCATGTGGTTGTCTAGCTCAGAGAGAGACTGAGACGCCGACATAATATAATCAACATGTATCCTGTGTGACTCTCCCCACCCAATGTAATCATGCGTCTCATGTCCACAACGTCTCATGTCCATGTCACGCAAGATCAAAGCTAATGCAACCAGTCATGTAATATCTATGAATATAATGTCTATGTCATAAAACCTGTATCCTATACAGAATCACCATGAATATCTCAAGAAGATTCTGTCTCATGAATAGTGTCAAGTGTCTTGGGTTATGATGTACTTGATAAGGCAAGTACGAGAATGTAAAGGGTCACGATATCTATCTCTAGGTGACGTTACACAACTCCGCGTACGGTGTTGACACCCGACTATTAATCGGACGCTAAGTAAGTCACACGGTCCTAGGTCAAGCATGTATAACATATAAATAAGGCAAGAAAATATGTAACAATAACTGCAAGATTTGGCAAGATACACTTACCTGGGGTTCTGGCTCCAACTGTAGCTCTGGTATCAGTGGGATCTGCAGGGACTCCTCCGGTTGCTGAAATAAACATCACCATCAGATTCAGAAAATATCAAATAGCTAGAAACGCCTGTCCTTGAGTCCAATTTGGACACAGGGGCAAAAATGACAGTTTTTGGTCAAAGCGGGGTCCACATGTAGCCCGCTTCGCACCGAAAAATGTGTCAGGGTCAAAGGTCTCCAAATTCGTCAAACTTAGTGTCAACAAGTCCATAACGATGATACGAACCCAACGGAACTTCCAGAATTGGATTCCGATGAGCCGATCACAAAATCGCCCGTCAGGTGGAGCCGCGGGGCCCACGATACGCGATTTTGTCAACGTTCTCAGAATCGAACCAAACTTGGGTCACAGGACCAGCGTATTGCTATGAGTCCGATGGCACAAGTTTCATCTCGATCCGACGTGTGTACACAAAGTTACGACGTGTTCCAGAACAGGCAGATACGGGACGTTATTGGCGGATACGCGTTGATTCCGGTGTGCACGCACATCCAAATCAACTTCTGCGAAATCCTGTACGTCCGTATCAACGACACGCACGTTTCGGTGAAGACCACCCGCGACCAAGTCGTCCCGTTTGGCGGGGTGCACTCAGTTTCGGGATAAAACGGGGTGTTGTTTTTCCTATTTTTGGATCGCGGTTCGCGATCGCCACAGGACGCGACGCACCGAGCGGGTTGCACGGGCATCGAGGGGGTCACACAGCCTACGCGTCACAACTGATGGAACGAAAAACAGAGCAACGAGGAGAGAGAATGGGTTACCTGAACAGGGCTCCCTGGAACGAGGTTCTTCGTGTCCGCGAGGAGTTGCGACACGACACAAATCGTGTTCGGGTACTGTGCTGCCGTGTCCGAGTACTGTGTCCGGGTTCTAGGGTTTCGATCACAGCGGCTGGGACTGGGGGGTTCGCCGGAGGACGGCGGCTCGGGCGGAGGCTCGTCTGCGGCTGCCGGGGCTAGGGCTGGGGAGATCGTCGCCGGGAGCTGCTGCGGCTGCGCTGATGGAGGCGGGCGGTGCTCGTCGAGGGACTGCTCGGCGGAGGCTCGGGGTCTTCGTCGACCAGCGCTGCTCGGGGCGGAGGACGGCGAGGCGCTGCGGGGTGGCGCTGGGGTAGAGGAGGCGGCGGTGAGGATAGGGTGGCGGGTCGGTTCGTCGAGAGGAGGAGGAGGGGGTTGTCGAGGGCTGTGGGTCGAGGAGCGGGGCTGGGCAGCGGAGGAAGGAGAAGGGAAGGCGAAGGTGGCTGACCGTGGCGGTGGCGCGGAGAGACGGCGAGGGGCTCGGAGAGAGGGCGGAGGAAGTGGGTTGGTAGAGCTCGGGGCTGTGGGTCGGGGTCGTGGCAGAGCGGGGCGGAGGAAGAAGGCGACGGTGGAGACGTTCGGGGAGAGAGAGACGGAGGCGAGACGGTGGAGAGGGGTTGCACAGGCGGGTCGTCGGCGGCGGGGAGTGGCGGCGCTGCGGGTTAGGGTTCCGGCGTCGAGGCGGAGGAGAGAGGGTTATATATAGGGCTAGGGCGAGAGGGACGGGGGTTAGGTTTAGGGTTCCGGGGTTGAGGGAGGGGAGTGGGCCGGGCGAGGAGGAGGCGAGGGGGTCGTGGGCCGGCAGCGCGGGCGGCCGAAAAACGTGGGGCGTGCGGGTGAGCGGGTAAGCGGGTCGGGCCGGATCGGGCTGGGTAGGACCCGACCCGTTAGGGTCTAGGCCGGTTCAGACCGGTCCGGTTCGGTTGGACTGGGTTCAGCCCGGTTCAATCCGGCTTGAGCCCGGTTCAACCCGGTTCAGTCTTGGTTTAAATAAAACAGGGTTTTTAGGGCTTTAAAAATGCTTCCGGAGTCCAATAAATTTTCGAAAAATTATCCTATGTCTAGTTTTTCATTTTGCACCATAAAATATTATTTTCATAATATTTTAACATTAATTAACAACAGTTAAAAATCATTTAATCATAAAATACCTCAGTTTTAATTACAGAAAAATTCCAAAAAATTATGAAAAATCCAAATTAAAAATTCTTGAAAAATCAGGGGGGTTACAATCTACACCCCTTAAGAGGATTGCGTCCTCGCAATCAAAGAATAACCGGTCAACAAAGATGATACGGTTGTAAAATATTGTTCGAAGCACATCACAATCAAGGAGAATCAAGGTTGAGGGTGTAAGAATAACACATAGGAAAAATCATTTTCCTAAGCATTAAAAGTTATGCAATTTTTTGGATAAAAGAAATCTAGAAAACTACAGTTCAGAAAAACTAGATTATCACTAGGTTATCAATTATTAGCAAGTTCAAAATTACTGGGTTAAGGCTGAGGTCACGAACCAACATGCACGAGCTAAAACAGTACTAGAAACGATAGCTACGAATCACTTACGCGCATTAGTTAATCCACGAGTCTGTGCGTTCTCCAAGGTCATCGCCAGGGCTTGTTCACGTCCTTGCGGTCGATTCCTCTGCTGCTGTTGAGCCTGCTAGAAGAGTGCTGCCTGTGGTGCCAATGGTGGTCTCTGCTGATATCCTCCTGGAGCTGGTGGTAGGACTCCTTCAACTTTCGTTTGTGATGCTCCCAATGCTGGATAAGCTGGCCTCGATACTGGTAACGCTTGTTGGTTAACCATTGGTGCTCTTTCTCGACGCTCAGGGCATTCCCTCAATGAATGCTGACTGGATCCGCAAGCTAAACAAAATTTTTTTTTTTGTCTACACTCGTCCTCAATATGTCCTCGCTTGCGATAATATTGACAGATAGGTAGTGCCTGTGGAGATGCTCCTGGTGGCTGGTGCATGTGAGGTCTCTTTGTAGCTTCTTTCTGTGGTGCCCCGGCTGGTGCTGATGTGGACGGCCGCTTCAGACTGGTCTCTCTCCTGATGACGCGTTCCATGCGTCAGGCTGCAGCAAGGACATCCGGGTAAGATGTAGGTGCAACGGATCCAATTAGTTTATGTAGCTCGAAGTTTAGTCCGTCGAAGAACTTCTCAGCCTTCTCTTCTTCTGTCGAAATCAAGGTTGGGGCAAAGCGACTCAGACGAATGAATTCCATGTTGTATTCTTTCACTGTCATGCTGTCTTGAGTGAGGCGATTGAACTTGTCCCGAAGTTCTGATCGAGCGATAGCTTAATGTACATCTCCTAAAAGAGTCTGGAAAACTCTTCCCAAGTGACTCGGTCTGGTCCGAGCCGTGTCTCCTCAGATAGCCACCAGTGATGTGCATTGTCCGTCAACTGCATTCTGACGGCTGTCATCCAACGTTCCCTTGGAAGCTCAGCTGCTTTTAATTGATGTTGGGTGTTGGTGAGCCACTCATGAACTTCTGTGGGCTCCTTTTTGCCTGAGAAGGTACGGGGCTTCAGCTGGCGAAAATCGGTGATTGAGCCCATCGTTGGTCGTCGTGCTGGTAGATCTGCTTGCTCTAGTGCGGTTACTAGGCTGCGACTCAAAGCCTCTTGTTGAGCTGGCATTATTGCATAGATCATTTGAAATATCTGTTGTCCGTCCATGGCCTACCCTGGTGGAATTGGTGGAGTAAATTGCGTCGATGGTGGAACGTCATTTTGCTGGATTCTCGAGGCATGCTGACTTGCTTGACTACGCTGTTGAGCTGATGGACCTTCTTCTACTGGTGTTACTTCATCTTCGTTGGTTACCAAAACATCCCTTGGTGATCTTTCAGGAGTCTCATTGTTTGCTCGTGAATCCATAACTCTGCAACCAAAATAAACAATAAGAGGCGCACGGGATCAAGGCAGGATGCAAGTCAAGAATTTAATTCGAATCCGATATAGATATCAAGAACGTTTCAAGCAAGTGGATGATATCCTAAAAACTTATCATATTCTTATTGCAGGCTTGCTCGGTCCCTAAGTTGAAACCGAACAATTTAGTTGTTGACCTGTATGGGCCACCACAAAAACCATGTCACGCCCCAGTCCCAAAATACCGAGGGACTGGACACGTGATAATGGCCAGCAGCACACACCGATGGACAAACCCAATTTAATGGATCCATCGGGGCACACTTAAGCTGTAGTACAATAATAATGGTCTAAATATACTAATCTTATCCACATATATGAATACAACAATATCAGAATCATAAAGCAAGATCAATCTAAAAAAAAATATAAACTCGGAAAATAATCTGATAATGAGTCTGATACAACTGTCAAGATACAAGAATAAAGATAACCACAGCAAATACTGAGTATGAACAGTATATACTCAGAAGATACCCTCAGGGATCACTCGTCTACTGGATCTGGTACTACTCCTGTGCCTGCTCCTGGTAATGCTCCTGCTAATGCTCCTGTATACCTCGGGATCGATCTCGTCTGCTAATCCTGGGGACATAATCCGGATCCAGGTCCTCAGGGGACATAACAAGGTACAGATAATACAAGCCAAAATAAATGCAGTGCAATAGTGAATGAAATAAATAGGGTAAATATGTATCCATCTATGTGAAATGCAAGTGAGAGCATCACTAGTACTCAGGCTGAGACTACTACAAGCTCTGTGTCGGGGAGCCGGTAGCAGTAATATCATGTGGTTGTCTAGCTCGGAGAGAGACTGAGACGCCGGCATAATATAGTCAACATGTAGCCTGTGTGACTCTCCATCAATAAATAAAACAATAGGGTAAACTATATAACCAGTTAAGTGATATGCAAGATGCGAGCATCACTAGAACTCAGGCTGAAACCACTACAAGCTCTGTGTCGGGGAGCCGGTAGCAGTGATATCATGTGGTTGTCTAGCTCAGAGAGAGACTGAGACGCCGGCATAATATAATCAACCTGTAGCATGTGTGACTCTCCAGCAATAAATGAAACAATAGGGGAACACTACATAACCAGCTAAGTGATATGCAAGATGAGAGCATCACTAGAACTTAGGCTGAAACCACTACAAGCTCTGTGTCGGAGAGCCGATAGCAGTGATATCATGTGGTTGTCTATCTCAGAGAGACTGATACGCCGGCATAATATAATCAACCTGTAGCCTGTGTGACTCTCCCCACACAATGTAATCATGCGTCTCATGTCCACAACGTCTCATGTCCATGTCACGCAAGATCAAAGCTAATGCAACCAGTCATGTAATATCTATGAATATAATATCTATGTCATAAAACATGTATCCTATACAGAATCACCATGAATATCTCAGGAAGATTCTGTCTCATGAATAGTGTCAAGTGTCCTGGGTTATGATGTACTTGATAAGGCAAGTACGAGAATGTAAATGGTCACGATATCTATCTCTAGGTATATGCAAGTATTATGTCACGAATCCTGTAAACATATACAGAATCAGCATAAATATCTCAGAAAAGATTATGTCTCATAAACAATGTCAAGTGTCCTATGGTATGACGTACTTGACAAAGCAAGCACGAAAATATATAGAATCATGGTATCAACTCTCTAACCGACGTTACACGACTCCGCGTACGGCATCGACACCCGAATCTTGTTCGGATGCTAAACAACATCTCACGGTCCTAGGTTGAGCAGATACATCACAGAAATAACTCAAGCAAATAATATTAAAGTAATTACTGCAAGTTTGGCAATGTACACTTGTCTGGAATTTGAACTCCTTCAATTGCTCTAGTAACAGTAAAATCTCCAGGTACGCCTCCGGATGCTGAAATAAACATTACCATCACTCTCAGAATACATAAAATAGCTAGAATTGACTACTCATAAGTCCAATTTGGACACAGGGGCAAAAGTGACAGTTTTTGGTCAAAGCGGGATCCACATATAGCCCACTTCGCACCGAAAAATATGCCAAAGATAAAGTTCTCCAAATTTATCAAACTTAGTGTCTAGAAGTCCAGAACGATGACAAGAATCTAACGGAATGTCCAGAACTGGATTCCGATGAGCCGATCACAAAATCACCAATCAAGTGGAGCCGTAGGGCCCACGAAACGGAGTTTCGTCAACGTTCTCAGAATCGAATCAAACTTGGGTCACATGACCAGAGTAACGCTACGAATCCGATGGCTCAAGTTTCGTTGCGAAACGACAAGCATACACAAAAATATGATGAGTGTCAGAACAGGTCGATACAAGATTTTTTGACGGATACGCGTTGATTCCGGTGTGCACGCACATCCAAATCAACTTTCGTGAAATTCTACACGTCCGCGTTGACGATACGCGCATTTTGATATAATTTTCACACGACGAAGTCGTCTCGTTTAGCAGAACGCACCCCGTTTCAAAAAATTTCGGGTTTAAAAAATTAAGTTTTTTTGTCAACTTTAACCGCGAATAAAATTCAGCATACAATAAATTAAAATGAACTAATTAATGGGATCAAATCTTGGTTATGTTGTCTAAATTAGTGTTTAAGTAAAATTTAAAAATATTAACTAAGTTGGGAAAAAACGGCAATGAACATGGGGGTTTGGGACAGTTTTCTGAACTCCAAATTGGGTTATTTTTTCCTGTTTTGTGTCGCAATTTACGACCGACACAGGATGCGATACCCCAAACTAATTATACATGGTTCGAGAGGGTCATACTGTGAACACAACGCAATAGGCCATTCGAGAATCGATACAACGTGGAAGAAGAAAACTCACTGTAAACAGAGGGTCGATTCCGCGCTGTGCTGCGCGTGGACGGATGCGACGGTGCACGATCGTTGGCGGCGGTGCCCGTTCGTCGTCGGCGGGTTGTTGCGGCTGCTGCCTATCACCCGTGCGTTCAGTCGCGGCCGCTCAGGGAAGTTCCTGTCGGAGCCGAAGTCGTCGTCGTCGTCGTCGCCGGAGTCGTTCGAGAATCTTGTATTTTTTAAGACATTGAAAGAACAAATGTATGTATTCTATTTTTTAGTATGTGATTTATTTTTGGTTTTTTTATATTTGAGGTCGACCCCCCTCTCTTAAATTGCTGCGTTCGCACATGTTCAAAACCACCAATAATGATGTTCAAAATAATAATAATAAGTTGCAATTGGAAGAGAAGTTGCGTTAGAGGGAGATCAATTTTGAGTAGGTTGAAAGAGGAAGGTGTGTGAGAGGAAGATAGATTTGGATGCTTGAAATAGTGTATTGTCCTTAAAAAATTTTGTGTTATCCTTTTGTTACCTCTATAACTTAAGAGTGATGTCCCTATTATGTGATAACCCCCTGTTATTTTTGGTGGTGGCATGAGTAACTGAAAAAAAAAACAAAAGATAAGATTTTTTTTTTACTTATCTCCAACTTTATTTACCATATTAAAGGGTGCACCACACAGTTTTTTCATATTGTACATGCCCTCAAACTTTTGATAGAATCCGTCTAGTCATGACGGTAAAGAATTTTTTTTTATGTGAAAATGTCCCTTCCCCATTGTTTTATACCTCTTCCCTCTCAGACCCCCTCCTCCCTCCCTCCCCGCTGCGGGCAGCCGACCACCGCCGCTCGCCCTAGCTCCCCCCCTATCCGCCATCGCCCCCCTCCCCACCCCCGCTCCCCCTCCTAATCGCCACCGCCCCCCCTCCCCGCCCCAGTCGTAGTAGCAACATCAACATCAGCACCCGCGTTGCGCGTGAGCGGCGGCGAGCAGCGCTGCTGCTGCTGTTGGCTAGGAGGGTCGGGGCAGGGAAGGGGGACGGTGGCGGGGAGGGGGGAGGAAAGCGGGGGTGGTTGGGGCGGTGGCATTGAGGGAGGGGAGCGGGGAGTTGTTGCGGGAGAGCAAGAGCGGAGAAGGGGACAGTGGGGGGGGTGAGAGGGGGGGGCGCTGCTGCTGGGAAGGGGGGCTGTAAACTCCCTCACCCAAAATAGGTATTTTGTGTATATTTTATATTATTATATTTATTATAGATGTTGAATTTATTTAGAGTATTCTCTTAGTTAATTAGATTTTTTTTTTTATATTTACTTATATAAATATTTATTTAGAGTTATTTTTAGGCTATTTTAGATTATTGAGATTTTTCCATAAATTTTAGTTAATTAAAAACTAGTAACACTAATTTTCTAGGACTTTGAAGAATTTATTTTATGTTCAGACTTAATTAAAAATATTCCAAAATTTTATTTTAGGTTCTAAATAGTCAGATATATTTTCTAGAATTTTCTGGGAATTTTCTGAATATTTTAGTATTTATTGGGAATTATTTAGGCTAATAACTAATTTTTATGACTTGTAGAATTTATTGTGCAAGTCCAGGAATATAGAATGGACCCACGTTATTTTCTAGGATTTATAATATTATTATATATTTTTTGGAATTATTTCATAATTTTTGGAATAATGTTAGTATTTATTTTTAGTTAAATGGATAAGACTAATGTTTAGAGCTTCTCCTAATTATAGTAGTAAACTTATGAATATAAAATTGTCCCAAATATTTTTCTAGGGTTTATAGGTTCAAAATATATTTTACGTAATTTTTCCAGATTTTTATGATTATTTTTAATATTTATTTGGAGTTATTTAGATTTAGAATGACTTAAATAATGTTTTGATAAAGGCAAATCAAAAATAAATAATATAACAAAAACCATCCAATCAGATTCTAACACGTGTCAGCCTATAAATATCCATTCAGCCGCAGGTACATCCCTATATATATATATTATTATAACCCTAATTATCCCATTATTTTAGAGAGAGAGATTTTAGAGAATTGCCATATAGGGTTCCTTCATCTTCCACAAGCCATTCCGTATAGCTCCGGACTCCAAACGAGGCCTAGTTTCTTGCGTTAGAAAGATATTAAGGTTAGCTTTTTGATTATATAATTTATTTTACAAAATTATGAGTATTAAATTCTGGAAATTTCGTAGAGCACAGCATGTCCAAAAATAGACGTGTTTCAATGTTTTCGCGATTCCGGGAGAACCAGGAATCATAATCATGAACCGTTTAAAGTTTTGGAAAGCTAATATCGAGATCATTGACATATGTTTTTCTAAGAATTTAATTCGAAGTATTTATATACTGTTAATTCTGTAGAACTTCTAGGTTAGAATTTAACCATCGGTGCACAATACAAAATTTGTATGTGCCATAATTTCCAAACGAAATTTGAATTCGGACGAGCCGTAAATTCTAGCATATTTTTGACGGTGAAATCTATAGGAAATCATGCATGAAAGTTGAGTTTGTGACGGTTGACTTTTCGGTCAACAGATCGTCTCGATTTGCGTGCCATGAGTCTCGAGTTGATAAAATTCAGTTTCTTTGGACAAAATTTAGGAATTAACATAAAAATCAGAATAATAAGATTAAAATAGGATTTTAGAGTAATTATTTTAGAATTAAATAAATTAAAATAAATTATCTTTTGACGTGATAAATTTGTAATACATAGGCTATTTGGACTGTGACTTGGACTCTGATTCATACCAGCAACAGGACCCCAGGCAAGATACCTTGCCAAATTGCTTACAGTATTTTGCATGCTTAGTATATTTCTGTATATTTATTGCATTTCTGTATATTTATTGCATGTGTAGTTCCTTTCTGTCGTTACTATATATTAGATATGTTGACACACACTTGACACTTAGTATCATAGAGGACAATCATTAGGCGTATGGGCTTTTAACCACTCTGGTAAACCATAGTAACTAGCACGCACTATGGTGGTCGTGTCCGATGGTCGCTACCCCCGAGGTATGTCGATTGATGGAGTCCGAGGGTCGCTACCCCAGAGGTATGTCGGCTGATGATGTCCACTGACGAGCGTATGAGTTGTGAGGATTAGATCGAGTAGCCTACCCTTACCCATACGTCGAAAAGTTGTCCTCATTTGCATTCATATAGATGGTCTTGTATAGCGTACTTATTTATTTTCAAATAATATGCATGTTTACTGTATTCAAATTGGCTCACATTTTCTGTATCTTGTTACGTCCCTCTGAGGACCTGGTCCTCTGCCAGGTGTATCTGTTCTTGAGTATTTGCAGGAGCACAGATTTGGATGATTACTTGTGTTGCGAGGATGTCTTCTCTTCGAGCCCATGGTCGTTAGCTGGTATTCCTATATTGTAATTGTTGTGTTGTACTTTTCCATTCGAGTTGGTAGTAGATTTGTTTCCATCCAACTATCATCCTTAGATACTTCTTTTTGAGATATAGTTTCATAGATACTGGTTATTTATTTCTATATGATTTTGGTAGATGAGATTTAGATTTTACCCTATGACTTGTATTACATTTTATACCACTTGTGGATTTGATATTCATATTACAGCGTACGTATGGATTTGGTTTCCATATATTGGAGTTGCCATATCCATGCGGCTGGCATGCTTACGTGTCCTAGTCCTACGTATTTTTGGGACTGGGACGTGACATATTTTTGTGGTGGCCCATGCAGGTCGAGAGCATATTGTCTCGGTTACGTTACTGTACCGAACAAGCCTGCACCTAGGACTAGAGTATAGGATCTCATCCACAATTGACTATGATTTATCTTCCTCCTATCTGTTCTATTTGAACAATTGTATCATGCTTGATTCATGTGCTTCCCTAATAGTTCCTCGAGTATAGCCTTCTGCTGAGAATATAGGAACCCCTGTTATTAGGATGATAATTAGAGTAGCATACCTATTAAGATTACAACGAGGATATAGACACACCACTAAGTTTAGAATATCTAGTGAACCTATAATTCCTTATCTATAGATTGGTTTACCATTATCCCCTGATGTGTTATGAGGACTTGAGAGTAGTATAGATACTACTAGAGTTAGTTATAAGTTTACCATTATGGTTGCCCCTAGCATTGAGAAACCAATAGAAAACCAAAGTGAATATTAGGACTGAACCTAACCCACGCCGTTAGATGAGTATTGGAGAACTATAAATTTAGATTCTTGTCTTGAGATAAGCAGACAGTACCTTAGAAAGCCAAGAGCAATACATAAAATATTTTCCTAATCATACCTCAAACACAGAGACTAGCATATCCCTTTCCCTTGGAAAACCATGATGCTATCTAGAGCCCCTCTATTTTCATATATTGTTCCCCTGCGACCATAGCGTTCGCTAATTGTACGACGACCAAAATTATATTCTTCTTTTCTTTATCTTTCAACTCGTGCCACCTGACACTTCTGATAGTAGGCCAAGTAATTTATTTTTTTGTTAAGGACACATAGTTTGTTAGGATTATAGTTGTAATCTTGAATTTTGAAATTTTGTGCTTAGTAGTTAGAACTTGATAGTTAAGTTATTCTTGTAGATTGAGACCTGATGCTTATCCCTTAGTTTTAAATTGCGTAACTTGTACCACACCTCAATACGAGTTATATTCTATTTCCCTTGAGGCCAGTAACTGTCCCATTCTTACTATTGACACTTGCACTATGACTAAGAGTTAAGACGACCATGACCTATGTAATATAAGAGGATACCCTAACAAGTACCAAGATCCCTTCTCGAAGACCCTAACAGGAGCTTCTACGGTACCCTTAAGACTGTCACAATATTAGTTTATTGTTTTAAGTTGCGTAGTATACCTCACAACCTAGTATCACATAGTCTTTTGACCTATTATTGAAGTGTGATTGAACAACATTAATTGTATACTAGCATAAGACGACAGTGGTTATTCAGACAATAGAAGTTAGAGGTCCTTGCCCACATTTGGTCGACTAGCGACATAGACAAGGAGGTTGTATGATAACTGTAGGGATTGTAGAGTCTTTTATTATTGTTGCTTAGTTGTTTTGTTTTGTGAACTTGAATTAATTTGTACCTCCTTTCATCATCATCTAGCGTACTTATATTTGCTGTACTACCTTGACTTATGCTGCTATTATAGCCTAGTTTTGCAAGCTTACTCTTTTACCGAGCTTGATCATGAGATATGTATTATTGGGGACGCCTACTAATACATTTCAGAATCAGTGTATTAAGGTCTAGCTAACCTTAGTGCGCTTGATCCGTCCTTCGTAATACTACTTTACGTGGATTGAGATATGTAGCGATTGGTAGACGAATATACTTGTCCTAGTCATGTCTGAGCGTATCGTATCGGCTACATAACTGTACTAATACGAGCATGTGAATAGGAATTACCAAAATAGGATTTCAATCCACAACTACTTTAACAATTTCTATTTGAATTCTTTAAACGCCTTGATCCCGATACTTCTATTCTATTACCTCGCCCTTGAACTCTTTATTATTGATCTCCGTCTTCCCTTATTTCGGAAAGACGAAACCTCGTGCTTGGTATAAGTTTAATACACAGAGAGTACTAGATATACCCCGTAGGTCGATCACATACTTGAGGATTATTCTTTTGTAATTAAGGACATATCATATATGATATAATCGACATTGAAGTTTTGAGGATTGAATGACATGAGTAAATAAATTAAGGAATATTTTTCTTAAAGTATATAGCCTTCTGTGATAGATGGGTAAATTCTAAGTTAGGTAGCAGTGCATTGCCAACTTGAGAAGAATTTCTTTTAGATTGTGATCAAGTAAGATTAGATTGGGAGATTCAAGTCATTTTAATTTTGAGAAATTTTAAAAGAAGGATTAAGATAATGAGAATTTAACGAATTTTAAAATCTTGATATTGCGGACAAAATATTTATACTTTGAGCACATGATTTAAATTTTGAATATTGAAGGATGGATCATCGATTTAAATTTTGAGAATAAATATAGAATTTTAGACTCGAACAATTGGTGAATTAGATTTAAATTTTATAATTTGATGATTTGAATTAAAAGTTCAATTTTGATTGTTGGGTCACCTATTTAAAATATTGAGGATGTAAATTGAGTTTAAATATTTGAAGAGTACAAAATTCTTAATTTGAGAATAGGAATAAGATTTGATTAGAATTGTTTATTGTTCAAAGTCTAGAGGAGATTATGATAGTTGGAAATGGTGATATAAATTTTGATGTGGGATGTCATATAGACTTGAGTTAGATTTGAATGTTGATTATTTAAAAAAAAATCGAGAAGAGATTACGACAGGTTGAATTTTGATTTAAACAGTGGTTATTTTAATTTTGAAGTGATCGCGATAGATTTGAATAGATTTTGTTATTTAAATTTTTTGAAGATATTGCGATTGACGTACCTTATGTACGAATGTGAAGGATTTAACAAATTATGCCTTATTTTAATTTCGAGGACGAAATTATTTTAAGTTGGGTAGATTGTAAACTCCCTCACCCAAAATAGGTATTTTGTGTATATTTTATATTATTATATTTATTATAGATGTTGAATTTATTTAGAGTATTCTCTTAGTTAATTAGAAAATAATTTTTTTTTATATTTACTTATATAAATATTTATTTAGAATTATTTTTAGGCTATTTTAGATTATTGAGATTTTTTCATAAATTTTAGTTAATTAAAAACTAGTAACACTAATTTTCTAGAACTTTGAAGAATTTATTTTATGTTCAAACTTAATTAAAAATATTCCAAAATTTTATTTTATGTTCTAAATAGTCAAATATATTTTCTAGAATTTTCTGGGAATTTTCTGAATATTTTAGTATTTATTGGGAGTTATTTAGGCTAATAACTAATTTTTATGACTTGTAGAATTTATTGTGCAAGCCCAGGAATATAGAATGGACCCACGTTATTTTCTAGGGTTTATAATATTATTATATATTTTTTGGAATTATTTTCGAATTTTTGGAATAATGTTAGTATTTATTTTTAGTTAAATGGATAAAACTAATGTTTAGAGCTTCTCCTAATTATAGTAGTAAACTTATAAATATAAAATTGTCCCAAATATTTTTCTAGGGTTTATAGGTTCAAAATATATTTTATGTAATTTTTCCAGATTTTTATGATTATTTTTAATATTTATTTGGAGTTATTTAGATTTAAAATGACTTAAATAATGTTTTGATAAAGGCAAATCAAAAACAAATAATATAACAAAAATTATCCAATCAGATTCTGACACGTGTCAGCCTATAAATATCCATTCAGCCGCAGGTATATCCCTATATATATATATTATTATAACCCTAATTATCCCATTATTTTAGAGAGAGTGATTTTGGAGAATTGCCATCTAGGGTTCCTTCATCTTCCACAAGCCATTGTGCATAGCTCCGGACTCCAAACGAGGCCTAGTTTCTTGCGTTAGAAAGATATTGAGGTTAGCTTTCTGATTATATAATTTATTTTACGAAATTATGAGTATTAAATTCTGGAAAATTCGTAGAGCACGGCATGTCCAAAAATAGACGTGTTTCAATGTTTTCGCGATTTCGGGAGAACCAAAAATCATAATCATGAACCGTTTAAAGTTTTGGAAAGATAATATCGAGATCACTGACATATATTTTTATCAGAATTTAATTCGAAGTATTTATATACTGTTAATTCTGTAGAACTTCTAGGTTAGAATTTAACCATCGGTGCACAATACAAAATTTGTATGTGCCATAATTTTCAAACGAATTTGAATTCGGACGAGCCGTAAATTCTAGCATATTTTTGACGCTGAAATCTACAGAAAATCATGCATGAAAGTTGAGTTTGTGATGGTTGACTTTTCGGTCAACAGATCGTCTCGATTTGCGTGCCATGAGTCTCGAGTTGATAAAATTCAGTTTCTTTGGACAAAATTTAGGAATTAACATAAAAATCAGAATAATAAGATTAAAATAGAATTTTAGAGTAATTATTTCAGAATTAAATAAATTATCTTTTGACGTGATAAATTTGTAATACATAGGCTATTTGGACTGTGACTTGGACTCTGATTCATACCAGCAGCAGGACCCCAGGCAAGATACCTTGCCAAATTGCTTACAGTATTTTGCATGCTTTGTATATTTCTGTATATTTATTGCATTTCTGTATATTTATTGCATGTGTAGTTCCTTTCTGTCGTTACTATATATTAGATATGTTGACACACACTTGACACTTAGTATCATAGAGGACAATCATTAGGCGTATGGGCTTTTAACCACTCTGGTAAACCATAGTAACTAGCACGCACTATGGTGGTCGTGTCCGATGGTCGCTACCCCCGAGGTATGTCGATTGATGGAGTCCGAGGGTCGCTACCCCAGAGGTATGTCGGCTGATGATGTCCACTGACGAGCGTATGAGTTGTGAGGATTAGATCGAGTAGCCTACCCTTACCCATACGTCGAAAAGTTGTCCTCATTTGCATTCATATAGATGGTCTTGTACAACGTACTTATTTATTTTTAAATAATATGCATGTTTACTGTATTCAAATTGGCTCGCATTTTCTGTATCTTGTTACGTCCCTCTGAGGACCTGGTCCTCTGCCAGGTATATCTGTTCTTGAGTATTTGCAGGAGCGCAGATTTGGATGATTACTTGTGTTGCGAGGATGTCTTCTCTTCGAGCCCATGGTCGTTAGCTGGTATTCCTATATTGTAATTGTTGTGTTGTACTTTTCCATTCGAGTTGGTAGTGGATTTGTTTTCATCCAACTATCATCCTTAGATACTTCTTTTTGAGATATAGTTTCATAGATACTGGTTATTTATTTCTATATGATTTTGGTGGATGAGATTTAGATTTTACCCTATGACTTGTATTACATTTTATACCACTTGTGGATTTGATATTCATATTACAGCGTACGTATAGATTTGGTTTCCATATATTGGAGTTGCCATATCCATGCGGCTGGCATGCTTACGTGTCCTAGTCCTACGTATTTTTGGGACTGGGGCGTGACAGGGGCGGTGGCGGGGAGGGGGGAGATGGGGAGCTACTGCGGAGGAGGGGGCGGTGGCAAGGAGTGGGGGGTTGGGTGCAGGCGGCGGCGACGACCTGCATGCGGGAGGGTGGGGGAGGGGGGGGGGGGAGGTCGGTGAATGAAAAGAGAAAGAAGATAAAGTGAGAAACATTTTAATCAAAATAATTTAGTCAATAATTGACCGTTAATTTCAAACGAATTCTGTCAAAAGTGGGAGGACATATACATTGTGGAAAAATTGTGGGGTGCATCATATTTATATGGTAAATAAAGTCGAAAATTTTCAAGAAAAAAAAAAGGGAAACAAAATCCATATTTTTTGGCGTACCAAATAAAAATCCTAAAGCCTCGATTTTTTCCTCTTCACCAATCCTCTCCTTCTCGAATAAAGATCATCACTGATCTCTTCTCAAACCAAATTCTACCGATTTTTATAGGGTTTACGATCGGAATCCGAGCTTCTATATGGTCTCGATGTGACGAAAATTTACTTGCATTCGCGTATGATAAAATGGGAAATTAGCCCTAATTGCTTCTCCGGAAACATCAAGAATCGATTGATTGGTTTTAGATGTTGGAGATGAATTCGACGATGGACGAGATCAATTTGCTCCGGCAGGCCCAGAGGCACCACCTCGTAGTAAGAGGGATCGGAGAGGAGATCGATCTCGAGATCGGTCCGGGCGACGACGATCCCTCCTTCGCCACCACCCCCCTCGTCCAGGAAACCTCGGTCGTCGACGAGCCCGAGGACCAAAAGCACCTCCTTTCCATCGAGGAGCCGCAGGACCTGCTGAAGATTCCGCAGGCGAAGAAGAAGAAGAAGGTGGTGAAGAAGTGGCGGGAGGAGTGGGCGGACACGTACAAGTGGGCGTACGTCGACGTCCACGAGGGGACGACGAGGATATTCTGCTCGGTCTGTAGAGAGTACGGGCGGAAGCACCGGAGGAACCCGTACGGGAACGAGGGGAGCAGGAATATGCAGATGAGCGCGCTGGAGGAGCACAACAATAGCTTGCTCCATAAAGAGGCTCTGCGTCTGCAAATGGCATCCAAGGACAAGGGCCTGCCAGTAGTCGAGAGGCCTGTCTATGTGAAAGGTGAAATTTTGTACATTTTTCTAGTGTAGCATATCCGTGTAGAACGTTGCCATTTTCCAGTGTGACAGACTACTATCTTTCATTTAGTTGCCATTCAATTTAGGCAAACAAGTTTAACACTTGAGACGACCATTTACTGCTCTACTTGTGAAAATGTGAAATAATTGGTACATGTATCTAACTTAAATAGTTGGCTAAGGATCATATTTTTTTTAATTAAGGACGTCAAAAGACGGGTGAGCAAATTTCTCAACTAATTGTTGTCCTTTTATAACCATAGCACCAATTATCTAGTTTTTGCCAAAGAGAAATCGACAAGAGAGTGTTCATCATGGAAAACCTATCTAATTGGTCATGTAGTTTAAACTCGTGCAACCTACCCTTCCAAAATTATCTTAAACTGAAAGAGTATAGAAGAAAGGGGGAGGGGGCTGTAAGATTTGATATATTATATTGGTACTTTATTTCTATGTGGACGTACCAAGTGTCGTGGTGTATGTTATTTACATTGGAGAAGATACATGTCCATCTCTCATCACCTTGTAAGAGTCGAGATTAAGCAACGTTTGAGGTATCAGTATTGGTTTCGGACCATTCCTATGGGTATTGGTCTTGGTGGTTTCACACTTCTGGATGCTACAGATCAGAGTATCCGCTTCATTTCGTTAAACCAAGAACGATAAAAAATGTTTTAAAAAACTAGAAAAATATTTGATACATTTAGACATAATCTAATATAGTACAAATTGCTTTTCGTTAGTTTTAAATGGAACAATATTCCACTTGCAACAAATACATTTGTTTATTTACTTGCCTTTAGTTTGGACATAGTTGCAACCACAATAAATAGTTTTGAATGGAATAATATTTATGTAGATGAATGTTGTGAATTTATAGATAATCAACTTTTACAAATGGTAATGGTTACAAATTATCGACCCTCCATGACATTGTCAATCTTCGGCTTAATTGAATTGTTGTGTTGACACTACTTTTCCATTCTTTTATCTTTCTTTCTTTCGTTCAATTTTTCTCTTCCGAATTGATCGGGAATGCGACCCCCAATGTCGGTATTGGACAATACTTGTTGCGGTCAATATCGGATAGGGACATACCAAAACCAATACGTAGTGGCTTTATCGTATTGGTATCGGCTAATACCTCGAACTATGAGATTAAGTCCCTACCTTTTTTGCAGCTACAAACGAACTGACTAGGCACATTTTGGATGAGGTTCCACGATGAATGTTATTTTTTGACGGCACTATGTTAAATGAGGAAATAGAGAATGGTTAACTTTTGAAAAAGAGAGAGAAGCTTTGGTATCTAGCGGAATAGAGTTAAGTTTAACAGGATCAATGAGTATATGGATACAGTTTTAGAAAGTTTTTTATGAATTAAGGGAGTATTTCACATCGATGGTTAAGAGATGTCTAATTTTGAGGTTTTTGCTGCTGAGGATCAATCATTTATCATAATGGAGCCAGAAAGATGTTCACTAGTACTAAAGGACAGTGATTGAATGGTAGTAGAGGTTTGGACTCGCTGTGTGAATGTAAAAAAAATACTAGAATGCCCTTTAAATCTGTGAATTTTTTAGCTGGTGTTTTCATTGTTTTTACGTGTCCTTCACCATTAGACAAAAAGGTACAGTGATATGAACTTTATTCTGTCCACTTGCTTCTTGGTGGGATCTGCAGCATAATTGCGGATTTAAGTATAATATTGATTTTATGACTCATCTTTCATAATTGATCTTAATCAAACTATCCGTCTGATGAATCAATTCTGAAAATTTAATATAAGAATACTTTCTATATAGGTCAACATAGAAAAAAATAGTTTTTCCACATAATTTAGATTATTGTCATGTACTAAAATTTGGTTTGGTGTTTCTATTTGTGGCATGCAACATCATAGCTTGTATGTCAAAAACGACTGGTTCGATTGTTGAATCTGTCTTAAGAAGGGATCCTCATGAAGTCGAATATATGCAGTCAGTTCAAGAAGTTGTTCATTCCTTAGAACCAGTTTTGGTGAAGAATGCTCAGTAAGTTATTTGATAAGAGAACTTAGATATCCTTCGAGAAAATATATTATTATTGCATTCTATCTATAGTATTCTTTTGAAGCACTGTAGGTATTTTAACCATTATGGTTATGTTTTCAGGTATGTCCACATTCTGGAGCGGTTGTTAGAACCAGAACGAATGATTGTTTTTAGAGTGCCATGGGTTGATGATAGGGGAGAGTCACATGTAAATAGAGGCTTTCGTGTGCAATTCAGTCAGGCGCTGGGTCCATGTAGAGGTGGACTTCGTTTTCACCCATCGATGAACTTGAGTATTGCTAAATTCTTAGCTTTTGAGCAGGTAGCAGTCACATACCAAGCTTGGCAATTCTCTCCTACATGTGTACGACACTGGATATTTTGTTTGAAAGAGTACCACTGATATTTATTCTCTCTCACTTAAAGTTTATTGATAAATTAGATGTACTGAATTTGGCAGAGAGTATAAATTCTTAGCAGTGGCTAGGAAGGACTCTTCATTTTCTTGTGTATATTTATTGTACCAAAAATATCTGCAAAATCCGTCTGCCCGTTTGGACTGATGTTATCTAGCTCTGCTTAATGGTGTAAGGGGAAAGCATCATATAAGTGGAGAATGTTACGAGATTGTGCCATATGGTAATTTCTCATATGTAGTTCAATTTTCATTTAATTGGGGAAAGCAAGACAGATCCCCGAGATTTTCATATGTTAGTAATAAGATTGTTCTACAACAAATTCCATCTCATGCCTTAATTTTCAAGTAAGGTACAACATATCTCTTTTCTTTTTTTTAAATGAATCCTTGATGCTTAAAATTGCTAACCAATGTTCTGAGAGCTGAACCGGCCATCGAACCGGAGAAAGCAGCGGTTAAGCTTGAGAGGTTAAACTAGGGTCGAACCAATGGTTGAACTATCTTATATCTATTTTCACATAAGAAATAGTTTTTTTTTTCTTTCTCTTTTTCAATTGTTTTGTCCATAAAATTAGATAAAGTATTACAAGCATAACTTGGTAAATAATTTTTAAACAGTGTTTAGTTGACTTGTAATGGAAAGTCTGGTCATTCTTTTATAAAATAAAACTAGTCATTCAACGTGAACTAATATAAAATATGTTTTACTTTTTAATTATAACACATTATTCTTATGTAGGCATTTTGTTTTAATGTTAACATATAGGAGAATGAAGTGCTAAGTATACAGTCATATATATATTATCAAGTAGGGAACTGCATGTTTATGTGCGTCATTCAAACATACAATAAGAGATCCTATAAAAGCAAGACAATTAGGATAACTTTCTAGAATTCCTCTTTTGATTGGTTCTTTTGTGGTATGTGTGCTTGAGCCACACACACAAATCATATTAACAACTGGTGGGATGTCTTGAATGTTGCGTCTTTTCTTTGATGTTTAAGTCCGTCAGGATACTTTCGAATCGACAGAGAAAAACTATTCCAGAACTGCAAAAACCGTGTCCGGATTGATGACTGTTTCACACAGTTTTCACTCCCGTTTTCCGGTATGACACTGGTTTGCTTTGTAAACGGTTTATGGGACTTTAGAGAACCGGTCTATCAGCCTGTTCACAGTTTTTCCGGTCAAATCTGCCTGTCTGGTTCTCAGGACATTATTGCTGACGTAAAACAATTCTTGTATGTGTGTGATTATGCACTATTAGTCTTTGAAGAATTTAATATAACTACGTGGGCTTCTTCTTACAAAATTTTGCTTGGCATACGATTCATACTGAAGTGAAATTAATTGTCCCTTTACTAATATGGAAATGGTACTGATTGTTTACTCTATTGCTTTAATGTAGACACTAAAGAATGCTTTATCTCCATATAAACTTGGAGGTGCTGGGGGAGGAAGTGATTTTGATCCAAAGGGAAAGAGTGAGAATGAGGTGTTGGCTTTATACTACAATTTACTCTATTATTAGCTTTTGTCATTTAAACACCTATAATGACTATCCCCTGTCTGGCAGATCATGCGCTTCTGCCAAAGTTTTATCAATGAGTTATATCGGTACTTGGGACCTGATCAGGTAGCAAATCTCATATATGTTGCTGTTATGCTTGCTTATGTTCCTGCTGCCAATTTAAGTGCCTGATCTGTCGTGGTGTTTCTAAATCTGCAATTTTGTTTAATATATTATGTTCATCTTAGGATCTTCCTGCCGAAGACATTGGTGTTGGTCCAAGGGAAATGGGGTACCTCTTTGGGCAATACAGACGCCTTGCTGGTCACTTTCAGGTAATAAAGATTTCTTTAATGCAATTGAAAGAAGATTTTAAGCTAATCAATATATTGCATATTGCATACAATTTTATATACAATAATTTTTATGCTGCATGCCACAAGCTATATCCTAGTCTTTCTCTTCACAAAAATGTGGTATATTATTCTATATACACTACATTTTTATGGAAGCCTCTTGGAGCGGAGGGATAGCGACTCCTCACGCCGAGTAGTGATAGTAGGAGGGACCAGGATAAACAAGAAATTGAGGACTAGATGATGAAACTTGAAAGGAGAGAATATAATATTCTTTAAAGATTATCTAAAAAAAACAAAAATCTTTAAAGATAAAAAGATAAGGAGGAGGGACATTTAGAAAGATACTAATGCTATGTACTCTTTAGTACTGTGGTTGCTCAATTTATTCTTACTTCCCTGTGTTCAGTCTCTTAGTTTGCCAAATTTTTATTAACTATGAAATTTGTATGAATATTCACAGAGAATATAAGCTAGAAGAAGAAAAAAACAAATCTCATTGTGCATGAAGTTTTGGCTGCCTGTTAGCAGTTTTTTTTTTTCATCCTTAGAAAATATATTATGATTGCACGCAACATTTTTATCTTAGGCCCTTATGATAAGTAGCGGATTGGACACAATTTTTGATACTGCTTTTTGAACTCAGGCTCTCATGTTTACTCAACTATGATTTATCTTTTTGATTTATCAGGTTCTTGTTATGATTTTCTTTTTGATTGGAGACTGAGAAGCGGAATGAGAGAACTTCCTATTAGGCTCTGAAATGAGAGCAATAGGGACTAGGGAAAGACAATTCTCCATTAATTTTTCTTTTCTTTTAACGCGTTCTCCTTATAATTTTCTTGCTTTGTGGTTGGAAACTGCCACAAGGGAACCAGAAACTTACCATTAGGCTTTCGAATGAGAGTCCAAGGCAAAGAAAGAGAACTTTTGAAGCCATGGCAAAATAAGTAATTTAGAAAAAGCCTTCGAAACTCGAACAGTTAAAAATCAGTTCCCTTTGTGTTTTGGGCATTATCAGAACTATCATGTCATATTTTATGTGTGTCCATTCAGCATAGGAAAAACCAAAGCAGAGAGAACAATAAATACAAGGAGAAATGCAAGGAAGTGTCTCGTTTAAACTTAATTGGTTAAAGATGATTTGAGCTGGAATTGGTAGTGAAGTTAGTTCAGGGGAACTGGAGAAAGATAAAGTTTCGAACACTTATAGCTACTACTTGGTTTGATACATACGAAGCTAATATACTTCAGGAGTTCAGCAGGTTGGGAGAAGATTGATGGTGAAATAACAGAGATGAGAGAATTCGGAAGACAAGAAGAAATCAAGAAACATAATAGAGGAGAAAGTATGACAAAATATATTGCCAGGTTATAATCATCCATAGGGCCATAGGCGTAACTGGTAGCTAGTCAGACGATGGGCAAGTGATGTATATCAAGCTAAGGTTATGGATTTTCTGGAAAGATGGTTAAGATGTGACAGGGAGACATTTGCGAGCAATGGAGTGAGATGACTTCCAGAGATATGGCTTTTGCAAGAGCTGAGTGGAAAAAAATTTGATTCAAATAGCCAACCCGGATTTGGGATAGACTTTCTAGTTGTCGTCCTATAATTGTGGTTTAGTTTCTAGAGATTTTTTGCTAGTCCTTATATTTGTTATGCCTAGAGCTGGTTGTCGATTTTGAATCTTTTTACTCCTTTTGCGCATACACAAACCAATAGATGCACCGGTCGGGGTAAGCAATAATTTAGAGGAGTTACTAGACGTAGGGGTAGGCCTAGACGAACTTGGATTGAGGCTATAACAAAGAACATGGCTTTCTTTAACAATGAACATGGTTTTTCCAAATTTACAAGAGATTTGGCCCTTAACAGAGCTGAATGGAAGAAAATATTCAGATTGCTGATCCCAAAAATTTGGGATAAAGACTTTATTGTTGTTGTATTCTTTTTGCCCATGAACATTGTTTGATCATCTTAACTAATCAATGAAAAAAGGGTTCATAGTCACGACTTTTATCATGTAAAGAACCATTAGTGTTCTCTATTCCTTTACAGATAAGTGATAGAGGGCTGATAAACATATTTAGCTTTCTTTAATATTATGTCATTTATTATTTATCCTTTGGAAAACCTAACTTATTCAAGGCTCAGTAACTGTCAAATGGTTTCCAATTATTTAAAATTTCTATATGCATACTTCTAGCAACTAGTGCTGGATTTCAAGTAGATTGCGTCTGTAGATTTTATTTTATGCTTATGCAGGGAAGTTTTACAGGACCAAAAATCTTCTGGTCAGGTTCCACTCTCCGAACTGAAGCTACTGGCTATGGACTGGTATTTATTCCATGATCAAATGCAACTCTCTCTCTCTCTCTCTCTCTGTAATTAATCTATGTAAATATAACATGATTTCGTTTTGGCAATATTATATTATTCCTTATATTTCATTTGAAATAGTTTTAATCGTGATATCAAAAATGCTATTTCCTTCACAGGTTTTCTTTGCACGCCTTATACTTGCAGAGATGAACAAGGAACTCAAAGGATTAAGGTCTGAAACTGAATCTTATTTTAGTGTAGAATAGAAATTGCAAAACATTATTACTATGTAAGAAATTCATTACACACATGGATGCGAGCATTTTACTGGGTTATGATGGTCATGCCCGTAACAGAATTCATAAATGTACCAACTAGACTCATCTGAACTATTAGTGGTAGCATTATAAGAATTGTTCTTGTACTTGTTCCTAAAGTTATCTCCTTTTTGAAATACCGCATAGCCTTTAAAACAGAACTTAGTGTATTTAACCCCTCCCTTTTAGTATCATGATGTTTGTATTGAAAGAATTTGCCAAACTGCTCAGAAGGGGAGTTTTTGGTTGGTTCATGATTTCCTTAGGTCATCCACGTGCTGTATGCTGACAAAGGAATTCAACTGATTCTATTTTGCTTGAGGAAGGTATCTTAATATTTTAGTATCAGCATAACATTACAAAGGGGACCTTTACTTATAAATTAATTCTAAAGTTTATGATCAATTTCTTCATTAACCTTCACCATGTTTTTCTGCTTAGTTTGATTTTTTTTTAATTGATCCTGGAGTAGTTTTTACATCATATAGCATAATATTAAAGAAGTAACCTACCGAGAACCTTTTGATCCAATCACGACGAATGGTGTCAACCCCTGCGCCTAACTTGACTTTGATTCCCCCCATTATGAGAGCTGATCCATGGGTTAGTCCGGCTACTTCATTTATGGAAGCCTGTCTTTCCGACTAAATGTATTGCCCTTTAGGACCAGGTAACCCTTCTCTTTTGGCTTTGGCAAAAACTGGTGTCCATCTTTTATGTATAATAAAAAAATGTTTCCACAGTCATTTTTCTTTTATTGTCAGTTTAAAACTACTTCTTACTACAGTATCTTGACGACCAAGTTCACTTTACAGCATGTATACTGTCTTGAGGAAGTTCTAACCAACTTCTATGTTGGTTCAGAATAATCAATAGTTTCGTGTTGATCTAGAGGGGACTTCTTACATAATAACAAGTGTATCTGATTATACATTCATAACCCTTTTAATCAGAACTACAGTCTCTTTTACTGTCATCCTAGATGGTTTAGAATAGCTCTTATGCCTTGAACAATTCTTTGTTATTTTCTTGTGCTCTAAGAGAATAGTGAAACTGGTGCACACACTTACCCACCCATTTGTGATTTGTCTTTATCTACAGATGCGTTGTGAGTGGAGCTGGGAAAATAGCAATGCATGTCCTGGAGAAGCTTCTTACTTGTGGTGCTATCCCAATAACTATATCAGGTAACCGTTGGAAGTTTCACTGATATTATTTACTTGACATAGAAAAAGGAACAAGATTCTTATAAATCTGAATATTATTTTGAAATCAGTAGTAGTATTCTCGTTGTCTCATCTGGTAATTCTGGTTTTCAGGCCAGTTTTTCCCGACTAAGACAAAAGAGTGACTAAGACAAAAGAGTTACGTCATATTCTCACGGAAGAATTTCTTCCATTGGCATAGATAGGCCCGTTCTCATTTCTAACAAGTAACACATTCTTTGGTCCTATATATTTCTTTTCACTTTTCTGGTTGTTTCTTGGATATGAAATCCCCATTAAAGAAAGTTTTCTAAGATTATGAGTTACTGAAATCAAGAAGTTAAATTCTTGACTACATAGTTTAATCATCCTTCATCCTCTGGTTGCTTCTAGTCAAAGTTTCTGTATCACAAAAATGGTTCCTTATATAAAGTATCTGTTACTTTGAAAGGCCAGTTCCTGTTATCTCTTGTTCGATGCCAGGTAATGGATCATCTACCCTTCTTTATGCTATATTGTCTCAACTTTCCTTCAGCTTTGAATTTCATGATGTTGCCAAGGGGGTTTCCACTTTCCAGGCTCTTTTGCTTTCTACTCTTGTGAACACAAGCAGAGAGAAGAAACATACCATCTGTTATAGTTTTGCTAGTTTAATTTGTTGCAACAACAACAAAGCCTATCCCAAAATTTCAGGGCTGGCTATTTGAATCCTTGTTGTCCATTCAGCTATGTTAAGGGCCAGTTCCTATGTAACATTGACAATAGCCATATCCTTTCTTACAACCTCAATCAATCGAAGTCTGTTTAGGCCTTCCCCTAGTTCTAGCAGCTTCTTTATCTAACATCTTGTTACTCCTAATCAGTGCATCTATTGGTCTACCGTCTACGTTGCACATGTCCAAACGACCTGGCACGATTTTCTATCTTATCCTCAATCAGCTTCAACTCTCAACTTTCCAGACATACACTCATTTCTTATCCTATATTTTTACCACAAATCCATCTAGCGTTATCATCTCAACTCTGTTCATTTCTGGACTTGTCTTTAATTGCCCAACACACCTATCCGTAAAGTACGACCGGTCCTATATATATCTGTTACATTATTTCTCTTTTATCCTGTTTTAGTTCTATGGATAACATCCGGTCCTATATATCTATTACTTAAATTTTCTTTTATCATGTTTAGTTCTATGAATAACATCTTTCTCAATCTCTTCATCATGAACGATTGATCTAAGTACTGAAACTGTTGGTCCTAGGTATCTCTTCCCAGCTATGTTCCGTGAATACAGATACGGATACAAACATTTTCAAATAAGTACAAGGTAGTCACCTATGTTGCACAAAACGAATACGGGTACAAACACAAAACGGTTATGGACACCATTTTCCCGTGTCCGTGCAACATAGCTTCCCACCAAGGTCTATCCCTCCCTCATTTCTCTTTGACCTTTGTTTATGTAGTATCCTCTGTTTTCATCCTACTAATTCTGTTTTAGAGACTAAATTCTTTTCTAGTCTCGTCAACTAGTATAATATCACCAACAAACAACATACACCGTGGAGTTTCATCATGAATATTTCTAGTAATTTCACAGGTAAAGACTTCATGATGTAAGCCAAAAGTAATGGAAATGATATGCTATCGTCTCCTCCAACGATCTATAATCATAATCCCATCGTATGCATCTTTTATAATCTTAATATGGCTACTAGAAACTTGTTCTTCTCCAAATTCTCCACATTATCTCCATAGGTGCTGTTCCAAGTCAATAAAAACCATATGTAGATCCCTCTTCCCTTCTAAATTTTTTTCGTTAATCTTCTTAGTAATTAATGGCTTCCAAAGTTGATCTCCTAGGCAAAAAACAAATTGATGAAATTCTTAGCAAGATGAACAAAAACGACATACTAGCAATAATGGTTGTCAGGATAAAAAGAGGCATTACTCTAGAAATCTTTCAGACTATTGTTGCCAAAAGTGACAGAAGAACCAATTATACGGAATAATATGCAACTTCTTTTACATGTATTAATTGAACAGTGTTTTTGTGGGGATGGTATCATTAATTGTTAAGCATAACTAATTCCCTAGTTCTTTAGCAGATTCCAAGGGCTATTTACTAGATGAAGATGGTTTTGATTATGTAAAATTTTCACTCCTTAGGGACATCAAGGTTCAACAAAGAAGTTTGAGGTGTGGAAAGGTTTCGTGATAATTTATTTTCTAATATATGCCATATTGTATCAAGTAACACCGCTGCTATTTTTATTTTATTTTGACAGAGATTACTTGAAGTCTTATACACGGGCTAAGTACTTTGAGGATGCAAAACCTTGGAATGAACGGTGTGATATTGCATTTCCATGTGCTTCACAAAATGAAATTGATCAATCTGATGCTCTTTCACTGATAAACTCTGGTTGTCGTATAATAGTAGAAGGTAATAAGAAAGTACAAGTATGCTGAATTTTGTTTCACACTTACCTTTTCTGGAAAAATATACTGGGGCTGAATCATGGCATTTGCATCTGGTACTGATTATGTGTTTCCCTTTCCAGGTTCAAATATGCCTTGCACTCCTCAAGCAATTGATGTTCTGAGGAAGGCTAAGGTCTTGATTGCTCCGGCAAAGGCAGCTAACGCTGGAGGGGTAATATGCTATCCACTTGTATTAGATTCAGTCTTGCATCATTTAGATGAGCACACAGATAGTACGGTCTTGATCATGGTAAACTATTTCTTCCACTGCGTGTAATGAAATGGGAATAGATATTTATGACCACATTAATTTTCCTCTAGGTATCATATTTTTCATAGAGGGTGTTGCTTAGTACGATGGTAAGGCTAGGCTTGTTGCTTGCATCCTAGAGGATGTATGTTAGAGTCGCAAAAACAGACTCTCCATATTTATGAGGGTAAGACTGCATATATCTTAACCCTACCCAGACCCTGCATAAGCTGGAGCCTTGTGATACTGGGGCGCCATTCTTTTTATGACGTTTTGTATATCCTGGCTTTGTCTATAGGTACTGAATTCTTGTACCTAGTTTCCATTGTTATTTCTTAATTGGCTTCTCTATTCACCTTTTATGGTGATTTCACAACTACATTGGCTAGTTTATTCAGCTGCTAGCCTTTTGTTATTCACCTTTCTTCACCTATATAACCTCTCATCTGCGTCAAATGCCATGTGCTGCGTCAGATGCTACTAATTACTTTGATAGCACAATCTCTAAGGGGCGGTGAAAGGTTTGAATGTATTCTAAAAGTGGTCTCAGTGAGCAGCTGGCCAGTTATAAATCAATGCCTACAAGCTAGGAAGCAGCCTAAGCATTGCACAGCAAGGCGCGTGTGTGCATGTGCATGTGCGTGTGCGTGTGCGTGTGTGTGTGTGTGTGTGTGTGTTTTCTAGGTTGTTTTGTATCTTCTATGAAATTCTCTTTGCTTGAGAATGTGGACATTGGAAACACTGATTATTGTTGTATTGGGTTACAGATGTTACAATATTTTCTGACCCCCAAAATTTGGAATAAAGGCTTCGTTGTTGCTGATGTTACAATACCTTCCACAGTTAATTGTATTCGTGTTTAATTCACACTTTCTGTTCATATTTTCACATTTTCACTTGTAACTGCAGATATTAAATGCTATTGATCACATTATATATGAAATTTAATGCCTATCAGGTCGCTGCTGGAGAGATTGACACGAATCAGGAGTACAATTTCATGCAGTGGTCTGCTGAGGATTTTGAAAGTAAATTACAGGTAACTTACTATACTGGGTTGTCTGTACACACACCTGCAGGCACACGCTTGCACACATCCCTGCGACGCTCCTGTGTGGGACACACATGGCAAAATAACTGAAAATTTTGATCCGTAAATTATTCTCCACCTATTCATTTCACAGATTAGCAATTGGTGACTGCCATACTACGGGATTTGCATAAAAGCTCTAAAATGTTAACGCGATTTTGTATTTGGATCTGAATTTTGATCAGCTAATTACCCCATATCTATATTATAACTATGGAACACATGAACCATGGGTAGTCTGGACATTGATTTATGGTATAGAAAATCACTGGAAAAATTTATCTTCGGAGCAATTTGCTAGTGACTAATTTTTTCAACCTATGGTTTATGTTTCATGAAGACTTTTTCAATTTCTCTCTTACAATCCTTCATGCTTTTTTTGGCAGGAGACAATGAAGCAGACATACCAGAGATCACTTAAAGCTGCTAGTGATTATGGATTTATGAAAGAGAACCCAGAGTAAGTAATCTACTGAGAACACGACCTTTGGTGCTATTTATATTGTACTAGTCCTTGAAAGCACCAATCTATCGTCTGATCACCAATTGCCTGATCACCTCATCTTCATATTAGAAGTTCCATGATGTCAAACTCCTAAATGTTACAGAGTTCTCTATAATGACCATTGTCTCCAAAACATAACATAGGAAGTATGATCTGTTTATCGATTTTCAATTGGTATTGGGTGGCTAGAAACAGTCTTAAACATAAAAAAGTGATCTTGTGTACAACCAGATCTTCATTTTGTTTTGGTCATGCCTATTCCTGTTAGTTTAGTTTTGTGCGGCTTTAGAACATATTTATAGCATATTACCGTTTTATTTCTCAAATCCCACTGGTTTCAAGTTGGCATCCATGCTAATGTTATTGGATGACACTTCCCAATTTGACTTGATTGTACATATCAGATTTAAAATTGATAGCTCTGACGTTTGCTGCAGAGCCTTGGTGCATGGTGGGAACATCTGTGCCTTTCTTAACCTTGCCCAGGTTATGAGTGATCAGGGATGTGTTTGAGCCATAGTTCACAATGTTTCATGAGCAAAATCCCACTGATGTTGTTCTTACTCTATATAAGTTCACCGAGCTAGCTTGTGGCGGTTGACTGTTTGGCTTCCATAACTCAAGGGAGGTTCGTTCACTATGTTGGTGCATCCACATATTCATGTATGATAGAAGTGTTGAAGATTGGCTTAAGAGAACTGCCAGTGTATTTAATATTTAATAACATGACGACTTTATGAAGCATTCTGTGAAATATGTAATATATATTAGTTGAATGCCCGTTGTTATAAGGATACAAAAGTTAATAAAGGGTATTATTCTTTGATAAACTTAGCTCATTCATACTGATTTTTGCTTAAAATGTATATTTAGTTCTGAGTTTGTTGGTACATTTAGCAACAAAGCTTACATTTTGGAGACAAGTGAAGGCTTACAACCAACTAATTAAGTTCTGACAAAAATAATAATTTATTCATGTCTAAAATAAAAGGTTTTTGGACCTTAAAAGCTGTGGGTTGTGTTTGGTTGATTGGAAAGTGGGAGAAAAAGAAACAGGTTTTTTTCTGGTTAATGAAGACGGGAAAAAAAAAAAAAATTCAAAGAGAGTTCGATGAAAAGGAGGTTAGGAGTTGATGATGGGGGATAATGAGGGAGGTCATAATCTATGATAGAAAGAAGAGTGTAGAAGCAGGGATAAAATAAAGTTCTATTTTGTTTTTTTTACTGTTTAAGAGAAGGAAAATGGTGGAGAGAGAAAAGGAAAAGGGAAATGGTTAATACATAATATTTTCATTAAGAATGGTTAATACATCGGATTCTCACTTTCTTCTTTCATCTAATCAAATAAGTTATCCCCCCAAACAAGCCACAGCTTGATAGAACCTGATGGCAGAAACGTTTTTGTAGCCGGTCCCAAAGGTTTGACATACATTTTACTGTCTGAATCTCATGAAAAGAAAAACTGATATATATATATATATATATATATATATATATATATATATTAGCTGCAATAGTATAAATTATCAAATTTTGATCCAAACACCCGTATTATTTGTTCCCAGCTATAGAAAGAATAGGTAGCGAAAGGAAAATGATAGCAGTTGGCAGTGGTTCGTAATCAACAGTTGAATTTCATACCAAAATGCCATTAGAGCCTACAGTGACAACTGTAACAACGGCAACCATAATCTAGACAAACGACACAAACATAGCCATGAGTAGAATAGAGACGATGCAAATAATCAAATCTCTCGGTTGTACAAAAATAGTGAATTAGGAGGCTTGAATGCTCATTACCAGTCGGGCCCTTCTTTCCTGATTCCATTCAATATGATTATTTTGCCTGACATGTCAGCTGACATTCCAATAATACATCGGTATCGACCCCCATAATCTCACATTAATGACTCACTAAGAAGGAAGATGATGAGTACATTGGGTAGAGTACTTCTTGACAGTTAGGGTTCAACTGTACTGTCCCACAGGAAATGAGAAGTAAAAACTATTAAGTCCACAAGAAGCCTTGTCAACAAAAGGACACCAAACTTTGTTTACAAAAGTATAATGAACATAAATATGTACTCAAGCATCATCATCATACAAACTAAGCACTTTCTGAGAGAAGAAAAAGAAAACAACAAAAGGAACTCCACTGACTCTTCTACTTCCGAACTTTTTTCTGTTATAAAACTGTTGTATACCTGGCTCAGAAGCTGGCATGACATTGTCCAGCTTCGCAAGCCATGATTTCTACCACCACCACCACCACCACCACCACCACGAATTGACATCATGGGTGGCTGACCTACCTACCATCTTTTACTGAAAAGCTGATAGAGAGAGAGCCCACAAAAACTTTGGGGCTTTATTTCTTTGGAATGCAGAATCAATCACCTACTGCTGCTTCCATTGAACAAGCTAAAGGAACCAACCAACAAACAAAATGGAACCAGGAACCTCCTTTTTCCTGGCACTACCAAAACAAATTTCACACTATACGAGTATACTCAGCAATTCACTTGTGCTACAGATTTAATTTCTTCTGTGTCGACCAGACCGACTTCAAAGTTTAAACCATCGATCAAATCAGTTGTTGATAGCTCCCATCTACCAAACAAATAAGAAGAGAGTGAGACACCTTAATTTGTCATGAATCTTAGCTAATAAATTGGTACAAAAGCTAGATTTCCAAATGCGATTAGGCAAATAATACTAATAAGACAATCAATTCAAAAAATATTGAATCATTTACAATTTGTGCTGTGCCTAGTCTTGGACATAATGCTAGGAGAGTAGATCGATCACCTTAATTTCTACGAATTCAAGCTGATAATGAGGAGCCTGCATTCCTCACACGGATCTGCACGCTCCTTAGATCACGAAGATGTTGTAAGATCTCTTGCAGGAGATCCATCCCCTTGTCACCTTTCTTCAAGGACTCCAGACACTGCTTCATAAACTCTCTATCTGCCTCAAAAGCTTCTAACCTCTCATACACATGATCCACTTCCTCAGCAATTGCAAGCTTCTTCTCGTGATCTTTCTTGTGTACAGGACTAGGGGACTTTGTAAGAGGATCCCGAGAACCATCTTCTTCGCTCTCCACAATTACTACGGCATCGTGATTGAACTTCCCATTAGCTTTGGAGCCATTCACAGAACCCTTAATGCTGAGATCATCTCCGGAGGAGGATTCATCATACTCACTATCAAGCCCGTGGCCATTTCGTTCTGGAAAATGATGCCCGACACCATTAATAGTCTTTGATTCATCATCATCATTATCATCATCTAAGGAGAATAGTTTCTCCTCCAATGCCTTGAGCTGCTCTAGTATCGAGAACCTCTCTTCCTCAAAATCAGCTAGGGAATCATCAAGTGTAAGCAGATGCTTGGCAGCTCCTCCCTGGTCTGTTCCAATGCTTAAATCATCATTCTGGCTGTACTCACAGTCTTCCGAAGAGAGGTCGACGTTGCTCTCATCAGCACTCAAATTAGAACCCGAAGAGTAGTTCTGATCACTCCTGCGGTTAGTCCTAGCCGCCATGCTCCTCCTCCTCCTCTCTTTGGCCTCGTAGGCAAGCACCTTCTTCCGATACGCCTCCAGCTCCTTCTCCCTCTTCATCATCAGCTCGTTCAGAAGCTGCAACGCCTCCTGGTCGTACTCCGATTGCTCTTCCATCATCCTCTGGTACTGCACAGCTTCCATCTGCACCACAGCCTTCTCCTCCTGGAGACGAGTTATCATAGCCATCGTCTGGTTGGCTGCAATTGCAGAAGCGCTCCTCTCTTCTTCCAACTCCAAATACAATGACCTCAAAGCATTGCTTTCGGCTTTCAATGCCTCTTTCAGACGATCTACAGTAGTTAATATGTCGACGCTCCCATCAGTCTCACAAGCAACACTTCCATCTTTAGACTCCATCCCGAACTCCCCCCTCCTCTCGAACGTCGGTAATGCATGGAAAGTACTGTCAACAGAAGTCGGAGTTTCAGGTACTCTCTCTTCCTCAACCTCAGCAACAAGTTCAGGAGGACACACGGAAAGGTTGTAATGGAAAACTCTAGCAAGAGTACTGTCATTCAAAGGTACTTCTTTCACCATTGTCTCATTGAGAGCCTCCTCCTCCTGATTACAAATCTCACCTCCTATCGAGATTGTGCAATCGGCTTCTTCTTCTTCTTCTTCTTCTTCTTCACAAGAAGCTGTTTATATACCATTCCATCAATCTCACACACACACATATATAATTTAGTTTTAGAGTTTAGTATAATATTCAAAATTTAAATTTAGGTCTCCATATTGTCCAGAACAAGATTTGGGTCTCGTCTTAACGGTTGACTTAGGATGACTGTCCAAAATAGATACCTAAAACAAAATTTGAATTTTGTTTTAGACCTACGACTAAACGAAAATTTCGAATATTAGGAAGATCTAAACGAGATCCAACGGTTAGTCTAGGACGAGACCCAAACCCTTTTCTAAATATATATTATGGAAACCTAAATACAAATTTACAATATTATACTAAGTTCATGAGGTGACCAATGAGTAGGTAATTTAGTCCCACATCGGGTAGGAGGTGGGATCATGAGGTGTAGATAATTGGAATTGGTTCAGGCCTTACATGGGAATTCCCTTTTAAGGCATATGGACCCAATCCAATATCGCACCTTATGGGCCAACTCCGGTTCGGGTCATACCGCTTTCCCAACATCTGGTATCAGAGCTACTGATTTTGGTTCTGGCAACTATGTCTACGAAGCAGATGAACACTCGTATGATCACCCTCACAGGGGGAATTGGACGATTTGGAAGCCAATGGTGGAGGATCTACTCTGGTTCAAGGACTTGCATGGTCCGTTGGAGGGCGAGAACGCTAAGCCATCGGACAAAGCTGTTGAAGACTGAAAACGACTGGATCGGAAGGCCGTTGGATTCGTCCGCCAATGGCTGGACGACTCGGTATTTCACCACGTGTCTATGGAGAGTTCGGCAAAAGCATTGTGGGAGAAGCTGCATTCGCTGTACGAAAGGAAGAAGGCTGGCAACAAGGCGTTTCTGATTCGCCAACTCGTCAACTCGAAGTACACGGAAGGTGTCCCAGTGGCACAACACCTGAACGAGGTTCAGGGTATTATCAATTAGCTATCTGCGATGAAGATGTTGATTGATGATGAGCTTCAGGCCCTTTTGCTTTGAGTTCTCTGCCGGAAAGCTGGAAGACGTTGGTGGTGTCGGTGAGCAACTCCGCGCCTGGTGGAGTTGTCACAATAGAGGCGGTTGAAAGCAGCTTGTTGAACGAGAAGATCCGACGTAAGAAAGTGGAATCGTCGCAGGAGTCCGCTCTGGTGGCTTCCTACGGGAAGGGAAGACCCAAGTCACAGGCGAGAACATGAAAGAGTTCTCGGGATCTTGCGACTGTGGACCGCAAGGAGGATTGCTATCACTGTGGCGAAAGTGGTCATATCAAGAGGAACTGCATGAAGCTCAAAGCTGAGAAGGCAAAAGGCAAGGATGATCAGGAGGATCTCACGGTTATGGGAGATCTCATCATCGCAGCAACCGACGCAGTATCATGATGGCGATTGGGTCATGAACACGGGGGCGTCGTATCACGCTACTCCATATAGGAGGATCTTCACGTCATACAACGGCGATAAGTTTGGACGTGTGAAGATTGAGAACAAGGGGACGACTGCAGTTGTAGGCATCAGTGATGTGCACTTGACAACAGAGCTTGGTGAGAAGCTCGTTCTCAAGGATGTGCGACATGTACCGAGTGTGGGCTACAACTTGGTTTCGATATGGAGGCTGACGGATGATGGCTGTCGAAGTTTGTTTGGGGATAAAGATTGGATGCTTACGAAGGGTTCCCAACAGCTGGCTCGAGGAGATTTATGTTGTGGCATGTACAGGCTCAAGCTGCTAAGTTGTACAGACATGCCACAGACATTGGATGGAGGCTCGAGGGGTATTCGACATGAGTTGGATCGTCGGGAACTTGCTGAGGAGGGGCTTCGAGATACTTTGAAGATTACGAAGGATTCGATTCGTCGAGACAAAGCGACGAATAGTGATGAGCCAAAGATTGAGGGTCAATATGTGGGTCCCATGATAGCTGGTGGGTCTCCAGGTAGGGTTTGCTTTACGAATCCGGTTTTGGCGAATGGTGGTTTGCCAAAGCTTCACGGAGCGACATTGGTTTCAGCAGTTCGAGATCAGGAAGGAGATCAAGGTTTACAGCAAACTCAATCTGAGGCGGGAGCGTCACCATTCACACAGTTCCAGGAGAGCTGTGGGTCATCGACTACATGTACAATGCATGATGTTCTGCTCGAGGACGCATGTATATGAAGGAGCTTCAAGTTCGAACACGAAGATGGGCAGATTCAGGAGTTCGAATCTCGGGAGAATCGCACCGTCCGCTTGGTTGGGCCAGCCAAGGGTGAAGAAGCTCGTCGGAACGTTAACACGTTTCGGTGGAAGACGGAAGTCGGGGACAAGTAGCCAAGACTCACGGTGAGGCTGATAGTCACGGACTTTGGTCTCAGCCGTGTCATTGATGTCGGCAGGATCCCAGTGATACAGAAGGTGCTACGCATGGCAGCTAGTGTCGACGTGACGGTCGAGGAGCTGGAGACGAAGGAAGATGCAAAACAACTCGGGGGATCGGAGATCGGTGGCATAGGGGAGCAGGAACTCTGTCGCGGGACGACAGACATGGAGTCCAGTTGAGAAGCCATGGGGTCAACGCCTTCTCATCAGACTGGAGGGGGAGATTCTTGGGGTCCAGTCTGGATTTGGTGAATTTTGGAGCCAAAAAACGGTCAAAGATTTGATTTGATATAATTTGAAAATATACATTAAATGTAAGATTTGATTAGATTTTAAATTTGTATCAAATATTTAATTTGACCTTATTTGGACGTCCATAATTGGTGTTAGGCTATTTTAGGTGGAATAAGATTCTTATTTTAAGGTTTTCTATTTAGGAAATCCTATTATGAATTAAAATATGATTTCTCATCCTACAAATATAGGAGGAGGATGGAGGCACAAGCATAGTACAAGTTGGAGATTCGAGGTGCTCGTCCATAGAAAATCTAAAAGAAAGTCCGTGCTTTGCTCTTAGGACTTCGCCATCCAAGACAGAAGGAAGAAAGAGATCTGATCGAGGAATCGTCGCCTTCGCTCAGGGAGATTGCTACGGATTGATCGGTGATTTTAATTGTAGTATCTTTCTTTTCTTCTTGAGTGTGGTGAGGGGCTTGAATCTATTAGGACAAAGGGTTCAACATTGATTTTGTTAATCTTGTAATTTCACATGAGTTATAAAGGTTGGGATTTGTCCAGGTGACGTAGTTACCGCCATATACTTGTCTTTATCTGTGCTTAGTGTTCGTTAGACAGGGGTTGGTTATCTCAGGTGGGTTGGCCTAAAATTTTCGTTGCGGGCACTCTCAGACACGGTGTGCTTGCAGGACGTGTCCAATTTCCAACAAGTGGTATCAGAGCCCAAGGTTACGAGGCTGATTTGAGCGGCTCTAATTGGTTCGAGACAGATGGTGCTGAACGTTCATGGATTATAATGGCTCTTCTCAAGGTGGAGTAGGAGCATCAACTACACGAATTGGCTTTAAAGGTGGATCTAACGAGTCCAATGTGGAGCAAGATGTTGTGGTTGGCACACAATGGTGATGTGGATGAACGTGTCAGGTTTGGTTATGTGGTCGAACGGATCGAGATGACAATATGTTGGATCTCCTGGGTGCTCGGTTAGCGAAAACGAACAAAGGTAGCCGGATTGTGCTAAGGTTGTTCGGTTAGCGGGAACGCGTAAAGGTAGTCGGGATGTGCTAAGGGTGCTCGGCTAGCGGGTACGAGCAAAGGTAGCCGGGATGTGCTAATGTTGTTCGGCTAGCGGAAACGAGCTAAAGTGAAGATTGTTGGATTGTATCTCGTTTCCGGTTGAGCACTCAAAAGGGGGGTGACATTGGGGTTGGTAATTTAGTCCCACATCGGGTAGGAGGTGTGATCATGAGGTGTAGATAATTGGAATTGATTTAGGCCTTACATGGGAATTCCCTTTCAAGACATATGGGCCTAATCCAATATCGCACCTCATGGCCAACTCCGGTTCGGATAACACCGCGTCCCGAACATATTATACTAAATAACCTTATATATCATTAAAAATGAACAAACAAGCAAGCAAAAGAGAAATCACCTGGAACAACAACGACAGCAGAATGATGGATATCGCTCTCTTCAACCTTCTCCAGTCGGTCTTCCAATTTAAGCAGCAGCAGCTGCTCCACTGATGCACCCTCATTAACACCATCCTTCTCATCAAGAAACATTCTTTCTCGAAATTTCTCACCAAAGATCAAAGGAAGAGGAGAATAGAACCCGCTCTCCACCACCTCAGAGCAACAAGAACAACACCTGACCCCGTCTTCCTCCTCCTCCTCGTTCTTCTTCATCCACGACGTCAGCGGCTTCGAGGAGGAGGAGGAGGAGCAGTCGTCGCACATGCGAGTCGCGCTTGCTAGGTTCCGGTGGCGAGAGCAGTAGACGAGCCCGGCGATCTCGTCGGCGTGGGAGTCGCAGAGGATGTCTCGGTAGGAAGAAGAGGCGTTGGAGTTTCTGCCGAGAGCGTGGGAGCAGAGGAAGCACGGGGGGTCGAGGCCGAAGAAGGCGGCGAAGGCGGCGATGGAGTAGGAGAAGAGGCCGTCGAGGAGGAGCAGAGCTAGCAGAATCCACTCCAGGAGCGTGTATATGAGAACAATGGCGATTTTGGGAGTGTTGCTATTGTGGAGCATTGTGGCGAATTTGTTGGAAGCAACAGCAGCAGCAGCAGCACCCATTGTTGTTGCGACCGACGCCAATGGCTGGCGACGAAGAACAAGTGAAGGAATATGTACAGATACTTGAGAGGAAGAATAAAATAGGAGAGGGAAGTTTTAATGGAGAGGAAAAGAATGAGTGCTGTGCTGTGCTTGTGCTGTGCTGCCAAATGAGACTCGAACCAATTTCTTTTCTACAGTCAATTTCTTGGAAGGAATTTAGACTGCTCGCCTACTAATACTTACTTTTATAAAAGAGAGAGGATTAAGTCAGTATTATTCTAAGACAACATTCATTTGTAGTACAAGGTCCCTTTAAAGTTTTTTTGTTTTGTTTTTGGGTGCATTGGTAGTAAAGGTGACATTGTTGAAAAGCCTAGATACTGGGACTCAAGAGTAGCCAAATATCCATTTTGGTACATCAATGTGTGTGTCCATGGATATATATATATATATATATATATATATATATATATATATATATATATATATATATATATATATATATATATATTTTAAATATGACTAATTCGTTCAAATAATGAGAATAGAGTACTGTGTTACCATCTCGTCCAACTTTTGGGTATAATTACATGCTGCGTTCAACATATGCATATGACGAATATCCTACTAAGAGTTCCATCACATATATACTGTATTGTCTATAATTAATACAATATAGATTCCACATGCCTAGTGTGTGTATATATATATATATATATATATATATATATATATATATATATATATATATATATATATGAGGTGCATGACTGAGTTGCTAGAATTGACATTAGGTAAACCATCCCACGTAACGTGGGACTATTGTTAGTCCCGAGGCTTAATCAATGATGGTAGAACAGGAAGTGGAAGTCGAGATCATGAGTTCACACAAAAGTTTTCTCACTGATATATCTCGATCCAACGAAGAACTATATAAAAAAATACAATATAACAGCTGATTACAACTCCTTCTAGATTACTGAGCTTAAGAACTAAAAATACGTTCTTCCTTGCAAACGTAGTTGCAATTGGGACATGACGTTTATAACTAGAAGAAAAGAGATGAAGATAGAATAAAAAATTATTCTTGCAGGGGCGGTGAAGACCACCGTTGCTCAAAGCAAGATTCGTCCTCTATCGACGATCTGCTCCCAGGAACCAGCAAGTTCACAAGAGAACTTCTGGAACGCTCGTAGTTACCTCTTTGTGTGACTCGAACGAACTCTTTTGGACTCCTCTTTCTTAATTTTTGGTGTGCTTCAAAAGGAGGCTATAGGGCTCTTCATATAGGGAATGATGGAAGCCCATCCTCCTATTCTTTCCGACGAGGGACTAAAAAGCCAATAAAAAATTCATATCCCACAATCACAGTCCAATGCAGAGCCCGCTCAGCGCCCGTTCAGCACCCGCTCAGCACCCGTTCAACACCCGCTCAACACTCGTTCATGCAATACGCGCATGCAACACGTGCATAAAACTCGCGCATAAAACGAGCGCAACAAAAAGCGCACAAGTGCCTTGCGACGATGCTGACGTGCTAAGAGCAAAGTGCGCCAACAAAGCGCCACTTTGCACTCTTGAGCCCGAGTCCGAGTTCGAGTCCGAGTCCGAGTCGCTAAGCCCCTTAGGGGCTTAGCTCCTATGGAATAATATCCAAGATCATGACAAAAAGCTTAAAAGCTTTCATTGAGGAGTTAATCATTTTTCCTCCTAATAAAACACCCCCACATGGCACCCATGAGCCCCACCACACCCCATGTGCACACCTTAACTCATGCAAAATATTATATTGAGATATTCACTTGATGGTGTAGCCAATGTGGGACTATCTTTACTAGTCCAAAGGTAAAAATACCAACAATCTCCCATATATCTTAATATATGGGTTGTGTAGTGCCCCGCTCCGCGTCGGCACTATGTATCAAGGTGAGTGGGCAGAACTTCGTTATCTGATTCTTGCACGCCTTAATAATGAATATGAGTATTTTGAATGCTTGTTTGCTTAAAGAGAATGATAGAACCTGCCTTGCATGCTAAATTACTATTTAAACTAAAAATAGGGTTTAAAACTTGGTCATAAGGTCTAAATTACTATTTAAGTGGATTTTAGAAATAGTTAACGGGTTGCACGTAAAACGGTTGTGAACTTGCAAGTTCGGGACGGTTTCTGAAATTTCAGAAATGGGAGATTTTTTTTATGTTTTTACGTCGCGGTTTGCGACCGACACAGGACGCGATACCCCGAACGAATTGTACGAATTTCGAGAGGGTCATGAGGTCTACGCGCAGGATTTGACAGAACGGAATATGGGTCTATGTACAGAGAGATACAAGGCTGGGAAGACAGGTACCTTGCTGTTCGTGAACTGGGAGGCGCGGCATGGCACGGCGGTGGCGGCGGCGATGTTGCTGTGCTGGGGGCCGTGCTCGTCGGTGGCGAGGTCGGAGTCGGCCGGAGGGGAGCTCGGCGAAGACGGTGGCGGGCTCGGAGGTTGGGGTCGCTGATCGGTTGGCGTCGCCGGAGTCGGGTGGTGGCGAGGGGTTTGTTGACAGCGGCTGCGCGGGGGGGGGGGGGGGGGGGGGGGGGTTATATAGGGAAAAGGAGGCCGGAGCGGGGAGAGGGGTCGCCGGGGTTTTTGGGGCGTCGTGGGGTCGTGGGGCGGCCGCGGAGGGCGGGGCGTCGGCCGGGAATCACGGGGGAGCGGGGGTCGTGGGGAATGGGGGTGAGGGGTTAACGGGTTCGGGTAGGGTCGGGTCGGGTAGGATCCGACCCGTTAGGTTAGCATCCGATCCGATTCAGCTGGGTTGGGTTGGGTTGGTCCGGTTCAGTTGGGCCGGGTTCAGTCCGGTTCAACCCGGTTCAACCCAGTTCAATTAAAACGGGATTTTTTAGCTATAAAAAAAATAGTTTTTGAGCCCAATAAATTCCAAAAAAATTACACAACATCCAATAATTAATAATGCACCCAAAAATATAATTTTTTATAATATTTTAATAATTATTTTAATCCATAAAAATATTAATCCCTGAAGGACATTTTTAATAATTAATTAAAAATTACCGAAAAATCCAGAAAACTCATTTTTAAATTTTTTTAAAAAAATAGGGTGCTACATGGATATATCGGACGGCATAGTCTATGAAACGAGCAGTGTAAACATGTGAAGTAGTGTACTACGAAGAGTATAATGATCTACTCGAAGCATTAGCGGAGTCTACTAGCACGAAACTAAGGTAGCATACGAGGGACCAATTATAAGCCAAGTTTTATTTTTATGTTCTAACACAAGTAATACAAGATGAGATTATTCCCTTAGCTAGGTGTGTTGTATTTTTTATTAGCTTGCAACGGGTGATTCACCTAGCGACTAGCATGTATCGTCCATATTTTATGTGGGCGGGCTAAGCAAAGACAGGTTCATCGTAGCCACCCACCTTAGCGATGATTCGTCTCGGTCGAGCGATACTCCGAGCGCGCCTTTGAAAGTCTAAGTCTGAACTCCTGAAGGGCTAAGTCTGAAATCATTTGTCTCTAGCGAGTCTCCTCGCTGAGCAAAGCGGGTCGGGTCGTTGCACTTGCGCCGTTTGAATCGGCACTCAGCTTCAGCGGAACGGGTCATTACACCGGTCTCTCTTCGAAAAATTGCAGTAGACTTTTCCATGCAAATACTAGCTTCAGACATCTCCATGCACCAACTTGCATCATATATCGACTTTCTTTCTCTTGGAATGTGCGTCTCCAGCGACGCCGGATCAAGTTCACTTCCATCCGCAGGAATGTTATATATTGGACTCTTCCAATATTTGATAGAGGACGCATTACTCATCCAAATGATTGAGGTGTAGCCCATCAATCTTCTCAAGTTTGTTAAAACTTGTGTTGAGAAGACTTGGACGGTTGTTCTCCATCTTACTCGGATCTTGCTTTGAGATTGTTAGTCCCGAGGCTTAATCAAAGATGGTAGAACAAGAAGTTGAAGTCGAGATCAGGAGTTCACATAATTTTTTTTCCACTGATATACCTCGATCCAACGAAGAACTATATAAAAATATAATATACCAGCTGATTATAACTCCTTCTAGATTACTGAGCTTAAAAACCAAAATACGTTCTTCCTTGCAAACATAGTTGCAATTGGGACATAATGTTTACAACTAGAAGAAAAAAGATGAAGATAGAATAAAAAAAATATTCTTGCTGGGGCGGTGAAGACCACCATTGCTCAAAGCAAGATTCATCCTCTTTCGACGATCTGCTCCCAGGAACCAGCAAGTTCATAAGAGAACTTCTGGAACGCTCGTTAGTCATCTCTTTATGTGACTCGAACGGACACATTTGGACTCCTCTTTCTTAATTTTTGGTGTGCTTCAAAAGGAGGTTAGAGGGCTCTTTATATAGGGAAGGATGGAAGCCCATCCTCCTCTTCTTTTCGATGCGGGACTAAAAAGCCAATATACAAAGTTGATATCCCATAATCGCAGCCCAATGTAGAGCCCGCTCAGCGCCCGTTCAGCACCCGTTCATGCAACACGAGCATAAAACTCGCGCATAAAACGAGCGTACGAGCGAAACAAAAGCGCACAAGCGCCTTGCGACGATGCTAAGAGCCAAGTGCGCCAACAAAGTGCCACTTTGAGCCCTTGAGCCCGAGTCGCTATAGGGGCTCCTATGGAATAATATCCAAGAGCATGAGAAAAAGCTTAAAAGCTTTTATTGAGGAGTTAAATCATTTTTTCTCCTAATAAAACATCCCCACATGGCACCCATGTGCACCACCACACCCAATGTGCACACCTCAACTCATACAGAGTATTATATTGAGATACTCGCTTGATGGTGTAGGCAATGTGGAACTATCTTTACTAGTCTAAAGATAAAAACACCAACAACTATAACATTATGGATTCCAACCCCAACCGACCTGTTAGGTTAGGGTCCGATCCGATTCAGCTGGGTTGGGTTGGGTTGGTCCGGTTCAATTGGGCCGGGTTCAGTCCGGTTCAACCCGGTTCAACCCAGTTCAATTAAAACGGGATTTTTTAGCTATAAAAAATAGTTTTTGAGCCCAATAAATTCCAAAAAAATTACACAACATCCAATAATTAATAATGCACCCAAAAATATAATTTTTTGTAATATTTTAATAATTATTTTAATCCATAAAAATATTAATCCCTGAAGGACATTTTTAATAATTAATTAAAAATTACCGAAAAATCCAGAAAACTCATTTTTAAATTTTTTTTAAAAAAAATAGGGTGTTACATGGATATATCGGACGACATAGTCTATGAAACGAGCAGTGTAAACATGTGAAGTAGTGTACTACGAAGAGTATAATGATCTACTCGAAGCATTAGCGGAGTCTACTAGCACGAAACTAAGGTAGCATACGAGGGACCAATTATAAGCCAAGTTTTATTTTTATGTTCTAACACAAGTAATACAAGATGGGATTATTCCCTTAGCTAGGTGTGTTGTATTTTTTATTAGCTTGCAACGGGTGATTCACCTAGCGACTAGCATGTATCGTCCATATTTTATGTGTGCGGGCTAAGCAAAGACAGGTTCATCGTAGCCACCCACCTTAGCAATGATTCGTCTCGGTCGAGCGATACTCCGAGCGCGCCTTTGAAAGTCTAAGTCTGAACTCCTGAAGGGCCAAGTCTGAAATCATTTGTCTCTTGCGAGTCTCCTCGCTGAGCAAAGCGGGTCGGGTCATTGCACTTGCGCCGTTTGAATCGGCACTCAGCTTCAGCGGAACGGGTTATTACACCGGTCTCTCTTCGAAAAATTACAGTAGACTTTTCCATGCAAATACTAGCTTCAGACATCTCCATGCACCAACTTGCATCATATGTCGACTTTCTTTCTCTTGGAATGTGCGTCTCCAGCGACGCCGGATCAAGTTCACTTCCATCCGCAGGAATGTTATATACTGGACTCTTCCAATATTTGATAGAGGACACATTACTCATCCAAATGATTGAGGTGTAGCCCATCAATCTTCTCAAGTTTGTTAAAACTTGTGTTGAGAAGACTTGGACGGTTGTTCTCCATCTTACTCGGATCTTGCTTTGAGATTGTTAGTCCCGAGGCTTAATCAAAGATGGTAGAACAAGAAGTTGAAGTCGAGATCAGGAGTTCACATAAAATTTTTTTCACTGATATACCTCGATCCAACGAAGAACTATATAAAAATATAATATATCAGCTGATTATAACTCCTTCTAGATTACTGAGCTTAAAAACCAAAATACGTTCTTCCTTGCAAACATAGTTGCAATTGGGACATAATGTTTACAACTAGAAGAAAAAAGATGAAGATAGAATAAAAAAAATATTCTTGCTAGGGCGGTGAAGACCACCATTGCTCAAAGCAAGATTCATCCTCTATCGACGATCTGCTCCCAGGAACCAGCAAGTTCATAAGAGAACTTCTGGAACGCTCGTTAGTCATCTCTTTATGTGACTCGAACGGACACATTTGGACTCCTCTTTCTTAATTTTTGGTGTGCTTCAAAAGGAGGTTAGAGGGCTCTTTATATAGGGAAGGATGGAAGCCCATCCTCCTCTTCTTTCCGATGCGGGACTAAAAAGCCAATATACAAAGTTGATATCCCATAATCGCAGCCCAATGTAGAGCCCGCTCAGCGCCCGTTCAGCACCCGTTCATGCAACACGAGCATAAAACTCGCGCATAAAACGAGCGTACGAGCGAAACAAAAGCGCACAAGCGCCTTGCGACGATGCTAAGAGCCAAGTGCGCCAACAAAGTGCCACTTTGAGCCCTTGAGCCCGAGTCGCTATAGGGGCTCCTATGGAATAATATCCAAGAGCATGAGAAAAAGCTTAAAAGCTTTTATTGAGGAGTTAAATCATTTTTTCTCCTAATAAAACACCCCCACATGGCACCCATGTGCACCACCACACCCAATGTGCACACCTCAACTCATACAGAGTATTATATTGAGATACTCGTTTCATGGTGTAGCCAATGTGGGACTATCTTTACTAGTCTAAACACCAACAACTATAACATTATGGATTCCAAACCTCCCCCCCCCCCCCCCCCCCCCCCCAAAACTGAGTAACTAGAATTAACATCAGGTAAATCATCCTTACGTAAACGCAAATAATTGTTAAATATCATTAAGATAGGATTGCCAAAATATAGTAAGATACTATCATATGGTATTATACCATTGTATGGACTAATCATTCACCGCTATCCCTAATTATCACAAAATATATCCGATTACTCACTTTTATTATCTTTGTTTTTATTTATAAAATATTAATTATTGTTTTTTGGGTAGGGGATGCTACATGGAGGGATAAGGAAGGGGAAGAGGGCACCAATGTATCTAGAGAACAATTTTTCAAGTTACTCGTTCTATCGCTTTTTGGCACGACTAACATATGTTATAACAGCCCCAAAATAGTCTCTTACAACAAATCCCTTCACAAATTTGTCAAAACTTTAATGGACCGATACATAATTTTCCCATTTCCCATTTATTAGTGGGGTGACAGAGTATAAACAAGGCTTTGTTAGAGAAGACTGCTTGTTTAGCCCATGGTTTCACTTATTTTTAAAATCAGTTTGTTAGGATCAATTCGGTCTTAAGCTTTTTTAATAATAAGATAATAACCACCCAAAAAATGCACTTGATATACAGGTCAAAATATTGATTAAGTTAATCATAAAAATATGACATTGGTTTCACACTAAATTCATATTATGAATCTAAGAAGAAGAGAAATATAATATACATTTTTTCCCCTTTGTGATGTATGCACGTATCTAATAATAATAAGTTATTGTTAAGAATAAATAAATTGTATCAAGATTAATTACTCTTAAGAATAGGAGTTTAGGAGAGGGTATGTAGGGATGTAATAATGGACATCACAAAAGCCTGCTCTTTGGTGGGGCTAACCCACTTGTAGTGTGTTGTTAGCCCCCCTATAGTGACCATACTATCAAGAAGAATGGATCAATTTGGACCCACGTTTTTTTGTTGTTTCTTAATTGGTGATACATAATCTGAGGGTTAGGTTCAGAGGTTCAGGTTCGAGCTCATCAAATCTTATGGATCCAAGTCCATGTCTGGTCCAGGAATAAATCAACCTGGACATAATTAAATCCGGAAGAGATTACCATAAATGTTGGGAGAGAGAACTATGTATATCCAGCCAACATGTTAAAACTCGAAACTTTGGTTGCTTAGGGTTAACTCTACATAGGCTTTAAATAGCACTCGATATTTTCTTCTAGAGGTTAATATGCTCACCTTTTTTTTATCCAAAAGTAACTCTGCCAAAATTCACACACACATCAAATCTTATCATGACTTAAGAGTCTCAAAGTGGCACCGAATGAATTTTTTCGTCCCTCTTACGTTTATTAGTGTGCGAATGAAAGCAATGAGACAAATAGGTCAGAGAAATCCTCCAGTCCACCCAAAAAAAAAATTCATTCTTTTTTCCATTTTTTTCATAATAAGTTAGTCCATGTCCAGCCCACCCTAGCATACTCTAGTACACCTTAGTTTGAATTTTTTTTTTTTTCGCTCTTCCTCAGGAATATGTTCCTTTTGAAACTTGCAGGCCAGTACATAATTCCTTAATACAATTTTTGTAAATCCGCAACTTAAGTTCATCCAACAAGGAGATGTAGTCAAATCCTGGAATAGTAACCTTTACATCTACTAGTAAATTCACGTACGTTGCACGTAAAATAATATTTTTCTTTTGATATTAATATAAAATTATTTAATAATTTAAATATATTTAAATTAAGATTTATTATATAAATGTTATACTTTAATTAGAAGAAGTTATATATTTGATTATATTTTAATTATAATTTGTTATGGATATATTTCTACTTTTCATAAAGAGCCTTGAAAACGGTTAGCCGTCTAAATATCCTCACGTAATTAAAAAATAAAAATAAATAAATTTAACTAATTATTTAACTACGTAATATTATCTAATTATAAACAAACACATTTTCTAACTCATGTGGTTAAGATGGGATGTATTCTCCATGGTTGGCTAGGGTTCGAAACTCTTGTATTATTTATAATAAATTTAATTCTTTCCAATATTATTTTTTATGTAATATTAATTTTTTTAGAAATAACTAATTGATGAAATACATATGTTTTTAAACGGTTTCCAACCCCCTTTTAGCTAAAAGGAGAGAGATGTTGCGCATATAGTCAAAATCTGGCTTCCTGAACCAGAGAGAGTCATCGTATCCTAATTGTTTGTTGTTTATGTAACGTATCTATCAGCACATGTTTTAATTATGACAAGGGGAAGGGCCGGGGCATTATGTTCTACTAATTAAATAGAAATGGTTGATGTAGTAGTTTTAGCTGGTGCATGCGTCACGCTCACTGACAGATGGACCGGACCGGACCGGACCAGCCAGCATGCCAAATGTATTCTTACTTTTGTCTCTTGTCCATATGTCAGTGACAGTGAGCATCATTCTTGTCCACTAACCAATATGAATGCGAGAGCCACAAAATCTCCTGAACTGTACTGGACGTGTATGTAGGAATATCTGTCAATTTCGCTTGGGATGACTTTCTAGAACGAGATACTGTCGTCATAATTTGACTAAATACAGATATTTAACGATAATCTGACTTTAAGCAATACCTTTTTTATTTCATTCTTCCCCAAACACCTACATGCGGAACACGGAGCTTGTCCTGGTCTGCGCAACAGTGAATACTTTGAACTATTTTCCAAAAAGTAAGGTTGAGTAGTTAGAAAATCTAAGTCAAATTGTTGAAATCAATCAAAATGCTATAGAAAGCCCACGTTTCACAAGGAGATAGGTTTCAAATCTCTTTTTCTAGAGGAAGCTCACTTGTACAACTCTTGAGAACATATTGATGTGGTTTGGCAATTGGACACTTTGTTTATATATTGCAACTCCAAATGCATGCATCAAGAATTGCTGCCCTTATTTCTCCAAACAAGATGGACCATAACATTGTTAAAGAGGAAAATTTCAGAGAAAACAAGCTAATAGTAGTCACTTTCAAGCGCCCAAATAACAGTAAACCATTGTGTATTCCGGCCACACAAAGCTACCGATGTGTCAAATACTTCTGTGCCGATAACGCAATTTCAGCAAAAAATCAGCTGAGAACAGCAGGTCTAGCTATGGTTGTTTCAGGAAGATCCAAGGAGCATAGATTGAAAGAAATTCTATGGCAACCTCAATCACATCGTAATTTCGCGTGTGACATGTTTCAACAGTAACTGGTTCGCCATGCTGAATTATTATCTGGATGTTCGTTAAAAGGAAAGCATTCAGCCACCCATGATACATAGTATGAAATAATTCCAACATCAAGAGATGTATAGAATAAAAGAAAGCAATTAGCAGATTGCACACTTGGGTCCACATTACAGCATGATATCTGGCATTAATAAAATTAGCAGCAAACCGGATGAATCTCGAAATTTGCTCGAACCACAAAAAAAAAACATGCATGATCATTTGCTTTATGGAGTTCGATCAGATGTTAGCAAGTATGTGATATTAAGTGGCAATTGTATGGCCAATCGTTCCAAGCCAACTTCTCGACCAACATGTCACGATCAAGCTCAGGTTTCGTATAGATAATGCCAACTTCTCGACCAACATGCCTGAGTATTTGCCTCTTCGCCTTCTCCTCCAGTTTCTGCAGAATAGATAATGCAATTTGTCTTGCTCGACTTTTATGTAGATACCTATAGTGCACATGAAAGATGCCAAAAATTATTTCTGGCTAAGGAAATTAAGCAATGGACTTAATAGCGGTCATTGCAGCATGTGGCAAAAGCTGCATATAAATAGTTTTCCACATCAAAGAATTGGATATGACACATTAATAAATTAGTGATAGAAGAATAACTGTGAGAATATAGTATTATCAAGGAATTGCTGATAATGCTATTCTCCATCTGAAGAAAATAATTCTTGAATCCAGGAATATCAATTCACGCAAAAGAATAAATTGCAGACCTGAAAACATTTTCTGAGGTTGTCATACATATTCCTTCAAATAAATGTGAGAGGGTTTGGATCAATGAGTTTTGGGTAACAACAGACCTGGAATGATACTAAGTAGCCTTGTCATTTCTGTATAATTCCTTTCTCAATTTGACAGGAACCCAGCCTCCAGGTAATACATACCATAATATATAGATTTATAGGCAATAGACAAACATAAACTCTTAAATCCTAGTGGCTGTCGAGAATTCGCTGCCACTGGTATATATAGGTCTCGATACAATCCCTTCATTTTAAGGGTTCAGAGGGAGGTTCCAACCTATTACAAATGCCTGTGTTTATTCATCTAGAATACAAACTTTTAGCAAAAAAAAGTTTTTTTGCAAACACGATAGGCACTGCTCTAATACCTACAGATGGCAGTTGCAGTTCCCGACTCAGCTGCTCCTCGTTCACTCGAGATTCATACAGTTTAGGTCCAAACTCAGTGACTAAATAGAAACAGATGAGTCACAAGTAATTAAGACATAGTACAGCAACATCTAACGCAGACATGAATGCTGCATACATTGAAATAGTTTCCAAAGGTGTGTGCTTCCTATGAAGTTTACAGAGAAATTCTGATTTTACTTTAGTCCAGAGTGCATACTTATGTTCGCACCAACAAACAGTGAGTGTTTCCAAAGGTATCATCCATATATACATAAAGGTGTCTATCGTAAAAACCATGAAACTACAAACAAATCCAAGCAATATCTTTGCCTTTTTGTGTGGAGCTCTGAGGTTTTACCACAACAAGCAAACATGTTCTTAAATGGAGGTGACTGTTAAGAGCAACAGCTGCTGTTCTGGGCAACTGGCTGTCCACGCATCTGTACTGTCGCCGGTTTGCTGGTATTCGCAGCAGGCTGACTCGCCATCCTGCAGCCATGAAATTGTCGAAATGGACTAAAGTCAGATCAACAAATACTTAAACGTGACAGTAGTCCAAGACAAATTAATATAAATTCACCAACAATCTACTGAAAGATTGTCATAGTGATGAATGAGGTCACTTATTAAGCTACTCAAAGGACTAATAAATGACCAGTATATAAGTATGGCAAACCAAAGTGAGAAAATACACTACAAAAATTTGTAGTCGGTCTGAATCCATGTCATATTTGAAGTGATACCCAATAAAGCATATACCAAACATGGAATTAGTTCAGACTTCCTTTTTTTTCTTATTACATCTGATTAGGTTTCAGTATTTAAATTGTTTTGTACTACCATCATAGGAACCTATTAATCAATGTGAAAACCAGTGTAAAAGTATTTAAACTATCAAGTCTATAATATAAAGCTAATACCTATAGTTCTTTTATCATTTTAGATTTGTAATCTAGACAACATTTACCAAATCTAAGTAAAAGTACCTAACAACTCTAATTTAAGTATATCATCAAGCATTAAATTAATTATCTACAATTTGGTGTAACGATCCAAATCTAGTGAAAGATACAACTAATGTTAGACAGGTGGCATGTTAATAAAGCACACATTATATTAAAATATCTCTTCTTTGAGTTGTCCATCTTCACTGGAAAAATATCATCAAGTCTTTTATTAGGATCTACACTTCAAATAAGTCATAATTAACTGAAGCAATTCAAGTTTAAAAACCCATATCAGGCTACCAAGTTACCAGGTAATAATTTACACGCAAGTGGCACAATGTTTTAAAAAGCTCTAGTTGCACAATGTTTTAAAAAGCTCTAGGCGCTCCCAGGCAAGCTGCCACGCCTCATCGCCTAGGAGTGCCTAGGCGAGCTGCCTAGCCTCGCCAGAAAAAAAAAAAACGCCACCTGGGCAGCTTCTCGAATTCCCTTTTTCATAACACATCTTGTCACTTTTGTAGCTTATGTTAGATTATTCAAATCTGCCATATATCCCTAAAACTCATCAAACTTGAGTTTTTTACACAATAAACTAAAGAAGAGTCAAGAAAATGGGTTTATGTTAGATAGAGGAAGAAAAGAAAAAAAAGAAGAAAAAAATCATCAAAATGGGTTGTGTTAAATGGTTTTTTTGTGTGAAATGGATTATCTTTTGTGAGAGTTTTATAGAGAGAGAAAAAGAAGAAATAAAGAGAATAGAAGAAATAAAGAACATTGAAAGAAAAAAGAGAATAAATAAATCCTAACTTTTGTGAGTGAGCGCAAAGAAGAACAAAATCATCAAAGAAGAATTTTAAAAAGAGAGGATGAAACTCATCTTAATTCGGCCAACAATGGTGAAAACTGTCCAAAAACCCGCCCAAAGGAGGAGCCCAACCGAGAGGAATGTCGTTGCTCTCTTCTCTATCATCGTCACACGATAATTTCCTCTCTTTTTATTTATGTCTATTTAGTTAGTAAGTTATAGTGTTAAACTTAAAAAAGACTCTATTTGAGCCTTTAGAACTTAATCTTGCAACTTTAAAAACCAATAAAACAAACGAAGTCTATAGAACTTACAAAAAAAACCCAAACAAGGCCCAAAAAATTGCATAAAACACCAAACACACCTAGGTGTTCGCCTAGACTTGCATAATTACCCATTTGCCTCATCTCACCTTTGCGCCTTTCTCGCCTAGGTGTCACCTAGAGAAAATACCTCGCATGCCTTTGGATTAGGCGGCGAAACATCGCCTCGTGCCTCTTGGGCGCCTAGGCGCATTGGGCGGCATCTTTAACAACACTGATATGACAATAACCCAAATAATGAATAATAACTCACCGGTTCTTAATCTCCGTTGTCATGGTCATAAACGCCTGCTCCACATTTGTAGAACTTTTGGCACTAGTCTCCAAGAAAGGTATCCCAATTTCATCTGCAAATGCCTTTAAAGAGAAAAGTTCTAATACAGTCAGATATATAAAAGAAACAAATGGCAACCTGGAGAAGGCAGTGTCCATGTCTACAGGAAACCCAAATGAGAAGGTTCAGCAGCATTCACCTTTCCGGTTTCGTAGGAGACCACTCTCTTATCAGTTAGATCACATTTGTTGCCCACTAAAAGCTTGTTCACGTTGTCGCTAGCATAGCGGTCAATTTCATTCAGCCATTGCTTCACGTTATTGAAACTTTCCTGGTCAGTCACATCATATACCACCTGCCAAGAATATCATCATATATTACACTATGAACAGTCGGCTCATCAGATGAAAGCAACAAAATTAGAGCGATGGCCTACAATAATGCCATGGGCACCACGATAGTAACTGCTTGTGATCGTCCGGAAGCGCTCCTGTCCAGCAGTATCCCACTAAGCAGCAGAAGGTAAAGTAGTATATATTAGATATAAGCAAGCAGAATTTTTAATCAACAGAAAACAACAGATCAAGTACTTACAATTTGAAGCTTTATGGTTTTTCCATCCTGCTCCACTGTACGGATTTTCTATTGAAACAAACGAAATAGGAAAATAAGCCGACAATTACATAATAAATCAAAGAAGATTTAGCCAACCTGAATTTACTTACAAAATCAACACCAATGGTACTGATATAACTCTCTAGATAAGAATCATCCTGCACAGGGATAAAATAAGGTCATTTACACATATTTGAAGCATACTAGTATTCATGCAAATGCTACGAAAACAAAATATTTCCAGCATAATGTATCAGCGTAAATTAGTAAAATATAATACAAATTAGTCTTTCTAACTATGGAATCATCCTGCACAGGGATCAAATAAATTATAACATGTTGAAGCACAAATCCAATGAAATGATCATGTACCATGATGGTAGGATAAGTACAAGAATGAACTAGCCTCCCTGATTAAATAAGTTATAAGATAATAAAGCATATTAATACTAGGTTCAAAGTATCGGTATCGGAATCGGTATTGGACCATTCCTATGAGTATCAGGATATGTGGTATCGGTAGTATCGGCGTTTTCGGATCGGAGTATCAGAGTTTTTGGTATCGGAAAGCAAATAACTATTAGCAAATTATTAACATTTTAGAAAATATATTTTATACATAATTTTAAGTATTTCCAGTGTTGTTTCTTAGTTTTTTTGAAATTGAATGAAATAGTAGTCACCATTGTCGATTGATTTACATGCGATAGATAAGTTTTTCTCTTTCATATGCTTTTACAACCTTACTATGCTTTTACACCCTTACTAATTGGACTTTTTCATTCAATTTTCTTTGTCGAAATGACTGAAAAATAGACCTCTTATGTCGGTATCGGTCAGTATCGGGTATCAGTCGGTATCGGATCGGGATATGCCAAACTGTATCGGTATCGGTCGTATCGGATCGGTATCGGCCGATACTGCAAACTATGATTAATAGTCTCCATACAAATGCCATTAAAAATGATAATGTTCTTTAATGGTAGGTAAAGTAAAATAAAGAACTAGCATCACTGATTATGAACTCTTGGGCTTTATCATCAATATCTAACATTGATGGATTAGCAAAATCAACAAAGTAGCAACTATGAAACCACCAGTGTTCTAAAATTCGATATGAGGGTTCTGTGCGAAGGAGGGGCGCTAAGCGCCTAGGCGCTGAACATATATCATGTATTTTTTTCTCTCTTCTCCTACTCCCTTGTAACATCTTATATAGTATTTTTTTTAATTAATTTGGGTTATATTTACTATTTCTCTCATCTCCAAACGTCACTTGTTATCTATTACATGGTCCAAACACTTCTACAAGACTGCAACAATAAAAATATTGGATCAAACTATCATTTTGTATGAACAATAAGACATCCAAAACATATCCATGATCCATCACATATCCAAAACATAACATGGCAAAACATAAAAAGTATCATAACTCCTAAGCATCAAACCCATCCTCTCAATAATCTTCCAACACAAACCGCATAATGGGCCTAACAGGTCCGAACAGGGCCCGCACAAAGACAACTGTATTATACCACTGAATTCGGAGTTCTCGCTTCAGCCTTGGGGCGCCTAGCACCTAGGCGGTCGAACAGACCGATTTTTAGAACACTGAAAATCACGAAGACTCGACAATAGTAATGTGAGCGATGGTCTTAATGATTAAGCAAGAAATCACGTGTTGTCAATAATCAAGTTTCTAACTTCGAGGTTTGGGTGATGCATCAAGTTTTTCCACCAGTGCATGCCGTGACAAAAGAACGAGCAAAGTCAAATTTCAGTACTCCCAAATAAAGTCATGGAACAATCCATGATAAAGAAACCAAGATGCAAAAATCAAAGTTAATTGTGTGCATGGATATGTATAATGGAACTATACATCTTATAGATTATAGCTAGCGCACTTTCTTCATATAATATTCTGACGCAGAAATCAGAGGCAGTTTCGTGTATATGAACTCATATAGTGGAAAAGAGTAAAGTTGTAGATTAATAGTTGAGAAAACGCTTCTCTCTCTCTAATAAAACAGTTGGGTTATGGAAGCCTTATATGTCCAAACATGTTGCACGGACACGGCAAAATGATGTCTACATCTGCATCGTGTCCGTACCAGTGTATGTAATTGTACACTAATGCAGCAGAGTAACTACCTTTATACTTATTTGAAAATGTTTGTATCCCGTACCGGCCGTACCGTACCGTGTCCGTATCCGTGCAACAAAGTGTCCAAATAATACCTCTGTCAATGCTCAAGCTAATTTTGGTTAATCATAACAGGATTAGTATTTAACAAAGGGACAACTTCCATTAACATTCCAACATCTCTCTGTTATTCCTGTTCATGCCTGTAAAGATTTTCAATATGGACTCAATGTTTAAAAATCTACAACAGAACGTCAACCAACATAATAACCAGAATTGACGCAACGGGTTAATTCAAAATGGCATTGCATCAATAATGCATGACCATTCCTTCTGGACAACTATGTAAGTATGTATTGTAAAAAATTAGATTAATATTTTGCACTAATTAAGCATTTTGTGCAGACAGAAAACCAATTGGGCAAACTAGTCAGAACAGCTAACAACACTATCTCATACTCATTACTTCCATACAGAACTGCTTAACACATATTACACAACCATAAATTATGTGGGTAGGGTCAGATCTAGGAATTCTAGTTGGTGGGGCCTCAGGATAATTTTAGCCGGTGAGGGCTCATATATAGTTACAAAGGGGACTAGAGAAGTAAGAAGAAGAAAATTGTAAAATACACTTAACATGGGAGCTCTGAGATTTGTACCTGAGACTCCAACATAACTACTTCACCAATTGGACAATCATTTGGTAATAATTTAGGTAGTGGAGGCCCAACTTTCTTTGCAGCTTGGCAAAATGATTAAAAAGCTCAATTTTTTTCTTTTTCTAAAATCCAGTGGCAGCTTGAGCCCCCACTGTGGCCTCCATGTGGCTTCTCCCTGGATATGGGGTCTGTTCATATCCCTATCTAAAAAGTAGACATAGCAACTTTTGTCGCAAGTTTTCCACTTGAAATACTACAGAATATAGCACTGACATTTGGCAGGTTTTCCTTAAAAATAATTCCTTGGAAGGAGAAGCTCAAATTGTCTTCATCAATAGGCATAGGTAGGGATTGTGATGATAGATTAGCCTTCGAAATCTAAAGTCCAAATAAAACCCTTTTGATTACTGGAGATATTCAAGTAGTGAAAAGAAGTTCACACATTAGACAAACCATATAAATTTCATTACATTAAAATACACAATATCCTAACTTGTTGCATACCGTGAGAATCAACGATAAGTAAAACACGTTGGTTTACAGATTATATATTACCAACTCCAAGCTTGTTATGCTAATAGATGACAGCAAGACATTTGCAAAATAAAATAAAAGAGAGCAAAATACAGCATCTATTAAAAGTCTTGCCACAAACTTACAGCAAATCTTAAAAGGAGACATGATTTTCCAACTCCAGAGTCACCAATAAGCAACAGCTTGAAAAGGTAGTCGCTGCAAAAATATATATTAGTCGGACTTCAGTTTTTGTGCTTAGTTAAAACAAAGGGGCACCCAAAGGATTTTATATCTAAATACAATAAGAGAGAGAGAATACAAATTTGTGTATAACATTTCTAAGCCACACAACATTACAGATTTACTAAATTAGTATTGGCAAACATTATCAAGAAAAGGAGACAACCCAGATTACCCAGCATACACTATATTGTTTCCTGGATAAGTTAGATTCGAGAATGGGCTGAAGAAAAAAGAAGGAAAGATAACACTATCAATGGATTGGTTATCATATTGCTATAAACCTAATTCAAGTCCAATAGAACCTGGTGAAGGATGGGTAGGGTCTGAACATGAATCATGGAGCAAACTCAGAACATTCCACGGATGATCCCTAGCAGTATAAATCTATAGAATGTTTCGTAAACCTGGCTCAAAGGATGACAACAAATAACAAGTTCTTTGTAGATAAGGTTAAACACACCCATATATGGATAAAACAATTTTAGAAATTCTACTATATACACTCATTTCGAGGGAACATACAAAGAAACAGAAGTTCAGTAATCTAAGACACTATACATGGAGATCTCCCTTAACTAGTATCCAAGCCCCATAAAATAACAGTGTAATAAGACCATAATCATACCTCTGTCTTCTCCATTTATTAGTATCCAAGCCCCATAAATTTAAATAAGAACTTACGCCCAAGACACATGCATTGGAACTCATTCAACGTTATGCAGTAATATTATAAACAATAAGGGTGAATAATGATGTTTTCTACAAAATGACAGCACTATGTTAAAAGTCACTAACCGTAGGACCCTATCTTCTCTTAGAAACTATAAAAACATCGAAACAATAGTGCACCAAAAAAGTTTTATGGCAAAGATGATTTATGTGGTCTTTACCCACAAGCAGTATTCCAACTTCATTTCATGTGACTTCCTTATAGTTCCAAAATTCAACACTTAAAAAGAGAGAGAAAAAAGGGAAGGGTGGGGGCCATTTTCCAATTAAAAATAAGGGGGAGGATTATAACCACATCAAGCAGAAATCAGTATTCTAACTTCATTTCACAGCCTGTTTTATAGTTCTGAAATTTCACTTCAAAAAAGAACCAAGAAAAGTATTGGCACTTTTTTGTTCCCCTTGTCATCTAATATTAAAGCTGTAATCTCTGATGTAATATGTTATAGGATTGACACTTCTGTTACTTGAATCGTACAACTAATAGTCTCAATATAGTTCATTTCAAATTAAGTGAATGCCATATAATTTGTTTCCATAATGAGATTGATCCTGTTCTTAGAAGAAATATATCAGTAGAGGAAAAAAAGATAAACTAAACAACAAACCAGCTAATAAAATCACAAAATCTCTGAAGAATCTAAAAAGAGACTATAAATCAACAACCACGTACTGATTCGCCTAAAGAAATCAAAATAAATGCATCAAGAACCCCCATCTAGTACGTTCCCGTTGGACTAAAACCAACATTTTTTTTATCCAAAAGAGAGTATCCTCATCAAACTAGCTTGTTCCCATGAAGTCAATCTAATCTAAAATTTAAATTGTTCCAGTAGCAAGTATATCTGTAAAGAAAAGATAATAAGTAAACCAAAATCCAAACAAGAAACCGCAAAACCTAGGGAACCTAGATATCAGCAACAAAGTACTAAATCGTGAAAGGTAATCAAATGTAAGCATCGAGAATCCCAACATATGTAGTTCCGAATTCATAAAGAGATAGACCCTACCAATCTAGATCAAACCCATAAGATCTAATTGTACTCGCAACAAAAGTTCAGTAAAGGGAATAAATCAAGTAAACAAGCCTTATAAAAAGGATAAGATGAGAGAAAAATAGAGGTTGAGCTAAACTTTTCGTAATCATTTCCATCATGATATATAGGTGAAAGCACAGATAAATTTGTCATGGTTTCCAAACATTCGTAAAGAAGTGCTTAAAGAAATGCAGGGAAAGACAACATTATTGTGCCTAATAAATTAAAGGATAAGATGAGAGAAAGTTGATTGAGATGGTTAGTATATGTCAATGGAGACACTTTGATGCACCCAGTTAGGAGTCACCTAAATTAAACCGGATTGAGATTGAAGAAAGATGCGTCTTTTGCTAATGTTAGAGAAAATATGGCCCTTAAAAACCTCTATGAGAACAAATGGAAGATTAGGGGATTCAGACAGGACCCAAAAATTCGGGAAGAATGCTTTGGTGGTGGTGGAACAAGCCAGATACGGAAAAACATAGAATGTCCAAAGTATCTATATAAAAAAAACCAAAACTCAGTAATGGCCTATTTGTATGTATCTATGACGCATCCAAATAAATACGGGACAACAAGAATCAGAATATAATTACCCATGGGTGATGGAGATGGGATTCTCTGATCGAATTGGACCCCCAACAACAAGAAAAAAATCATGTCTACGATTGTGCCATATCTGCTACGAGTCCGACACGGCACGAAACAGAACACGACACCGGAATTTGGAGTGTCGGTGCTTCCTGGATCTCCATCTAACATCAAACATCCAAAATCCAAAATCCAATCGTTCTCATAACAAATAGATCATTCCCAGCCAGGGAAACACCCAAAAAAAATCCCTAAAACAAATCTAAGAAGAAACCCTAGAAAAACAAATCTAAGAAGAAACCCTAGAAATCAGCAACCACTATGAAATATATGCAATCCAATGAGAAGGAGAGGAAGAGAAGGTTACTATTCGGGACCCATGGCTACTGCTGATGGAACTCTGGTGGCGATCTGTCGGATGAAACCCTAGAAATTCTCTTCTCTTTTCGATCGGAAATATGTTTGGGTGAGAGAGAAAGTTTGTGGGGAAGAATTGAATATGTGGAGGGTGGCGTTTGGTTCACCGGTTGCTTCGTCGGCATGGAGGGGACCTAACAACAAACATTATTGGATTCTTCGTGGACAAAGCAAAGGCAATTTGGTAATTTGACCGTGGGAATTTTAAATTTTAGTTTGACTGCTTACTTTTAGAATCTCTCTTTATATTGGTTTGTGATAAAGGTAGACTCATGACTAGTCCAGCATTGATATAGTCCATTAATAAAAATATTGTATTTATACTAGTTTAAATCTTACTCAGGACTACTGTCCACCCTCTCCTCCTCCCGCTCTTCTCCCACCCCCTGCGTCGTGATCTCCGGCACGGAGAATATGCTCGAGGAGAAGGAGGACGAGGACGACATGAGGAGGAGGAAGATTACGAGGAGGGAGAAGGTGCTCGAGGAAGAGGAGGAGGAAAACGACGAAGATAATGAGACGTAGCTGCTCGAGGAGGAAAACGACGAGGTGGAGGAGGGAGACGGTCGCGGTCGCTGCTCTTGCCTCCTCCTCCTCCCTCTCCGTCTCCGTCTCCGCCTCTTCCTTATTCCTTGTCTTGTCTCATGCAGACACCCTTCCTCTTCGGACTGTCAACAGTCCTACCAATTAGAAGGACTGTTAAAATTTTGACAGTCCTTTCGACTTCTTTAAAACGTCGCTAATTACGTCGCTAAACGTAATTAGCGACATTTTTTTGGTCATTTAGCGGGAACGTTTTTAAACGTCGCTAATTTGACTTTTTCTGGTAGTGAGGAGAGAGAGAGAGTAAAAAAATATTCTTCCAAGATACGTTTTTGTTTTTTATTATATATATATATATATATTTATATTTATATATTTTAACATCGTTAACAGAAAAAAATAGACGATTAGAATATAATATTAAAATATATAGAACGTATATTTGATATTTGATAGATGTTTTGATATTTTTGATAGTTTTAATAAATTTGATACTCTCCATAAAATTTAATTAAAATATAATGTTCTGGACGAAAATTTTCGTTTTAAGAAATATTGTTTCTCAAGCCTCCGCATTGGTGCTTTATTCTTATTATCTTCGATCGCACAAAAAAAATTACGACTATATCCATAGTGATATTGTCCGTCTCAGCAGTACTGTATTCACAAGAAAGCTTCATCTTACCCCCCGAAAATTCTTCAACAAGTGTGCAGTGACAACAATTAATCTTATTATTTGAAGGTTTTACTCAAACTTTGTGTTTACATGAATACCATGCTTAGAAGTTCGGATTTTTTTCGTTTAAAGTAATAATTTATAATATAATTATAAAAAAGGGAAAAGTTGGCGGAAATTGTATATGGGGGGACCACTCGCCAACTTACTTGGCGGGGTGCTGAGTTGGATAGCATCTCGCCAACTGAGTTGGCGGGGCGCTCTCCTCGAGAGGCCGCTCGCCAACTCAGTTGGCGGGGGGCTGACCGTTACTTTCCATCCGTTCACAACGGATACATTTCACCCCTATAAACACCCCCCAAACACTCCTCACACAACACATTCTCCTCTTCACACAACACATTCTCCTCTTCACACAACACATTCTCCTCTTCACACAACACATTCTCCTCTTCACACAACACATTCTCCTCCTCACACAACACACCCCCAAACACAATTCTCTTTCTTCTCCTGATATTTACTGGCGATGGCTACCCGCAATGACGGTCGTATTCCTGGCGGACCGACTACCGCGCTTATTATTAAGCAACGTGAAGACCACATTTCTAGTCAAATATTTACTGGCGAGGTAATTTTTGAAATTACAAGTTGCCAACTTTATTAATGCATATGTTTTTTATAATGCATATGTTTACTTTATTAATGCATATAAATTTACACACAAAATATAATGCATATATTTTTTATAGTTATACGACCATGATCATGCTTTATGAACCCGGATCCATGTACATTGGCGAGCCGAAAGGAATTATCGTACGTGGGAGCTAAATTCGGTCCAAAAGGCTTTGGTGGAATCCTTTGAATTCCACTATATAGATCATGTTAGATATTTAATCCACGATCTTCATTTAGTTGTAAGCCTTGCGGAGCGTTGGTGGCCAGAACGCAACACTTTCCAACTCCCATTCGGCGAGATGACGATCACCCTTTTTGATGTGGCGAATATACTAGAGTTACCTATTAAAGGTAACGCTATATATTTTGATCCGCACTTAAAGGGATCTGATCTGATCCGGAGGTATCTCGGATGATCTGACAAAACCTACTGAGCATGCGTGGGGAGCTGCTACTCTTGCCTTTTTGTACGCCAATCTGACAGAATTTGTCAGATCCAATCGCAAGAGTATTTGTGGATGTATTTCACTGATACAGGTATGAATGAAAGACCTTAAAAAGTTAGAGTAATTTTATACGCAAATTTTGTTTGTACTAATGTCATATTTCTGTTTTATAGTTCTGGTCCTACGAGCACTTCTATATTGGTATGCCTGTTACCAGCATTCTCAATGATGTTGGAGTATTTCCAGTTGCTATGCGCTGGCCTACAGACGTAGTGGATTATCAACACTACCAATACAGGACTGTATCACTATATCGTAGCCAATTTGATACACTGCAGTATAATGAGGTAATTTTTAAATATGCAATAAATATCTTTAAATTATTTAAGTTTTGATCGTAGATAAACATCACATCTAATTGATACAATATCTTTAAATAGGTAACCTGGTTACCGTACTCATGTGAACCTGATGCTCCAGAAATCAAGATGACATCATATGCATTTACTTTACACAGATGTCATATTATATATGATCGGTTCACCATGTACCATCCGGCAGACCGTGTTCTTCGGCAATTCGGAATGGCCCCAATAATTTCCGATGATCCACCGACAGTCGGTTATGAGACATCAAATGCATTACAATGAATCATTAGTCTCGTTGCTGACTGGAATAATCGGTTCGAGAATTATAGTGTGAGGGACATGTCTCCCAGACTAAATTCTGCTCAGGAATGTAAGTTATAAGTTACTCATTATTCGTATTGATTTAGTGTAAATAGTTTGCTAAAATTTTGTTTACATTTTGCAGACATAGGTAGCCTGGACTACAGGCAATGGTGGGGATGCCCTCTTATGAGCAACCGAGTATACCACTACGAGGAGCAAAGGTTCAAGAGTAGATCCGTAGACGATTCTACTATGCGTGCTTTTGTCGATGGAATGCATGATTTGGTATGACTTCATTTTACTTTCAAAAATACATATACATAGATATGATTGTAATCCCCCTGATTTTCAAGAAAATTTTAATTTTTGGATATTTACATTTTCTGGAATTTCTGGAATTTTCTGAGAATTTTCTCTAATTAAATTAAGGTATTTTAATTATTAAATGATTTTTAATTATTATTAAATAATATTAAAATATTATAAAAATAATATTTTATGGTGTAAAATAGAAAACCAGACATAGGGTAATTTTCCGGGAATTTATTGGACCCCGGATGAATTTTTAAAGCCCTAAATACTAATTAATTAATTAAACTAATTAAACCAGATTTATTAATTAAACCAAATTCCTTATTGGGTCGGATCCGGGTTCAATCCAGACCCGACCCAATAACCCAAACCCGACCCGTGCCCTATCCTAGCGGATCGGGTCGGATCCGCTTGACCCGACCCGATCCGGCCGCCCAAAACCCGACTGCTACAGTCTCTCCCTCTCCCCAACCCCTCGTTTCCTATTCCGGCCAACCCGCCGCCGGTGACCGCCTCCCCTTCCTCTCCCCTCTCTGTAACCGCCGCCGACCGACGACCCTCCGGTTCCCCTCCCCCTCACCGTCCGGCTCCTCCTCTCCCTCCTCCCCTTTAAAAACCCGCGTCCGGCCACCTAGTTCCCCCTCCGCTCAGCCGTCCAGCAACCGGAGCCGCCTCCACTGCACCCCGCGGAGCCCTCACCGGCCTCCTCTCTCCGCCGCCTCGCCCTCCAGAACCTCCTCCTCCTTCTTCCTCCGTCGATATTTTCGCAGAGCCGCAGCCGTCCCAGCCGAGCACCACTGCCCTCCGCTCCTGCCGCCACCCTCGAGCCGGAGTCGCTCAGCCTCCGCTCAGCCACGGCGAGCCCTCCGGTGGAACTCCGGTGAGCCCTCTCCGGCGTACACAGAACCCTAACCGAGGACACAGTCGGACACAGACTCGGCCGGACACAGGAACAGTAAACCCTAAAACCTAGGTTGGACACGAGGACACGAAGGACTCGGTTTTTCAGACCCACTTCAGGTATTCATAATTTCTTGCTCGTAGCTCGGAATTTGATTCCGTAAATTGTATCGCGTAGCCTGTATGACCCTCTCGGTGCCCGGACAAACCGCTCGGGGCATCGCGTCCTGTGGTGATCGCACACCGCGATCCAAAAACAGGAAAAACCAGACCATGTTTCACCCCGGAATCGAGTACGTCCCGCCAAACGGGACGACTTGGTCGCGTGCGGTCTTCACAGATACGTGCGCGTCGTTGATACGGACGTGCGGGATTTCGCAGAAGCTGATTCGGATGTGCGTGCACACCGGAATCAATACGTATCCGCGGACAACGCCCCGTATCTGACCCTTCTGTTTCTTGCTGTAACTTAGTGTACACACGTCGGATCGAGACGAAACTTACGCCATCGGACTCATAGCAATACGCTGGTCCTGTGAGCCAAGTTTGGTTCGATTCTGAGAACGTTGACAAAATCGTGTGCCGTGGGCCCCACAGGCTCCACCTGACGGGCGATTTTGAGAACGGCTCATCGGAATCCAATTCTGGAAGTTTCGTTGGGTTCGTATCATCGTTCCTGACCTGTTGACACTAAGTTGGACTGATTTTGAGACCTTTGACCCTGACGCATTTTTCGGTGCAAAGCGACCCACATTTGGACCCCGCCTTGACCCGAAAATGACGTTTTTGCCCTTGTCTCCAAATTGGACTCAAGGACAGGCGTTCCTAGCTGATTGATATGTTCTGGATCTGATGATGATGTCTATTTCAGCAACCGGAGTACTGACTGGAAATCCTGCTGAAGCCAGAGCTACAACTGGAGCAGTAAACCCAGGCAAGTGTACCTTGCCATAAAATACAGTTATTGGTTCATTTTGATTCTCTTGCTTTAATTTCTGTGACTGTTGTACTTGTCCTATTAAGTACTTATTATCCAGGACACCTGACACAAAGCATGATACATAATCTTCCTGATTATTCAACGGGGTTTTGTATAGGATATAGATTTCATGATTTAAGCTTTATTTTCTTAGAACTTAATAAATGACTGAATGCATTAGTTTAATCTTGCGTAACATGAACATTGAGAACTGTGACATGAGATTTCATTGGGTGGGGAGAGTATTACCATATCCAGGCTGAATATATATTATACTGTGTAATCTGGATATGTCCTAGTCTCTGACACAGAGCTTTGGCACCTGTACTGGCCCTTCGAGAAAATACTGCTATGGTTTCTTGTCACTGATCCTGTAGTAGTCTCAGCCTGAGTATGAATAATAACTCTCACTTGCATGATCACTTAGCTGGTTTAGTTATTTACCCTGTTGTTCCTTTATTTCTGTACTGCATTATATTTTGGCTTGTGATTTCTGTACCTTGTTATGTCCCCTGAGGACCTGGAATGGATTATGTCCCCAGATTTAGCAGATGAGATCTACCCAGAGGTGTACGGAACAGGGACACTACTCGGAGCAGTACCTGAACCTGAAGACGAGGTGATCGCTGAGGACTTCTCATGAACAATCGCTTCGCCATGCACAGTCTTATAGCAAATAGACTTTATTTCCTGTTAATTGAACTCTTTATTTCCTGTCTTTGAGAACTTGTGTAAACAGACTTAATATCGGATTGTTCTACGATTTTATTTACTTTGACTGTTGTTGTTTAATATTTCTTTTGCTGATATTGCTATCTTATATTTGTGGATGAGAATAGTAAAACCCTGACTGATGTAATACAGCTTAAGTATGCCCGATGGATCCATTAAATTGGGTTTGTCCATCGGTGCATGCTGCTGGCCATTGCCACGTGTCCAGTCCCTCGGTATTTTGGGACTGGGGCGTGACATGGTTTTTGTGGTGGCCCATGCAGGTCAACGATTAAATTGTTCGGTTTCAACTTAGGAACCGAACAGGCCTGCCATAAAGGATCAGTTTTAGGATCTCATCCACTTGCTTGAATCGTTTTTGATATCTGTATCGTATTCAAACTAATTTTGACTTGCATCTTGCCTTGACTCCTGTGCGCCTCTTATAGTTTATTGTTGATGCAGAGTAATGGATCCACGAGAAAACGACGGAACTCCAGCAATAACACCAGTAGGTGCTGAAGTCACTTACGGAGAAGATGAAGTGACGCTACTGAGTGGAGATCCCTCTACTCACCGAAGCAGCCAAGCAGATCCACAAGCTTCCCGATTTCGGCGTGATGATATTCCACCTCCGCCCCAGTTCACTCCACAGATGCCTGCCTTTCCACCAGGCCAAGCAATGGACGGACAACAGATGTTCCAGATGTTCTACGCAATGATGCAAGCTCAGCAACAATTCCAAACTGAGGCCCATCGTCGCGAAGCTGAGTACTTGAGGAACAGTCTAGTAAATGCACTGGAGCAGGCCAACCTAACAGCTAGACGGCAACCGACGGGCTCTATCACAGACTTCCGCCAGCTGAAGCCCCGTACTTTCTCTGGCAAGGAGGGACCAACAGAAGTTCATGAATGGCTCACCAACATTCGGCATCAATTAGAAGCAGCTGAGCTTCCACAAGAACGTTGGATGACTGCCGTCAGAATGCAATTGACGGATAATGCTCATCACGGCTGGATATCCGAGGAGACCAGGCTCGGACCAGACCGAGTTACTTGGGAAGAGTTCTCCAGACTTTTCCAGGAGATGTACATACCGGCTATTGCTCGATCAGAACTGAGGGACAAGTTCAATCGCCTCACTCAGGAAGCTATGACGGTGGAAGAGTACAATGCCGAGTTCATTCGTCTGAGTCGTTTTGCTCCTACCTTAATCCCGACAGAAGTAGAGAAGGCCGAGAAGTTTTTTGACGGACTCAACATCGAACTACAGAAACTGATTGGATCTGTCGTACCAACTTCGTACACGGACGTCCTTGCTGCAGCTCGACGCATAGAGCGCGTCACCAGGAGAGAAACCAGTCTGAAAAGGCCTTCCACATCAGTACCAGCCAGAGCAAACAATGGAGAAGCTGCCAAGAAACCTCATCTACATCAAGCATCACAGGGATCTGCATCCAAAACCCTGACTCTTCCTACTTGTTATTACTGCGGCAAGACAGGCCATGTGGAGAAGGAGTGTAGACGTAAACATGGACTGTGCTTAGGTTGCGAATCCAGACAGCATGCAGTGAGGGACTGCCCTTAGCGTAGAGAAGCACCAAGGACAAACCAACAAGCTCTACCAGCACCAGGAGGACATCAACCAAGGCCACCCTTGGCACATCAAGCAACACCCTACCAGCAAGCCCAGCAACATCAGAGAGCACCACCTCAAGGACGCGGCCAAGTTTTTGCGATGACTGTGGGAGACGCGCAGAACCATGGAGTTGTTAATACGAGTAAGTCTTTATAGTTGTTCCGTTCCTAGCATTGCTTTAGTTGTGCCTGCTGGTTCGTGACCCCAGACTTGACCTGATAACTTTAACCTGTTAATAATTGATAACTTAGTGTTAACCTAGTAATTTTGAACTTGCCAATAATTCAGAATGTTTTATAAATGTTAACCTGATAAGTTTTTGAAATATAACCTGGTTTTCTAAAAACAGTAATTTTCTAGATTTCCCACATTTGGAAAATTGCATAACTTTTAATGCTTAGGAAAATAATTTTTCCTAGGTGCTCCTTGATTTTGATGTGCTTCGAACAATGGTAGTAACCGTGTCATCTCTGTTGACCGGTTATTCTTTGATTGCGAGGACGCAATCCTCTTAAGGGGGGTAGATTGTAATCCCCCCGATTTTCAAGAAAATTTTAATTTTTGGATATTTACATTTTCTGGAATTTCTAAAATTTTCTGAGAATTTTCTCTAATTAAATTAAGGTATTTTAATTATTAAATAATTTTTAATTGTTATTAAATAATATTAAAATATTATGAAAATAATATTTTATGGTGTAAAATAGAAAACCAGACATAGGGTAATTTTCCGGAAATTTATTGGACCCCGGATGGATTTTTAAAGCCCTAAATACTAATTAATTAATTAAACTAATTAAACCAGATTTATTAATTAAACCAAATTCCTTATTGGGTCGGATCCGGGTTCAATCCAGACCCGACCCAATAACACAAACCCGACCCGTGCCCTATCCTAGCGGATCGGGTCGGATCCGCTTGACCCGACCCGATCCGGCCGCCCGAAACCCGACTGCTACAGTCTCTCCCTCTCCCCGACCCCTCGTTTCCTATTCCGGCCAACCCGCCACCGGTGACCGCCTCCCCTTCCTCTCCCCTCTCTGTAATCGCCGTCGACCGACGACCCTCCGGTTCCTCTCCCCCTCACCGTCCGGCTCCTCCTCTCCCTCCTCCCCTTTAAAAACCCGCGTCCGGCCACCTAGTTCCCCCTCCGCTCAGCCGTCCAGCAACCGGAGCCGCCTCCACTGCACCCCGCGGAGCCCTCACCGGCCTCCTCTCTCCGCCGCCTCGCCCTCCAGAACCTCCTCCTCCTTCTTCCTCCGTCGACATTTTCGCAGGGCCGCAGCCGTCCCAGCCGAGCACCACTGCCCTCCGCTCCTGCCGCCACCCTCGAGCCGGAGTCGCTCAGCCTCCGCTCAGCCACGGCGAGCCCTCCGGTGGAACTCCGGCGAGCCCTCTCCGGCGTACACAGAACCCTAACCGAGGACACAGTCGGACACAGACTCGGCCGGACACAGGAACAGTAAACCCTAAAACCTAGGTTGGACACGAGGACACGAAGGACTCGATTTTTCAGACCCACTTCAGGTATTCATAATTTCTTGCTCGTAGCTCGAAATTCGATTCCGTAAATTGTATCGCGTAGCCTGTATGACCCTCTCGGTGCCAGGATAAACCGTTCGGGGCATCGCGTCCTGTGGTGATCGCACACCGCGATCCAAAAATAGGAAAAACCAGACCCTGTTTTACCCCGAAATCGAGTACGCCCCGCCAAACGGGATGACTTGGTCGCGTGCGGTCTTCACAGATACATGCGCGTCGTTGATACGGACGTGCGGGATTTCGCAGAAGCTGATTCGGATGTGCGTGCACACCGAAATCAGTGCGTATCCGAGGACAACGCCCCGTATCCGACCCTTCTGTTTCTTGCTGTAACTTAGTGTACACACGTCGGATCGAGACGAAACTTGCGCCATCGGACTCGTAGCAATACGCTGGTCCTGTGAGCCAAGTTTGGTTCGATTCTGATAACGTTGACAAAATCGTGTGCCGTGGGCCCCACAGGCTCCACCTGACGGGCGATTTTGAGAATGGCTCATCGGAATCTAATTCTGAAAGTTCCGTTGGGTTCGTATCATCGTTCCTGACCTGTTGATACTAAGTTGGACTGATTTTGAGACCTTTGACCCTGACGCATTTTTCGGTGCAAAGCGACCCACATTTGGACCCCGCCTTGACCCGAAAATGACATTTTTGCCCTTGTCTCCAAATTGGACTCAAGGACAGGCGTTCCTAGCTGATTGATATGTTATGGATCTGATGGTGATGTCTATTTCAGCAACCAGAGTACTGACTGGAAATCCTGCTGAAGCCAGAGCTACAACTGGAGCAGTAAACCCAGGCAAGTGTACCTTGCCATAAAATGCAGTTATTGGTTCATTTTGATTCTCTTGCTTTAATTTCTGTGACTGTTGTACTTGTCCTATCAAGTACTTATTACCCAGGACACCTGACACAAAGCATGATACAGAATCTTCCTGATTATTCAACGGGGTTTTGTATAAGATATAGATTTCATGATTTAAGCTTTATTTTCTTAGAACTTAATAAATGACTGAATGCATTAGTTTAATCTTGCGTAACATGAACATTGAGAACTGTGACGTAAGATTTCATTGGGTGGGAAGAGTATTACCATATCCAGGCTGAATATATATTATACTGTGTAATCTGGATGTGTCCTAGTCTCTGACACAGAGCTTTGGCACCTGTACTGGCCCTTCGAGAAAACACTGCTATGGTTTCTTGTCACTGATCCTGTAGTAGTCTCAGCCTGAGTATGAATAATAACTCTCACTTGCATGATCACTTAGCTGGTTTAGTTATTTATCCTGTTGTTCCTTTATTTCTGCACTGCATTATATTTTGGCTTGTGATTTCTGTACCTTGTTATGTCCCCTGAGGACCTGGAATGGATTATGTCCCCAGATTTAGCAGACGAGATCTACCCAGAGGTGTACGGAACAGGGGCACTACTCGGAGCAGTACCTGAACCTGAAGACGAGGTGATCGCTGAGGACTTCTCATGAACAATCGCTTCGCCATGCACAGTCTTATAGCAAATAGACTTTATTTCCTGTTAATTGAACTCTTTATTTCCTGTCTTTGAGAACTTGTGTAAACAGACTTAATATCGGATTGTTCTCCGATTTTATTTACTTTGACTATTGTTGTTTAATATTTCTTTTGCTGATATTGCTATCTTATATTTGTGGATGAGAATAGTAAAACCCTAACTGATGTAATACAGCTTAAGTATGCCCGATGGATCCATTAAATTGGGTTTGTCCATCGGTGCATGCTGCTGGCCATTGCCACGTGTCCAGTCCCTCGGTATTTTGGGACTGGGGCGTGACAATGATAAATATATTAATTTACAAGTTTCAAATTTCAGAGTGGTGTATACCGGAAACATTTACAACGACCTCATATGGAGGAACATGTGACTCGTCGTCTTATGGAGGAACTTGTGACTCGTGTTGAGCATCTGGGTATTGGACAGGAACCGAAAATGCCTCCAGTATAATCCCGTCTTCCACCGGACTATCCGACCGGCTTAGTACGACAGAGACACTCTCGTCGGCGGCGGCGGGATACTGCTGGAGCGGGCCCGAGTGACCAGTATGCTGGAGGGAGCCCGAGTTACCAGTATGTAGGAGCGGGCCCGAGTGACCAGTATGCTTGAGCGGGCCCTAGTTACCAGTGTGCAGGAGCGGGTCCGAGTGGCCAGACTGCTGGAGATGAAAACTACCAGATATTCACACAATTTTTTTTTGACTCCATCAGCACCGCTGCCTACCCAAACTCAACAAGACGAGGACGAGGATTAGTAGAAAATTTGTAACATTGTATGATTACAATTTTTGTATGATTTGTAATGGTTTTTTATTACAATATTTGGGTATTGAACAATTCTATTTTAATCTCTCGGTTGACTAGTACATCTTCTTCGGTTGTGTCCCATAGCACCACAATTACTGCAATGTAGATCTCTTGTCGATGAATCCCGGGGTTTGATGCGGTTCTTCTTTGGTCTTCCGGCTTTGCGTCTTACATCTGGCACCCCAATTTGTCCTCTTACCAAAGGACCTTGGATCTCGTAGGGAACTGAAATTGGCTCTATTTTTGGCGCGTATACACTTTTTAAGTTTTTCGTCGAAAATACTGTAGGATAAAAAGTATCAATACTAATATTGCAATATCTACAAACAAAACATGCATGTATAATTCCATGCATCTTCACTATCTATCAAAAAATAATTAGAACAAAAAATAGACTTCAGAATAAAATCATAATGAATAGAACAACGTTCAATAATATGATTACGTATATTTTCAAAACTAATATTCAGATAAGTTAAAAAAATTATACTTTCTCCTACTTCGTAATTTAACCCATTTACTTTACCGCCGTGCGAGCATACAATTCTTACGCTACGATCCATGACGGTTGAGAACTTTTGCTACAGAAAACTCAAATGAACTTTAGCTGCCGGCAGAGAGACAGAGAGAGTGTTGGAGACTTTGCTAGAGGGAAGAGAGGAAATAGAGGAAGTAGATTGAGTGTGAGATGATTTGGTTGAGATAGGTAATTTATAGAGGGAGAATGTAATAGCCGTTGATGTTAATAGCCGTTGTGGAACGGTCGAAAAACGGATCCTTACTCGCCAACTCAGTTGGCGAGCATATTGCAACGGGTCTAAGCCAACTCAGCATGATCCGCCAACTGAGTTGGCGAGCAGCCTCTCGAGGAGAGCGCCCCGACAACTCAGTTGGCGAGATGCTATCCAACTCAGCACCCCGTCAAGTAAGTTGGCGAGTGGTCCCCCCATATGCAAATTCCGCCAACTTTTCCCCTTTTTTATAATTATATTATAAATTATTACTTTAAACGAAAAAATCCGTTAGAAGTTTGTTCTTACTCCTTTAGTTATAAATAGTATTTTATAAATTATTAAAAAGACTATAAGATACCTACTGTCATTATTCTAATATTTTATTAAGATTATTTAAGAGAAATGTTATAACTATTCTAATTTATTATTATATAATTTTATACATGTATATTAGACTATTGTGAAGGGAAAAAATAGTTTACCTATTTTTCTTATTAACTTTAATAAATAATTTTAATTAGTAAACATATGTAAGAACATATTTGGGAAAAAGAAAACTTTATGGTGAGGTGAAGTACTTTTTTATAGTACAAATAACGATCTTTTTTGGGTACTGTACATATAAGGTAAAATTGGATTTTTGTATAAAAAAATATAGGTTATTTATACTAACTATTCCTAATTTTTTTTTATAATACGGAATACTTCTGTTTTTAAACTAATTACGCTGAACACTCCTTCCTTTAGAAAGAAAAAAAAAATTAAAATTAGGAGTAGTTATTGACTTAGTGTTATAACTTTTTATTTTTATCTTAAAGTAAGGGTACCCCGTGTAATAAATTAAAAAAGATAGGAATAGTCAATGTAATTAGTTTAAAACTAGGAATATCATGTATAATAAACATAAAACATATGAATAGTTAGCGTAAATAATCCAAACAAAGTTGCTTTATGGTCCCTGGGAGCCATTGTCGTCCGGTGATTTGTAGGGGGGCCGAAATTTTCGGACTTGTGGGATCCATGTTTGCAGGGTGGGTGGGTAGGATGACACGTCGGTGCTCTCGCGGGCCATAAAGAGTTTTTTCTTAGCATTAATTAAACATTCTTTCTGTTTCTTTCAGCAAATATGCAACTAAAATAAAAATGAGTTCAGAGTTACCGGCCTATGGGAAGTCGTGCTGAACGCACTGCCCTAAGAGTTGATCCGAGGTCTATGTGCAGACTGTTCTCAGATGCTCCTAGTGGTAAAACTTCCAGTTCTACCGGCTTCTCGTTGTCGCACACAACTTCGAGAGATGCGATCCGAACTTAGCCTTACCCAGAATGAAACACGGTAGAGAATGGAGGTGGAACAGATGTTTGCTTTTGATTTTTGGATCAAAGGAAGAGTGAACTTTTGAATGCTTTTTTCTATCTCTCTCTAACTAATCAATTTAGAGGAGGGTGGTATAAATAGGTTACCAACCTCAACTAAAGGCTAAATTTGAGCAACAATTCATGAGTCACCCTCCCATGAAGGAGCCAACATGAAAAAATAAGTGGCTGGGAATAGTTCAAGAGGAAGAATAGGTTGAGGAAAATGTGGATCAAGAGCATGTCTTTAGAAAGTTGGATTTGCTATCTATGTGTTAGAACACACAGTCAACATTTTTGTAGTACAAAAATCAATGAACGGCCTGGCCTTGGCTTTATCAAATAATGTTTTAAGTGCTTAAAAATCTGTGTTGAGCTTGTCAAAAGGTTGAAAAGTAAGAATTTTGAAATATATTAGTTAGTGCTCCAAGGAGCCTGGAGCATTGCTTGCACATAATTTTGTTGAAAGTTTCAGAAATATTTATCTACGTACACGTTATATATATTATTGGCTTGGCTGCAGAATGCAAAAAATTAATTGTCAGGAATATATGTTACTCTTGATGCTGACGGATTCTATTGTTGATGTTGAAGAACTCCATCGTTATGGCGACGAATAGATGCTGATGCTGATGCTGATGAAAGTTCCTCCTCGATCATTTATTCTACATATATAAGCTGGCATTACATAGACGTGACTGACTGGTTCAAGGCCTGTAAGTAAGTTCGGAAAAGCTTGCAAGAATTCTAAAATTGATCAGTCAAAAATAAAAATAAAAATAAAATAAAATAAAATAATATATATATATATATATATATATATATATATATATATATATATATATATATATTCTTTCATAATATAATGAGCCTTCAAAACGGTTCAAAAATGAACCGTCTAAATAGTATATATATCATAAATTAATTATTTAAAAAAAATATTATGTACAAAAAATATTGAAATAATTTAAATTTGTTATAAATAAAGGATTAAAACTCTGCCAAGCTGGAAGAATAGCTCCTACCTTATGCACATGGCGTAGTTAATTGTTTTCAAGACTCTTTATAAAAAATAAAAATATATTCATAGTTAATTATAATTAAAATATAATCAAATACATAATATATTCTAATTAAAATATAAAAAAAATTATAATAAATCTTAATTTAAATATATTTAAATAATTTTATATTAATATCCGAATTTTTATTTTATTTTATATGCAATTCACATGAATTTACTAGTATATATATATATATACACACGATAGAGAGAGAAAATTTTATTCAAAGTATCAAATTTTGATAAAATTGAACCGACAAACAAAATGCTGATAAATTGTATTTTTAGTAAAAATAACATATTTAAGCATTATATATATATATATATATATATATATATATATATATATATATATATATATATATCTTTGACTATACTTAATTTGGTAAACGAGTACTTTGTATGTAAAGATTGTCACATATGGACCCTATCAAGTCAACTTGGCTCTATGATGAGATATCTTGCAAGCAAAGTTTGTTAGTTCTAAGAAACATCGTAGCTACCTAAAATGCGTGTGGAGAATTGTTGCAGAGTTTGAAACAATTCTACAACAGACCATAATTAAGCTAGCCTAGCTTATAAATTATCTATCGATCCAATTCACCAACTAATTAAAACTTGTAGAAGAGAGAGAGAGAGAGAGAAGAGCATACGTGCGTACGTACTTTTGCATGCATGTCTGAGAAGAATATTAAGATTCATGAGCCTTGGGACGCCCAAGGAGAGGAGGAGTACTCTATGGAGCGAGCACATGAGTCGACTAATTGTTTCTCGGAGCTGGAGCTGGAGCTGGAGTCTAAGCCAATGGAGGAGTTGGATCAAAATAAGCTCAAGAATGAGATCAAGAGATGGGCGAAAGCCGTAGTGGCCTACGCTCGACAGTTGAGCGGCACCTTTTCTTCACCGCATGCAGATCAATCACGTCGACACCAATGATATATATGATATATATATATAGAGAGAGAGAGAGAGAGAGCTAACTAGTTGTACTCGTGTCATGTCGCATCGTGTCGTGCAGGTGGATCTTCTCGGCGGCTAGGCCCGATCGATACAAATTAACGATGATAAGTTGGTTATTAATCTTCATTCATGGCAACTGAACTACTACACCTCCTCTGAGTCGTACCGGTATTCTTTATTCTTTTTCCGTACATGTACAATGGATTCTTTCTGTAAATAAATAAATAAATGCAGCATCGGAAATATTAGTTCCCTGGCCTTGAACCATTTTTCTGATTGTGCGTGGATGCTAGCCCTTGGGTTTTGTGATGCTTCCGTTGGCATGGGAGGTTTTGGAGTTCCAACTTCAACATGCACATGCATGGAAATATGTCCATGTTCAAATAGATCTATCGATTACCATGACAATTTCTCAGATATTGTGCTCTATATCTCGATCGGGTTTTATAGCTAGCTAGATAATTATTTGTCCCTTTTTTTATTAACAAAAAATAAAATTAAGATTGCCTGGTATGTGGTCTGTAATATTGCTGAGAATTCCCAGGTCTACGTGTGCCTTATCTCAGGTTTTATTTAAATTTTTTCTATAAACACTACATTTTTTCTATAGATTCTAGTGGATTTGGGTTTAGCATTTCGTTTCCGAACTATGGATTCAAGTCACATCAACAACACATTATTACTAAGGAAAATTTTATGTAGATCATCAAAAGTTCTATGAAATTAGATGGAGGGATGTCATGTTAGAATTTTGTTGTCTTTTACTTACTGAAAATTTTTAGAATAAACAAAAATTAAAATTAGATGTTACCGGCCTCTGGGGAAGTCGTGCACGAAGCACTGCCCTAAGAGTTTATTCGGGATCTGTGTGCAGACGTACCCGAAGCTCCTAGTGGTAAAACCCCCGCACTACCGGTATCTCGTTGCCGCACACGACTTGGAGAGAACGACCAGAACTTAGCTCTGCCCAGAGCTCGGAGACAACGGAAATTGAAAAGAATATTGACAGAGTTTTTGAGTATGAATTTTCTGATCTGATTTACAAAGAACACAACCGAATATATAATGTAGTTGTGTAACGGTCAGAATTAATTAACGATTAATTCAGTCGTTACAAGAGAATTAACAGAATGAACCTGGACACACACACAAAAATAACGGTCCAAAACGTTCAGAATTAATTTTGTAACGTTTAGAACTTAATGCCAACGTTTAAGAAAAATAAATGAAAGGAAGAAGAAGGAGCAAAAAGTATTTTAGGGTCCCAGCCCGAACCCGAAGAGAAAATCGGATCGGCATTCGGCGCCCGCAGATGTGGGCGCGTACCCGCACCCGCTACGCGCGCCGAACCGAACCGAACCGAACCGAACCGAGCCGAGCCGGGCCGGGCGGCGGCGGCGGCGCGCGCGTGTGGCCCAAGGGGTTCCCCACACAACAACTTAATAGAGCAAAGAGGAGAAAGTAATATATGTACATAGGAAGGTTTTGGTGCATCCGATGTGGGACTAAAGAAAGGGAGAGGAATTGAACTTTTGCAAGAAACAACCAAAAGCAAAACCAACAATCCCCCCCCAAAAGGTCAAGTTCCGAAACAGAGATAAGAGTGAAGTAAATAGAGAGAGAGAGAGAGAGAGAGCATCTGGGCAGAAAAATACTATGCATAGATGAGATGGACTACAGCCTTGAATCTCACGTAGTGACTATTGCCTTAATCTGAAGAAGTGCTTGATGGACTAAGCCTTGAATCAGACTTCTTTGAACCAGATTTAGAAAATAGCACACATAGTACGCTAGAGGTCCTTGGTCTATCGGGTGGCGCTTTTAAATGGCCATGCGCACTATCCACATTCATGAGAGTTGTCTGGGATCGCCCTGTCCCATAGTCGCGGCCTTCACGACCTCTCATATAGGTAAGTCCTTAATGGTTGGTGATATGAATCAACCTTGCATTACAGCTTGGACCTATTAAGAGTTTAAACTCATCCTAACCATATCACACAGGAACACTGTCACCATAGGGATGGGGAATCATTGTACACATGTACAGCCGCTTGGACTTTATTTTAATGAGATTTTAATCTCGAGTCAGTGTTCCATAAAGTCACCTAAGTTCAGCTTGTTTCTACCCATTGAACCGGCTTCTTGGGATCTCCAGTCAGACTCGGTTGGGTTGCCACTGCTGGTGACTAATTTATGGGCTTAACCCCATCCCCCTCGATGATTCTAGGATCAAAGTCCTAGACAGACCCTTCGTCAAGTGATCTGCAAGGTTCTTTTCTGACTTTATATAGTCAAGAACCACATATTTGCCTAGTAGGCTTTTGATTGACTTGAAGCGCAGCTGCAGGTGCCTGTTCATCTTAGCATTCACAGAATCATGCTTTAGTAGTTCAATAACAGATTTATTATCACAATTTATAGAAATTGCAGGAACAGGACTAAAAGAAACAGGTATATGCATAATAAGATTTTTAAGCCATTCAGCTTCTGTGCAAGTTGTATCTAAAGCTATCATTTCGGAGTCCATTGTACTCCTAGCTATGATAGTTTGCTTGCAAGAGCTCCAGGAGATCGCAGCTCCTCCTAGAGTAAATACATATCCAGTAGTGGATTTTATATCATGTGAGTCGGTTACCCAGTTTGCATCTGAATAACCTTCTATGATATCATGGTGCCTAGTAAAATGAAGTTTGTAATCTAGGGTGCCCTTGAGATATCTAAATACCCTATCCAAGGCAGTCCAATGTGACTGATTTGGGTTACTGGTATATCTGCTTAGTCTCCCAATAGCAAATGTAATATCAGGTCTTGTCCTGTTTGTTATATACATAAGGGAGCCTATCATCTGGGAATATTTATGTTGTTCCAAAGGTGGTCCTTCATTCTTTTTCAGTACAATACTGCTGTCATAAGGAGTAAAGACAGGTTTCTTATCAAATAACTCAAATCTTTTTAGCATTTTTTCAATTGAATGTGCTAAAGATAGAGTATAATCCTCTTTGCCCTTGGTCACTTGCATTCCTAAAATTAGGTTGGCTTCTCCTAGGTCTTTCATATCAAACTGGCTAGATAAATAGTTCTTTGTAGTATTTATCAATTCCAGTGATGAACCTAGGATAAGGATGTCATCTACATACAAGCATAAAATGACACAACTTTTACATGTACCTTTAGAATATATACATTTGTCATACTCATTTGACAAGAAACCATATTCACCAATTACTTTGTCAAACTTATTGTGCCATTGTTTGGGAGCTTGTTTCAGGCCATAGAGGGATTTTACTAATCTGCAGACTTTCTTTTCTTGACCTTTAGCAATGAAACCTTCAGGTTGGTCCATATAAAGTTCTTCCTCTAGATCTCCATTCAAAAATGCTGTCTTTACATCCATTTGATGGATTAGCATATCATGAATGGATGCTAAGGCCAAGAGAGTTCTAATGGATGTGATTCTAGCTACAGGAGAGTAGGTATCAAAATAATCTAACCCTTTCTTCTGGGTAAAACCCTTGGCAACTAATCTAGCTTTGTATTTCTCTATAGTACCATCGGCTCTGAGTTTCTTCTTGAAAATCCACTTACAACCTATTGGTTTATTGCCTAAAGGTAGATCTGTTAGAAACCAAGTGTTATTCTCCATGATGGAGTTGTATTCACTGTTAATGGCTTCTTTCCAGAAGGGAGCATCAGGAGACGACATTGCTTCTTCATAAGTTGAGGGATCACCCTCTATCAAAAATGTGAAGAATCCTTCTCCTAAATTTTTCTCAATCCTATTCCTTTTACTCCGTCTTGGTTCTAAGTCTTGTTTAGATTGAGAGATAGGTATTTGGACTTGAGAACTAGTAGAGGGTATGGAGGAAGAGATTGAACTTCTATCCTTAAAAGAAAATATGTTTTCAAAGTAAACTGCATCTCTTGCTTCTATAATGGTGTTGTTAGAGATTTCATTTACTTCTGAGTGAGTCACTAGAAATCTATTGGCATAGCTGTCTAAGGCATATCCTATGAAAACAGCGTCTACAGTCTTGGGACCAATCTTCCTCTTTTTAGGTTCGGGAATTCCGACTTTAGCAAGGCATCCCCAAACTCTAAGGTAATTAATCCTAGGTGCTCTACCTTTCCACATCTCATAGGGAGTCTTATCTTTTGTCTTACTAGGAATCCTATTAAGAATATAACAGGCAGTTAAAAGGGCTTCTCCCCACAAGTTATCAGGAGCACCAGAGCTGAGAAGCATGGCATTCACCATATCTAACAGAGTGCGGTTCTTGCGTTCAGCAACTCCGTTAGATTGAGGTGAATACGGAGCAGTTACCTCATGAATTATTCCATGTTCTTCACAGAAGTTAGTCATTTCGTTTGAGGTATATTCTCCACCACGATCAGATCTAAGGATCTTAATCTTCCTTTCTAATTGATTCTCAGCTTCAGATTTGTAGACCTTAAATCTATCTAGAACTTCATCTTTGGTTTTTAGAAGGTAGATGTAACAATACTTTGAATAATCATCTATAAATGTAACAAAGTATTTTCTACCGCCTCTAGTCAAAATCCTATTTGAGTCACATACATCACTATGGATAAGTTCTAGAAGGTCAGAATTTCTTTCTACAGATTTGAAAGGTAGTCTAGTGTGTTTGGCTTGAACACAGATTTCACATTTGTGTTTGTCATCTATTGGAGTCTTGGGAATAAGATCTAAGGTCATCATTCTTTTAATAGAACCTAGGTTCACATGACCTAGTCTGCCATGCCAAACATTTGAAGATTCTATATTAGAGACAATGAGAGAACCATCAGACATTTTATTCATTGTACTTAAAATGAAAAGACCGTCTTTTACAAAGCCTTTTCCTATAAAAGAGTCATGCTTAGAAAAAACTACTTTATTAGCCTCCATTACAATTTTGTATCCTGAGGCTACAAGAAGGGATCCACTAACTAGGTTTCTCCTGACAGACGGCACATGAAGAACATCCTGAAGAGTTAAGATTTTTCCTGATGTCATTTTCAGGTTAACTTTTCCTCTTCCAATTATTTGTGCCGTTGAGCCATCTCCTAGGGTCACACCTCCTCCACTTGATTCCTGATAGTTTGAAAAACAGGAGCGATCAAACGAAACGTGAATATTTGCTCCAGAATTCAACCACCAATCATCAGAATGGTAAGATAGGTTAATAAGGGGTTGAAAGCTTACAGACCTGAAGGAACTCGAAGAACCTTTGTGAAGCATGTTTGCTTCTGGTCTAACTGAGTCTGACAGAAGTTCTAGGTTTTTAGTTTTGGTGTTGATGGTTGTGGTGGTTAGGCTGAAAGTTTTTTCTTCTTCTTGAAGAAATTATTTTTGGGTTTATAAAGAAAAATTAGACTTGGGTTTTCCTTGGCCTTCTACAAGATAATAGTTTAGGTGGTCTTTGCTAATCAATCTTAAAATCTTTAGTTTTTCAAGTGTTGATCAAGTCAGGTTAGCTGTAGGGGCCGGTTCCCAGCTAGCGGTGGTCCGAAGACTCTTAAATACCGTGTCGCTTAGGGTTGTTTACACCCGGTTGACAGAAGGACCCTTTCGGCTTGTGCCCGAGTTTGTCTCTACTTTGAAACTTTAGATTTGAAGATTTATTTGCAATTTCCTTTTTACTAAACTATTTTCTTTTGTTCCAAAATTGCTTTCAAAATACTAAGTGATTAAAAATTGCAATTGACAGAATTATCAAATGTACTAACAATATTTAAAACACTTTAAGCAAATTTACAATTTGACAATATAGTAAGCAATTTGATAAGTAAATAAATAAATCAATTGAGGAATTGAAACAAATTTCTACAGTAACTGTTAACTGTTAGCAGTCAACTTGTATTTGCTACGAAATTAACTTGTTGAATTTGTAGAGAATTAATTTGCTACAGTAACTTGCAATTATTTAGAATAAATCAATTTTATAATAGACACTGAGAATCAAATCAATTTTAATATAGAATTTTTTTTTTTTTTTTTTTTTTTTTTTTTTTTAACTATATAGAGTTTTTAAAACAATTGAAACAAATCAACTTAGCATGCAGTGAGAAGGCAATTCTTACAGATAGTGTGAAGTAGATTCTAACAAACAAATCAACTATATAGAGTTATTAAACAAACAGTGAATAATAATTTGATTAAACAGTGAATAACAAAAGAGTGATTAAACAAACAGTGAATATAGAGTAACAAACAGTGATTATTAAACAGTGAATAATAATTTGATTAAACAGTGAATAACAGTAACAAAGAGTTATTAAACAAACAGTGAATAACAAAAATCGTTCTCAGCAAAATATAACAGACAAATCAACTCTGATTGTGTGAAATGGGTTTCCCCCCAACGAGTCAGACTTATGTTCTGATAATTTGATTAAATATGAGTTCAAATGTTTTTAAGAAATAGATTAACAGTAAGAATTTAAATTCTAACAAATAATAAACTCTTAGATTGTTAGAATTTTGTTGTCTTTTACTTACTGAAATTTTTTAGAATAAACAAAAATTAAAATTAGATGTTACCGGCCTCTGGGGAAGTCGTGCACGAAGCACTGCCCTAAGAGTTTAATTGGGATCTGTGTGCAGACGTACCCGAAGCTCCTAGTGGTAAAACCCCCGCACTACCGGTATCTCGTTGCCGCACACGACTTGGAGAGAACGACCAGAACTTAGCTCTGCCCAGAGCTCGGAGACAACGGAAATTGAAAAGAATATTGACAGAGTTTTTGAGTATGAATTTTCTGATCTGATTTACAAAGAACACAACCGAATATATAATGTAGTTGTGTAACGGTCAGAATTAATTAACGATTAATTCAGCCGTTACAAGAGAATTAACAGAATGAACCTGGACACACACACAAAAATAACGGTCCAAAACGTTCAGAATTAATTTTGTAACGTTTAGAACTTAATGCCAACGTTTAAGAAAAATAAATGAAAGGAAGAAGAAGGAGCAAAAAGTATTTTAGGGTCCCAGCCCGATCCCGAAGAGAAAATCGGATCGGCATTCGGCGCCCGCAGATGTGGGCGCGTACCTGCACCCGTTACGCGCCGAGCCGGGCCGGGCGGCGGCGGCGGCGCGCGCGTGTGGCCCAAGGGGTTCCCCACACAACAACTTAATAGAGCAAAGAGGAGAAAGTAATATATGTACATAGGAAGGTTTTGGTGCATCCGATGTGGGACTAAAGAAAGGGAGAGGAATTGAACTTTTGCAAGAAACAACCAAAAGCAAAACCAACATGTCAACTTTACAAAAACTAGTTGGAGAAGTCCTACTCGACCATATGCTGTTTCCGCTGAATCCATTTTTTTTACGCGGCGATCTGGCCTTTCCATAATGTTTTTGCAGTTTTTTTTCCTAATAACAAATATTTTTGCATATGATAAATTAATTTTGCATACTTAATTAACAAGTACAGAATAGAATAAAAAAATTTGAGAAAGAAATCCAATTATTACCTCTTGTTGTCTAAATTGGACAACGTCCACATACAACATTAGACCGATCTTTCACTACAGATGAATAAACATAATTCTGTAAGAGAAGACGTATGTATATTTTCTCATAGCTCAGTACCAGTCACAGAACAAACAGAGTTTATATACACATTTTTTTACAGCCGCAATCTCTAAAATATCCATAAACACAATACAAGAACATATAAATCTAGTTACATCAGACCCAAAAAACTGATTAGATTTCGGGGACATCGGATTCCGAACTCCCACGAGGGACGCTCCCTCTTTGACTCCTTTACCAGAACCAGGGATATCATGGAGGGTCAATGATGCCAACGCTTTAAAGCAGTACTAACTATGGATATACATATGAATTAGAATTCAAGATATATCAACATTATTTCTGAAAATAGATTATTATTTTTTATATTAAAAAAATATAAAGAAATAAAAAATGGGTCGGTGGAGGTCGTAGGTTTTTTTGCAAAAACTAACTTGTCATTCGAACACACCGCGAAAACGTTAGATGGTATGTGCTTTTTGTTGCAGAAATTTAATACAGTATGACGTTTGCGTTAATTCCACAAAAAATCAACGGAAACACCGGACCAAATTTTCACAAACATGACATAATTCACAGGAATTCACCAAAGTTAACAAAGCCCACTACAACTTGGACTCTCCAAATGCATAAAAAGCCATTGATTCATTATACATGGTATTGGAATAAGAATTGGTCCAACAGCTTCTCGTGAAAGAGTTTGTTACACCCAAATGTCTTTCTATGCTTTTGTGAGTATGTACTAAAATGTACACTTTTGTCACTCAATTCGTCACTGATAAAAAGTAACAACTTACTTTTTTACCCATATTTTGTATTTTCTCCATCTAGTCTTATGTTGAGGCTTAAAAATTGTTCAAAATTGAACATTCTAAGTCGTCGTTTGTAAATCTTCTATCATTTATTAAAAAAAATTACGAAAAAAAATTATATATTTTTTTCCTTCCGCACAAATATATATTTTAAAACTAAATTTAAAACGATTTAATGAAAAAATAACAAAAGTTTTAAATTATTTAACAAATTTTAATTTAAATATATTTAAATATTTGAATTTTTTTTAACAATATTATTAAAATATTTAGAGAAATTTTGACTATCTTTAGTTTATTCATCCATATTCAGGGTGCACCCCACATTGTTTGCATAATGTACAACATCCCTACTTTTGACGGAATTCGTCAAGTCATGACAGTCAACTACCTTGACCTATTTTTTTTGACGAAAATGTCCCTCTCCTATTTTGTTCTTCCTCTTCCTTCTCACCCCCTCCTCCTCCCCCCGCGGTCAGCCCTCCGCCGCCGCTCCCTCCCTCCCTCCCCGCCACCGCCTCCCTCCCCACTCCCCCCCCTTCCCGTCCCCGCAGCAGCAGTCGAAGCTGGCCGCGCTGGCTGGCTGCTTCTGCTGCGGGGGCGGAGAGGAGGGGAGCGAGGGTGGGGAGGTGGGGGGCGGTGGCGGATAAGGGGGAGGGGAGCGAGGAGGAGGGCTGGGACGGTGGTGGGGAGGGGGGAGCGGGGTCGACGGCGGTGGTCACGGGGGGAGGGGGGGAGTGGGGGCTGGTGCGGTTGCGGAGAGGGGGGAGCAGGGTTGACTACTACGGTCACGGGAGGTCGGGACGGGGTGGGGGGAAGCGGGGGCTGCATCAAGGAGATGGGAAGAAGACTGGGGTATTTTCATAAAAAAAAAGAATAACGAGTTGACCGTTAGAAAAAGACAATTTTCGTCAAAAGTAGAAGAACTTGTACATTATAAAAATAATGTGGGTACATCATGAATATGAGTAAATAAAATGGAGGTAAGTAAAAATTTCTCAAATATTTATTTTACTTGCAACTTAAATTTACTAATAAAACATAAACTGTAAAGAATTAGCCCGCACTAATGGGTTTGGGTATATAAATACACCATCAGAATCACATCAGCGCTTAGCCTAGCGCTTTCTGTCAATGGAGACAACGGAAGCTAGCCTTCTGGATTCCATCTTCGACGAAACCCTAGATTGCGACGATGACGTCGATATGCTCGACGCCGACGAAGACGCCGGAGTGAGCATCGGAAGCGGCGAGTCGGCGGCGGCTGCGGAGGGCGGGGATCGGAAGAAGAAGACGAAGAAGAGGAGGAGGAGTAGGAAGAGAAAGGGAGGTGACTGTAATGCCCCCAATATTACGGATATTAATCGGTAATTAATTAATTAATTAAATTGTTCTCCTCAAGAAACCCTAAATTTCGTAAAATTATCTCTATTGGTTATTCCTTGATCGAAAAGAGAGAGGCGTGATTTGGTATTATATGTTAAATAATTCATTCGCTCTCGAGACTAGGGTTTGAAGGAAGTTTATTGTTTCAGGGTTTGGAGTTAATTTGACACTAGGGTTTTGGCCTAGTTCTTTTGCTATTAAGTCCTAGGGTTTTAAGCGAATATTACTGATATTAATTGCTTCTAGAACTAGGAAACATCGGCACCCAAAACAATATGAGTGCTGTGTCACATTGCATAATGTTAGACACGTATTGGAGACAACAGACACATCAAAGTACACTAGGACACACTAAAATATATGTCGTGTTCATGTCGCAGATGTGTCATCTATGCTTGCAACCTAGATTTTGAAGCAAGGCAAGAAATCTCAAAAGTTGATGTCAATTAATACTAGAAGTTCCGTGCAGGAATTCTAAGGAACGACTTGGTGAGTATGCTGCCGATTGATGCAAACATGATTGAGGATTTAATTGGGTGACTCAATTCCTGAGTGGTGTATGGATCATTTAGAAATGTTCAAATGGATTCATAGGTCTCGTGCGATAGTTGGAATGTCTTGAATAAGTGATAAAGCTTATATCGAATATGGATTCATGGAAATGAAAATCGATATCTTGGTTAAGAAAAATTTGTTGGAAACTTGGAGGATCGTATGAGCGATTTCGAATTGAATCAAACGGATTGAAGCTTGAATAAAATATTGCTCGAATAGAAGTTAGTCCGAGAATGAAGATTGTGGTTCGATGAAAGAGATAAGCGATAACGGATTTGATCTGAAGTTTGGAAGAATTTGTGTAACCGACTTTAGAACATTGCTTGAACAAGCGATAGAACTGGGGTAGCAAGACTTAGAGTTAGACTGAAAAATGTAAGTGTGTGCTATGTTTGACCCGAACGGATGTACGCTAGTCGATTAATCGGATAGATCGTGCTTAATAATAGTGCAAATACTTGGTTTGAATGGAATGTAAATGACTTAAAATTTTATTGCCCCTGTCAGAAGTATCCTTGTGATTCATAAGACGAGAACCCTTGAGATTTTCGCAAGTAGCTTGTCCGAATTCACTATCGTTAAGTTTGGTTGAATGCATATGTTTGAGGGACGCTTTGAACATGTGCACGATCCAAGAATCAGTGATATGTTGAACTTGAGTGCAAAGACTTCGCTATCACTAAGTTGGTTGACATGCATATGTTTGAAGGACGCTTTGAATATGTGCACGATCCAGACCCGCAATATGTTGATCTCGAATGCTAGTGCAAGTGAATATGTTAGACTCGCATGGACAAGTATAACGACTTGTATAAGTTTGCCTCAGTCTTAGATCGTCATTCAAGCTGGATTGTAACGTAACCCGCGTTAAGCGATATATGTTCTGCGCTAAGGCGCAATAGAGACTGAGTCAGAACTTGGATTGAGTGATAGAGTCATTCAATGAGACCGACCCAACATACACGTAACACGTTATAAGGAATGAGTAGGGAATTGTGTTCGAACGGATCTAGTGGTACCGATTGCTATGCTGGAGTTAGACTCGATAGTGCGATAGAACGGCTTGCGCTCAGGAAGTCTCGAGGATGAGACTTTTTCTGAGTGGTGTATAATGTGACGACCCGTTCCGTTCAATCGGACAGCCGATTCAAACTGCGCAAGTGCAATGACCCGACCCGCTTTGTTTAGCGAAAAGACTCGTTTGAGGCAAATGATTTCAGACTTGGCCCTTCAGGAGTTCAGACTTAGACTTTCAAAGGTTCGCTCGGAGTATCGCTCGTTCGAGGCGAATCATCACTAAGATGGGTGGCTACGATGAACTTATCTTTGTTTAGCTAGCACACTTAAAATATGAACGATACATGCTAGTCGCTAGGTGAATCATCCCCTGCATGCTAATAAAGAATACAACGCACATAGCTAAGAGAATAATCCCAACTTGTATTGCTTGTGTTAGAACATGGAAATAAAACTTTGCTATAAATGGACACTCGCAAGCTACCTTTGTCTTGCGCAAGTGGACCCCGCTATGCCTCGAGTAGAACTATATATATGCTCTTCGTAGTGCACTATTCACTTATTTACACTGCACGTCCTTAGATTATGTCGCTCGATATGTCCCTTTACGGTTTCACTCCTCGGTTTACTCTTAGACCAGTGCCAAACGTAAATGCTTATGTTTATCCAAATGCAATGCTTGCCTGCTTATATGTTAACTTGTACTCGTTGCCTCGATTTAATGCTTGTCACATAAATCATGCCATGACCCCGGTAACACTACTTGTCTTGCATTCATCTAAGTTCCCCGGAAGACTATCGAATAGTCGTTCTGTGCAAGTATGAACCTGAAAGTATTCGGGACCGTTAGGTCACCAAGTCAATTCCCGAAAAAGGGATTTGCACCAAGTCAATAAATCCAAAAATCACAGCTCGTGGAGCAAAACTCGTCCCACACTGAATTAAATAGCTAGAGAGTCGATATATATAATTGTGAACAATCATGCCTCGAACTTGTACCTGATATATCCTGCCTTGAACTTGATCCTGTACCTGACCAGAGGCCCGGAAGATTAGAGACTTGCATGGTCACGGACAACTTGGTGCACAAGGGAGATCTTCGGATCTAGTTCCGCGGACGGTCTCCGGGACACCGGGGCCGATTCGACCGGTCGGAACTCCAGACTGTAGTCGCCTGCGTCGGGTGGGATGTGTGTAATGCCCCCTGTACCTCTTGCACACTATTCCACCCTGAGACTACACCGTTCTTTATGGCGTCGTGTCGGTGACATCCTGTTCATATATATAAGTCATCCCCGCTTAGCGGCAATCCGCGTGCGAGTCATTGCATCGCATCCAGAAATCAGAAACACCTGAACGATCATGAGTATAACACACTTGTACATATGGAACACTTGAACCTCTTTTGCAACACACCTGATAATCCGTGTAACTCGTGCACCCGAAACATAACCTCATTCGTTAATACTTGTGTTTGCATATGCTATTGCCCCTGGATTTCATTATATATGCTCGTGCTTGATTTAACTTGGTTTGCCTTGGACAGAGAAGGACTGATGGTAAGTTGGTAACTCACTCATATATTGCACGGCGTACTGCCACACGAGTTAGGTTATTCATTATGCCATGAAACTGATCCTAAGACAACACTAGAAAGATAACTTAATAGATGGTGCACAGAACCTATATAACATGTTTGGATTTGTCGAGCGGGTGAGAAGTCTCCCCACCAGTGCATTCATGTACTGATAACCCACCAGATTGCTTGCAGGGTGCGGGAGAACCTAGTTCGGTGCGGATGCCTCCTTCGTGCGTGCTAAGACGTCGAGTTCTCTCTGGAGTCTTGGAGCGTTGCGTCCGGAACTGAAGCACATATACAAGACATAATGTTGGAACATCGCCTATGTATCATTCCACAAATGTAGCCACTTGGCACGCTTTTACTGTTTCAGAGAGAGAGAGGCTTGAGCGACTTGTAATCTCGGCCCAGCGTCGCCTGTAACACTTGTTCAATATCAATAAAGAGCTTGTTTTACTTCTATACTTGTGTTATTTAATGTTTCCGCTATTGACGACTCTGTGAAATTGTTACCAATCGCCTGTGCGTTTCTTATTCCGCTGCACTCGGACAATCTGTACGACTCTGTGGCTTAGACCTCTTACTGCCTGTTCGGATCATGGTCTTGCACGGGCGAGGCTTACGCTCGTACGACATCACGTCCAGATGGGAAAAGATAGTCCCGCGGGAGCGCTGACGCGGTGATTCGCGACTAGCGGGGACAACCGATTGCCTGTGGGAGATCGGGACGTGACATATTGATATGTGAATCAGACGGTTGAAGAAGAAATACCAGTGTCAATTTGATGGTCCAAGATACGTACGTACAATACAACAACCTGTAATCAGTCCAATGATGTCTAGATAGTTAAGAGATTAACTATGAGACCCAACAAAGAAGATCAACAATATATGGTATATACCCACTATAGTGAAGCAAGAACATGTAGGATCTTTGCTTGCTTATGAAATGTTGAGGTCTCTTTCCTAAACCTTAGAACGGAAGGAGCTCTGAAACATAAGGGAAAATCCAACACTACTTCAAACTATAGAACGAAGAAAATTTTGATACATATATTAACTCAGCTTATATACAACCAAACAAACAGCACAAAGGCATGTAAATTCCAACATCACTTCTACCAAACACTAAGAAATATTAAAATAACCAAAACTCATGTACCAATATGACTCACAGGACAAGCTAAGTAAAACATATGACATAGCTACCAAGAACCATCCCTAATAAAAATCAATGATAAAGGATATAAAGTTCCATAGTTTGCAGTATTGGCCGATACCGGTCTGATACAACCTATACTGATACGGTTTGGCATGTCTCGATCCGATACTGACCGATACTCGATACTGACTGATATCGACATTAGCGGTCTCTTTTCCGGTTAATTCAGCAAAGAAAATTGAATGAAAAAGACCAATCAAGAAGGATGTAAAAGCATAGTAAGGTTGTAAAAGCATGCAAAAGAAGAAAACTTATGCATTGCATGTAAACCAATCGGCAATGGTGAGTACTATTTCATTCAATTTCAAAACTACTAAGAAACAACACTGTAAATACTTAAAATTATACCTAAATATATAAAATACATTTTCTAAAATGTTAATAATTTATTAATAATTATTTGCTTTTCGATACCAAAAATCCGATACTCCGATCCGAAATTGCCGGTACCGTCGATCTCGATACTAATAGGAATGGTCCGATACTGATTCCGATACCGATACTATAAACCTTTATAAACATACCAAAAAAAATACTATCTTGCAAAAAGAACAAGTAGGATCCTTTCTTACCCAAGAAAACATCAAAGCACTCACACCCAAACTTTATACTCCAACTATATTTATAATACGGTATCGATTGAATTTATAGTACATTTGTGGTTCATAGACTCTAAATAAAGATAACTTCACACTACAATGTCTACGCCAATGAATTGTACACTTAAGATGTTTTCTTTCTATCTTAAGTGAGAATCAACATCTCGAAAACTACTGGATTTGCTTGATCACCGGCTTTTAACCTCATCCAAACCAATCTCTTATTTTTTTGGCCTAATGTACCAATTTGTTCTTTTGGCTTGTGAGTTGTGATAATCTTCAATAGCTTTAGCTATTTGTATTATAGTTCCTATTCTTTGTATGTTCCTTGAGATCTGACTGTGTGCCGGAACCAATTGCACTATTCTGAGATCGAGCAGTTAGTTTCCATCAAAATGCTCAACACATAATCAAAGATATCTTTGTAACTCAGGCATGATCTATTTATATAATGATCGCCTGATGTGGTTGGCATTTGTTATTTTAACATCACATTTTCAAGTCAAGAATATGGAGTATAAATGTATAATGTTAGAATACCATCTATTTTTTTTGTATCTTTGATGATCAGGCAAATTTTACTATTTTGTTTGAGTTTCATTTCTCCCTTATTTTTTTCATTCCATCTGCTATCATATTTTTGTATGGTACTGATTATTGTATCTGATATTTGCAGGTTCGTCATAGACACATGCAGGCGTTTAAGGGAGAAAAAGTCATACTTAGTTTGGAATGCTGTAGGTTGTCTTGGTGTTTCTGCTTTTAGCGATCTTGTCAAAGAGGTATATATTTATCTTCTGGTTATAATTGAGAGTTTGGGATGCATTGCAGGTAAGTAAAAGTTGTTTCATGTATCACTTCTACATAATATCATGTATAAATTCTGGAAAGTTGTCTTATGAAATTAAAGGAATATCATTGAAGTAGAATACTTTTGTAAATCCGAGTTTCTTATTTCCCACTATTTTGTTAAAAGTAGTAGCAAGAGAACTGCATGTCCAATGCAGGATGCAGCAATATGTGCCATTTCTTGGTATTTAAGTAAGAGGCTTTTCTGAACTGTTCTAACCCCATCCCATTCCTTACCCTACTATGAACACAGTCATGTGAAAAGAAAGAAAAATCTTGCACTAGAATATTCTACGGCATAGCCAATGCCAACTTCTGAAAAAAATATTCTGAACAACTAATAAGATCTGAGGTCCAAACATTGTGCATGGTGTAGAAGTAGAACTAATAATTGTTACTTGTAAGTTTGTCTTCCTAACCTGATGTCTTTCTAATTCCAATGTCCCATCAGTACCACATCGGAGTTTTATCTTTTTTCCCCCTTCCAACTGTAAAATCATATTTTGCATTGGAAACTCTTCTATGTCAGCATGAGGAATATTGATTTTCTCATTATCCCCTCTTTTGGCTAGGAACGGCTTGTATGAAACTTTTGCAGTGTTTACAGGTTATTGGTTACTCTTTTGTTGTCTGTTCAGGCAAACTAACATATGCACAAGATATTTAAATAACAATAGCATCCCGAAGTGGAACCAAAGGCTATAGTCATTAAAATAACAATAGTAGTTCTCCTGAAGTGGCTTCATTACATTAAACCTCTAAAAGCAGTTGATCAAAATGGTTGACTTCAGAGATTTTCTTTACAATTGACCTTTGTTAGTATGTCCAGGTATATACATGTTAAGGTCACAATCCTGATAATAAAGATCTTGAAATCACAGTTCTGATAGAACAACTGCACCTTGGAATCTCAGGGGTGCCATTTTATTTCTCATTTGGAGTGTACGAAGTACCTTGTCCTAGCTCTCATTTATATGATTTCAAACATGATTTTGTCCAGGATGTTGGATATATATTTGAAGAACAGGAATTTGAATAGGGACAAAAGGAAGAAACAAAGAAAGGTAGGTGAAAAGAAAGTCATAATAATTGTCTAATGATTCTGATTAGAGTCCCTTCACATATAATTATTATGAGCCATCTGCTTGCTTGAATAAACATATCGTTTTTGTTTCTTTGGCTCCTAGTTTGGTTTTCCCTTCACATCACATGGAAAAACAGCGGAACTTACTGTTTTGGGTTGTCTATATTTTCTGTATTCTTTCTGACTTTTCGTTTTTCAGCAGTATGTTGTATCTCTAACATATTATATGAACTGTCACTGAAACGTTTTTGTAATTGAAGAAAACTCTTGAAAAGGGTTTTGTGAATGATAAAGAACATAATAACCAATGTCTTTAAAATTAAGAGGGTTTGCGGAGCTTTACTTAAATCTGTTTATAACTATATGAATGATATATATTCAGTTTCAGTGTGCTGGCATGCAATTTTTCTTCTTTCTTTCTTTCTTTTTTATTTCTTTTTTTCTTCTTCCATTTTTGCCTTTCTATGTTCCAAGCTATTGATTGATATATTTAACTAAAAAATTACTGAAACTGGCAGCAGAAACTAACTTAATACACAGACAATTGTTGTTGTGAAGCATATATTCGTGGAAACAGTTGATGTGGAGTCCACGATGGCAAAAGTACATTTTATTGTGACGTGATTCTTTTTGAATCTATAAAACTAAATGGTCTCATTAGCTTCTCTGTCTCCATTGTTTACTGCAGCATATCTGTGTTGTGGAGTTGTCACTAAGTTTTAGCTTCCATGCAGGTGGATGTTATTCAGGATTGTGGGGGCCAGAAGACTACTGATGGCAAGCGCTATCGTACTGGCGGTGGGATCCTGTGGAATATTTTGAAAACGCGTGAGCCAAAGGCTTACAAAGAAATAATGGCCAAAGGAAAGGAGTTTGAGGTATGCAACAAAATACAGCTTATACATGTGACTTCTCTAGCTCATATACTCTGAATAGCACATATACACTTCTGGTATACATGGATTTTGTACTAGATTTGTTGTCCATTCACATTAGTATACTTGGCACTAGATGCTGAAATGGGGAATTCCTGATGTATGAACATGTGCTAATTTTTCTTAACTTCAAATCACGAAGATTTATGTTTCAATGACAATATATAATTAGTCCGTGAAAGAATATGGAAAAGCTTATTTAGTTGGTGCAAATTAACCTTCACTTTAAAATCTTCATATATTAAAGCTTACTAATAGTAAATTATGCCCATATGTAGCATCTAAACTTGTCTGGATAGTACAAGTCTCAACCTTTTTTTCTTCTTACTACCTAGACCTTTGAATGTTGAAATTGGTTCCTTTTATTTTTTGACTATTAGGCACAGTAAAATTAGTAAGTTGGATTGTAAGATTGCATATCCCTGCATAGATTTGAATGTTTCCAATAATGTGCAATAATTGCGAGATACCTATGCAGTAAAAGGATGTCCAAAAGAAGCTGAATTTCATCAGTCTGTTAAAATATAAAAACTTTCATGCCTGACGTGGTTTAACTTTTTAGGTCATCTATGCTGATCTTTGAGCATGTCATAATGCTTAGATAAACAAAGGGTTGTCTTCTGGTGGATGGTTCATTAGTTAATTATGAGGATAAATGATGTTAAAACTTATGGGAAGGAGGAATAGTGTAAGCCACTTAGCATTTCCTCTATTTAGCCTTCTCATGTGGTGGGTTGATCCAGGATACTTCAATTTTTGATTGGAGATGGATTCTTGAATTTTTTCTAACTCATATCTTGGGTTTGATATTGACTAACAAATTATGAGTCTGTCAGCTTGGCTTAACTAGATTTGAGATTGCAATCTGAATTTACTCTTTTTGATGTATCAAGGCCTTAGGATCTTAAGGAAACTTTGTTCTATGATCAGTTGGAGGCTATTATCAAGGGTCAGCTGTTTTTTGAAATGAAACATGTATGCTGGGAAGCACAGACAATCCAAATTCAGTGCCATGTCCTTGTTGGACACAGCATAGACCTTCCAAAATAGTATGCCAAATTTGGTGCCTTGTCCATGTTGCAGGTCACATTCATGTCTGAGCAACAGGGCCACCAGGTTACTAATGGAAGTAGACTCGGCCATTCACTGGAAGAAATGGCGAGAAAGGATCACAGAATCTGACATGGTTGGGTTGAGAACTCGCTCAATGTAAAAATGTGAACGAGAATTTTCAACGAAAAGAAGTAGCAAATCGGGGATGAATATCTGATTTCACTATTTTATCATGTATCAAATAGTTGCATATTTTGAGACATTTCATGCATTAATTTGAATCAACATTTGCTGCCTACCCAGTATACGGTTATCTTCTGCTTCTGACCGGGTGCATATGTTATTGCTTTGCTAATCTCAAGGATTCTATGGTTGCAGTTGAAAGACACAGTCTCTGCTACTTTCATCATCATTTGTTATTTGGGTAAGCTGTTCCATTAATCACAAGGAAAAAAGCCTTGATGCTTGATCAAAGGAGCTAATTTCTTTTCTATAGGCTGGCTCGATGGTAGTAGTAGTAGAGTCAGTATATTTAGTTGCATGGTTGTACTATGAACCAGTTTGGTGACTTTGGTCTATCACTATGCGTTAGTTTAATTAGGTGAAAGTTGTATATTGTAATCATCTCTCTCTCTCTCTCTCTCTCTATATATATATATATATATATATATGTATATATATATATATATATATATATGTATATATATATATATATATATATATGACAGTGATCAGAAATGCTCAAAAACCAGTCGGATGGTTTCATATTTATAGAACCAACCTATATTACAACCGTTAGATTTGTATTGCAAGGCTGAGATTACACATATATATTTTAAGTAGATACTCTTACCCTTTAATACCAGCCTTGCAATCCAAATCCAACGGTTGTAACATAAGTTTGTTCCATAATATGAAACCACCCGACTGGTTTTAGAGCATTCCTCTGACAATGATTATGGTATTTGCTGTATTTTAATTATGGCTTCCCTCTTTTACCTATTTTTTCGTGTCACTCTAGTACACTTATGACCTATGCTAGAGGAATTTGTAGTTAGGTCTAAGAAGTTTCATGGATGAGATATTCAATAGAAAATGGTGGAAAAGATCAAGATAATCACTTGATTTTTCTTGAACTGGAGAATTGGACCTAAGCTGAGTTTCATGAGTGAGTTACTCTTTCCAAATCAAAGGGTACACCAGTTCAAGATGGTCATATTAATCTTTAGATACTTCTTGTATTGTTTGAAGTGGACCCAGTGTTTCGATAGTGTTATGTGATGGCATAATTGGTATTAGGGAAAGGGGCTCAGATAGATAGGGGACCGAGGAATATTGGTTCAGTTTGTGTGGAACTATGAACTTTCGATGCAAATATAATTGGTGATGAACAAGTGGGAGGGAACTATATTGACATGATCTTGTATGCTCAACTCAGATGTCTTGATTTTACTTGTTATAAACTAGAACTGCAAGAGAAAATTATATCAATTATATGGTGCCAAATTGGTCATTGTAATCTATATTTGGCACTTGAAGAAACACCCAGAAGTTAATCTAATATCATCATGTGAGGGTAAAAAAATATGCTATAGTGAAGCGGCTGACAAGAGAAAATGGCAGAAAAGGATTCATGGGAACATGTTAGTAGGTTAGAGCTCGTTCATACTTCAAACTGAAAAAGAAACATCAAAAAAGAAGTCACAAAATTGGGACGAGAACCGGATATCACTTTGTAATGGATTCATCCGAATATTGTGCCTGTGTCAATTCATTTTGATTGTGTACTTTGATATGTAATTTACCGCTGAATCAATAAATTGCAGCCTACCTAAAATCAACAGTCATAATAATATCTTCTGGGGTTTGGCCAGCATTCATGTTGTTGTTTTATCCTACTTTTAGCTGCAGTTTGTAGTCATAAATGATTTGCATCATTGTCTTTTTACCTTTTTGTGCTGGTCCACAATCAGTAGCAATATTAAGGGTATGCTTGGATCGAGTGAAAAAAAAAAGTAGAGTTAAGTGGGGTTAAGTGAAGGGAAGTTAAGTGAGGAGAAGAAGAGTCAATACATATAACCTTGTTTGGATTGAAGGGAGAGTTAAGTGGGGTGTGTTTAATAACTCTTGCTTGGATTGGAGGTTTTGAGTAGGAGGAATATTAATAAAATACAATATTTACCTAAACATCCTTATTACATATGGCATAAAATTAAATTAATTTGATTGAATTTTTAATTAAAACTTAACAAACTATATTAAAAATAATAATAGCTACAAATCTGATTCCTATATAAAAAAAAACTAGAATGTCTGAGAAAGCGAGAAAGACATGGCACACCTGGACAAATTCAGAAAGCTACCGAGCAGCAGTTTGAGAAAGCAAGTAAAATGAAAAAAAAAGTTATGATATTTTATATGACAAATAAGGGTATTTATGTCTTTTAAAACAAAATCTCTCATTTCTCCTCGTTAACCCCCTGATTTGGAGGGTTAAAAAAATGGACAAAAGAGGCTAAACAAACCCCCACTTAACCCTCTATAACTCTCTCTTCCAAACCTCCACACTCAAACCAAGCAAGATTTTTGTTCCCTCTTAACTTTCCCTCACTTAACTCTCTTAACCCTTAATCCAAGCAGACCCTAAATGTAACACCTGGCATAATGCATCTCTATTATGTTCACGAGGATCTGCATCCTTAAACACAAATCATAGTCTACCGAGTTGAGACATATATGAGTGCATCTATATAATATTGACATGCTGCATCTATTTTGTTCCCTTTATGTTGGCAATATTTATATGCTTGTAAAGTTCTTATGTATAAGCAAAATTGTGACAGAATAAATTGGCCTAGGCACTACAATTTGTTCTTATGGATTATAATATCATTATTTCCACTCGCAGAAACAACTCTGGCGACCAAAGAAAAAACAAATGACTAACAGGAATGATGCAAAGGGTCCTCAGAGTGTTCCTGATGAGGCAACAAGAGGGGAAGTAATGCACAGTTCCGTGCATGTGCCAGAAATTCAGCAAGGACTTGAACCATCTGGTTCCAGCAAAGGGCGCGTATCAGTGCAGGATAGGATAAGACTGCCAGTTTCTTATGAAGACTTGTATGAAGAAGGCGAAATACATGAATGAGCCTAGTCTTCTGAAACATGCCGGATAAGTTGGATGATTGAGTGTCTTGCGAGAACTATAGTCTCTTTGGTTCATACAAAAGGAACTTTCTTTTAATCTGTTAATGGATCTTGTTTTACATTGAATTGGTACTTATATGCCATTATCCCATTTTGGTAATTCTATCAGATGTGGTTGACAACATTGTACTTTCAGTTTCAGTTGAATATGAATATTGCAGTCCTCGAAGCATTATGTATATAAGCTCAATAGTATGGATGTGTGATCTCACTTGGACAAAATCAGTATAAATAAGTCATACTGGCTATTATAACTCCTTTGAAATTGGTCAATTTGGATGTGATATATAAATTTCATCTCTTGTAACCAAGTTTTGTTTGCGAAATTGATGCTTCTCTCTCACTCTCTCTCTTCCTTGTCCTTTGCAGAGCAAGAGGAGATGGTTAGGGCTTTCGAGAAGAAACACGTACGCTCAACAGAGCCTGCTATGGAGGGTATGCAACCATCAACCATCCATCTCTCTCTACTTTCTTGCACTTGACTTGCTCCATCAATTCCATAATCACTCTTTTAGTTGGCACCAAACCAAAGAGTCTTTGCTTTCTTCATCGTTGCATACATGGCCTTCTTGATCAAACTCCATCTACCATCAAACTTTCCACTCTTTGGGAACTCGCGAGTCTGTTTACTACTATACTTCCTCTACTTCTCTATACAAAAGGAAGGTATGTTATTGAAAATAAGCAATTACTTACAATTATTTCTTATCTTTCGTGTTTGAGAAAAACCCCAATGTTTTTTGTACTTGCAAGCAGCGTTGTCATGCTTACTTCATGGACGAGATGCACCCGTGGAAGTACAGGTTTACTCTCTCTCTCTCTCTCTCTCTCTGCTTCCTGTGTTGCAAATAAGATACGATACAGAGGCAACATTGATTTTGGCATCTCATAGTATATTCTTGGAGGGTCTGTGTTGTGTTCTATATGTGTGCTCAACGCGACATGGCACGGGCACGGGCACGCACCGTCTTTTTAGTTTTAATGCTTTCTAGTTTCGGTTTCTGTAAAATTAGAAACTCCGCTAGTTATGTCTTCTTATTATCATGCAACACTTGCTTGTCATTAGTTTATGTATTGATATATTTAGATGCACACATTTTCTCTATTTTGTGGCCATCAGTTTTTGAACCTTGATTGGTTTGTAATGTATATTAGATGGATTTTTTTTTTTTAACTTTTATTGTTTTAAATGCTGACAACACTATATAATAGGTTACAAGAAAAAGTGTGTCCTGTTTTCATATTGTCTTTTTTTAGGTGATAATCTTTTTGCATATTGAATTAGGTTCATTTCAACCAATTAAAATGGTTCATGTATTTTCTTCTGAGATCATAGCTTTTGACAACTAGCTGCTACCTAAGGTTGTACCTAGGTTTCTAGTTTCTTGTGTTTATATGTATCAATAATAACCAATGATAATATGTAGAATTGTAGCTAATTTCTAATTACACTGTTCAGGCAAATGCCAAGTTCTCTTGCAAATGAGAATATTATGTTGTGGTATTGTACTCTCATAAATGTTTTCCATGCTCAATATGTCAATCAAGTCTCAACATCTTTGTATAGTCATGCTTTGGAATCCTTTTTTATTTTTTCTAGCCTCAGTTCTTTTAACCACCTTCAAAGTCCCTCTTAAAGGTAGAGAGGTGAATTTGGGCAGGGCCGGGCCGACCTCGGCTCGAAATTGACCGGATTTCACCGATTCTGGGCCGGGTCGGTTCAACCCGGTTTGATGAAGTGGGCAAGTTCGGTCTGGACTCAAAGCTGAAAACCCAAACCCAGGCCCCGCTCTGAATCGGGCTTGGTCCGGTTCTAGTGCGGACTAGGTTTGGCCTGACCCATTTTTTATTTTGGGCTTGGGTTTTGGGCCTATGACTATTTCCAAAATTTTGGTAAAAACAATTAATGAAAATAAAGAAACTTAATTGATTTTATTTATTTGAGAAATTTAATGACATTTTTAGAAAAGCTACAAAAGTGAAAGTACAAATTTTATCTTAAATTTGATCTCCGGTTTTCGATTTTTAGGGAAATGGATCCAACTCTATAAGAGTTCATCGCTTGATTCTTCAACTCATATAGTGTCGTCTACAGTAAAAGATTGAAAGTTCAGTTCATTAATGTAGTCACTTTCATCTCTTAAATCTCAAGTATCGAGTCTGTTTTTTTGCACGAACCCAATCTTGAACGCAAACTTCCAAAATATCTTCTAACATTCTGCTTCTCTTCTTACTTAACATTCTTGAACCTATACTATAACAAGATTCCGATGCTACCATGGATGTCGGTGTCATTAGAAGATTGTGCGAAAGAAGAGGAAGTATAGCATTTTTTTTTGTGTTCCACCACTCTAAAATTAAAAGATATGATCTATCTTCATCATAGGAGTTTAAATACAAGAACAATTTTTGTGTTGGGAGAAATAATGTTTTTGTTTCAACTTATCTCATGCTAAGAGTATACTACAAGAGTATACTACAAAAGAAAAAAGTTAAACTAAAACTATTACTACCTTAGAACGGTTGAATCGAGTTGGTTTTACGTAACTTTTCTTTATATAAACTATTTAGACCATATAAAGATTCTTTAATTTCTATTTTTAAACTGTTTATCTCAACGTTCATATTGTCATGAAAATCATCTTACAATATAAATCCACTATCTAATTTTATTTTAGGGTCTAAAACCTTACTCAAATAATATAAATGAGGTATAAGCTCAACATTTTAAAATTTTTGCTTCCATTTTAGTAACTTTAATCAAAACCATGCATATATTTATATTTTGCAAATTAATAAGAAATATTATGATCTCTGTTAAAACTAAATGAGAAGTTGAATAATGAACTCTAGATAAAATAAATCTAATATTGTAAAACAATTCTAAATTTTTGAAAATTGAAGTAACAACTAACCAATCATTATTAGTTAATTTGTAATCCTTACCTGAACTTGTATTATTATAGTATGTAGTAACATTTATATTTAATATATGATTTCAACATTAAATATGCATATTTCTATCTATGTAGAACATTCTTAACAAATCTCCTAAATGTCAAATTATATTGTGAACAATAACGCTTTACAGTTTTGTTGCTTAGTTTGTGAAATGTTCAAACTAATTAGATATGTTATAATATTTTCTAAATTTGGTTGAGAAAATTGAAAGCATTCTTGTACGACTAAATTAACAACATAACAAGTTTCTTACATGAAGAAGTCATCATTCTAATATAAGCAAAAATTAGAATTTCAAAATATTGATATAAAAAATATCATTATTAGGATTATCAAAAGAAATGAAAAAATTATTATGAATATTGTATCCTTGTAAACATGTAACATGGCTCTGCAGATTGTATTTTCTGTATGAAAAATTCGAACGGTCTTAAACAAATAATTTGTTTTTGTATTGTGATACAAACAAAAGGATAATTTTGTTTACTAGTCCATATATCCGAAGCTAAAATTTTTACTAATATTTTGAAAACGTTGTGTCAAAACTACTTTTCAAAAATGACATTTTAACAGCTTCTGCTCTTATAATAGATCTAGAAATTTTTGTAAAATAAGTATTTAATGTGCTACTTGCATAGTCATAATATTCTTCACTCCCGTCACATATTAAAGGTGGTTCATCACATGTTAAGTTGGTTTTTTTACGAGTAGACGTATAAGGAAATAATCCTAATGAAGATCCTTGAGCAACGACACTTAACTTTGTTTGTTTAGCATCAATTGTGTCTTTACCATAACAACTTTCACAGTGTTTGTTTAAAGTTTCGGTGCCTTTATTTTATTTTTTCCATTTAAAATCTTTTTTGCATTTATTGTATGTTCATCTTTAGTATTTGTTTTTGTGTGTTGGGATCTCAAACTTGCTCTCCCTAATCATTTGTGATATATAATTTAGTAAAATAATTCCAATAAATAGATCTTGGTCTTCTTGGAACATAACTATTAATATTTCTATTTTCGGGAGGTGACATTTGTGCTGGTGGTTATATGTTTTCTACAGGATTAACATAATAATTATTATCAAAAGTATTATAAACATTGTACCAACATTAGGATCAATAGTATGTTTAAAAAAAAAATGTATACAAATATTAATCAATTTAAAATATCAAAATTAACCGCATATATAATATAATATAATAAGAAAACTTAAACCTTAACTTGATTTCCTTCGAAGTCGGATGTAGAATTGTTGCAGCTTGGTGGTGGTCGATTAAGTTGAAGCATCCGAAATCCGATTTCTCTAACTATTGCAATTATTTTTGGCACTCTAGTCTCCAAAAATTGGCTAATTCATCGAATATAACACAATATTGACCGAAGTATTATAGAGATGGAATAAATTTTATCACAACAAGAGGGGAGTACCCATTTGGTGTTTTTGCTAATGAAGAAGAACACGCAAACATGAAATGATAGGAAGAAAATAAGGATGGAGGGAGAAAACGAAGAAAGAGAAGAAGATATGTATATGCAAAAATAAAAAATAAAAAGTAGTAAAGTAATATGTAGACACCCGAGCATATGGAGCTCAAATACGTCGTTTGTGGCCCGAAATCGTTAATTATTTTTTCCATTTTATTTCTTATACCATTTGCTTTTACTTCATGAGCTCTTGGAGCCAAATAAGCTACTATAGCATTTTTACATGTACTACTACAATCATTGGGATGAGGGACTAGAACATCTTTCTTTGTCCCAGGACTCAGATTTATTTTCATTTAGGTTGTCAAATGAATGACCAAACTCGTGTTTGACTCGGTTACTTGTCATTCAGCTTGTAATATGTGAGATCAACTAAAGAACAAGCAATTGGAGCTTGATCAACTAAGATTTGAGTTTAGTTAAGAGCAAACTGAGCTTGAAGAAAGACTGCTTAATTGTGTCCAGCTCGAACAAGACCGAACCATTATTTTCCTTTTCAGATCACAGATACCAAGTCTCAGGATTATGACCGTTTGTGAAGTTATAGCTACAAATTCAACTTGATATTTGGTTGAGTAGAGGTTTGATCATTTAATAAGCCAACAATAGTTCCATGCCAGAATTGAAGTAGTGATGATGCTAGCCCAAAGACCAGGCTCAATCATGTTAACTCAAATAAACTTGAAAAAGTATTTTGTGTAATATATCATGTATAATAATATAGTAGTATAGATGTTACACCCAAACTTGAATTCGAATTGGACTCTAAAAAGTAATTGAGCTCGTCTCAAAAAGGTTCCAAGTAATTTCAAGATGAGCTTGAATAAGCTCACGCTCAATCAATCTAAAGCATGTTTAGACGCAATTCCTCTGTGACCAAATGTGGAACTATTTGTTTATCACGTGCCATTCATCTTGTAGAAGAAAATGAATTGTTATCATGGGCATGGCATCTCATGTATACAACCACATCCATTAAACCTGTCCCAACTGTGGGTTCATCTATACAATGTTAGCTCTTCCAAGTAAGCAACTTGATTCTGCATGCAGCTACAGTACGCTATGCTTTAAGCTTCTAAGATAGAAGCTGATAAGGCTATCTTGGTGATCTACTTAAACAACATATATTCTCATATTTCTTTCAGACTATTTTTACCATCAATCTGTCAAATAACATTCCCATGTAGGATGTTGTTGTTTTAATTCCTAAAGACTCTTTGATGCCTCTACTTTTTCGTATACCTCAGTATTCATGTGGTTGAAGTCTTGTAAGCAGGCACTATTTTTTTTTTCCATCTTTCCTGTTACCTTTTGAAGATCCTAAGCTGTATCTTCATCCCTGTTTAAACTGTTCGATCGATGGAGCATTTACCTCATAATTGAGTATGTTTTTGATCTGAAGACTCTCTTTGTAAAATCAAGGATTTGTAAATCAATCAGGAAAAGGTTTATGGTTCAGTAGTTAAAAGAATAGTTAATTTTGTTCATAGCATGCTGTCCAGTTTGGTGTCAGCAAGACAATAAAAGATAGTAGTTTTGGTGAGATAGTTCTTCTTTGAGGCTATTAGGGTCTGAAAAGCCCTTGAATTACTATATTGGGAGGAAAATTAGGGTCCTTGTACATTATCCTGCAGTAAAAACGAGGTGATTAAAGAAAGAGTCAAGAGACTGGGTGGAAGAAGGATAACTTCAAGATCTTGCAATTATACCTAAAGGAGGAAGAGAGAAATTTAACAACTTCATCATTTCCATCATCGTCCAAGCCTTGCCTTCAGAAAATGGTGGGCTGTGGAGCACAAAAAAGAGAAGCTTTTCCGACAGGTTGTCAACCCTCTGATCCAAGTTAGCTACGAGCAAGAGAGTTTTTTCAATAAATCTAGATATCCACTTGACACAGGTGGAAATTTCACAACTTAGATCTCATATCACTCACGGACTGCACTAATACTCAACCGTGGCATGCCAATTGATAATAAGAACATCAGAACTTGTGACAGTACGCAAATCCTAGCTTTATCTTTATATATTCGTTTGGTCTCATGTCTTAGCAGTCAGCATCTGTGCTATTATGCTGACAATTCGGCTAATGCATCATGTAGCAGACTACTGGAAGTATTATAATACATCTCTTGTTCTTTGTGAATAATCACATTGTGCGCAGTTTGAAGGATCGCAACTTTCTTATCTAATATTGTACTGTACAGATTGGATTGTTGTGCTAGCTTGCCTGTTGGCAGTCAAGGGACTACTTCATAGTTCAAGATTTTATCAGCAGTGGCTGTGGTATTCATGCTATCTGGGATTATTGCTGGTTGTCTTCTGGTTATATTATATGCTGAGGTAACTATTATTTATATTCTCTAACAAATCATAGTTTGAATAGTGCCTAAAATTTGTTTAAACTAAGGATCTGCTCATTGTTCTTGCCTCCTGTCCACAAAATACTGGTTAAACCATCACCTCCTAAACTATGCCTGAAATGTTGTTGAAATTAGGAGCTAGGCATTCATCTTGCATCAGGTGTCTAATAAAATTCAGGGTTGTTTAGAAAAGGAAAAAAGCATTTGCCATAGATTATTGGAAGAAGCTGTAAGTTAAGACTGTATTGTGTCATTTCAGCTTGTCAAAATTGTCCCACCTGAATAACTATCCATTACTATAACCCTTTTGATGCAATTGAACTTTTTCGTAGTAATTCTTCTACTCTTTATAATGTCCAATAGGTCTCGTATAAGTTTAAATTGCTAATGCTTTGTTGTTTGATGTTATATACAGACTACTGAGGTTCCACTTGGATGCAATATCACTGCCCTTTGGGTATCTGAGTTACAGCAACGTTTTAGTTCTCTGTAATGTATTATCATTCATCACTAACAAAGAATATAATGTTACTTTATATGAGAGTATATATTTTAATCAATGTTTCACAGACGCTTAAATCCCATGCCTTGGCATGTCAGCCACATGGAACTTCAGGACACTTCTACGACACAATAGGGGCACTTCAAGTTTATGTTGAAACTATGATATTTTCACATTCTTATTGTACGCCGACATTTATATAATTTCAGACACAACCATGTTTTTTGTTTATTAGGAAAGTTTCCTTGTGGGACACTTCACAGCTGGACACTTACACCCTTGTCAAGGATCCATGCAAGCACATGATCCTCAGTCATCATCTGTGTTGCATGGACATGGATACAATACGACATGGTTCAGGCATGACAACATGCGCTTATCCGAGTGTCGTAGTTTCAACAGTTTCAACGCATCAGGGTTTTGTCCGACGAAGGAGGTTATAAATCACAATGTTCCAGAAGTACAATTGCTTCTTAGTGCAATTGAAATTTGTTGGTTCTTGGGAGCGAATTGATGGAGGAGGCGGTCGAATCTTGTTTTGAACAACAATAATTTTAATCACTCCACCAGACTGATTTGCTAACTCTATTATGATGTATCTAGTTTTCTTTGACTGCTCACAGCTCACAGTTCTTTCAGTAATTTTTACTACTAATTAGTGAATTCTTTTCGATGCCTTATACTTGCTGCCTTAAAACCAGTTTCTGGTTGGTCTTTCCAGAGACTTGTACGCGATTTTCATAATATCAACAACAAATACTAGCCAAGTCTAGAGACTTTTACGAGATTTCAGAATATCAACAAACAAATACTAGCCAAGGGAAGAAAATCCGTTTGACTGACCGATTCTTTGTTGTTATTTTCGGATTACAAAGATCATACAATATGCGTAAAAATTGAAAATTACAATAGCAAATAAAATAGAAGATTACAACTTGATGGATATATTATATATAAGCCTTTTAAAAATTCTGCAACAGAGTTGCTATAAGAAAAAGAAAAAGAAAAAGAAACACTAAGTTGAAATTCTCGTTGGGTGATGAAGCTCATCGTTGTTTCATACAAAGCAGTATTTATTTGTTCAATATATTTTTCTCTTTTCCTGATCATGGAATAGAATGTTTCGATGATCCGAGATATATTTTGAGTTGTCAAATTGAGGATCATCATATGTATATGCAAAAAAATTAACAATGTGTCAACAAGCATGGGTGGGTCAGCTCAATTTTTTGACAGTTATCTTGCAATTCCAAAATGAAAGAAATCTCCCCATTTTGCATTGTATTGTATTGTATTGTATTGTATTGTATTGCATTGCATTGCTGCACAATGGAAACCTTATAAAAATTCCTTTTGTACAAAACAAAGGGTTAATTAATTACATAAACGTACAAATAATTATTTAGAGGCCCATACTGTGGTTCAAAATCTCCCGCTTCTTGCAGAAGTCGACTCCTCCCTCGGGCCTCCCGGAGAAGCTGGCGTCGATGCAAGCTTTGTTGCACTGGTGCGAGCATCTCCTCGAGCTGGGGCCCTTGGTGAGAGGAACGCACTTCTTCAAGCACTCGCAGAAGCAGTTCTCGCCACCCTGGCTCGTCGTCGTCGTCTCGGTCGACAGCACGAGAAGCAGCATGCTCATCAAAACCGCTGCAACAAAAACTGCTGCCTTCTTATTACTACTACTCATCCTTCCTTCCTTCCTTCCTTCTTTGCCCAATTCTTTTCTTCACAATCACAGACAGAAGGAAAGGGAATTATTCAAACAGAGACAGACAGGAGGGCTTTTATAATACATACATACATACATACATACAATTTGCTATGTTTGGAATCCTTGAGAGGTCAAAGGAGTCTTGAAATGGTCAAGGAAGGAAGACCTTCGTAAAATTAGAAGGTTTTTTTTCTTCTTCTTCTTCTTGGTCTTGGACCAATTAACAAGTTGGAATATTCTTTCCAAATCCAACCCGAAAGCCCAAGCCCAAGCCCAAGCCCAAAATAAGGTTTGAAACTTGGATATAAATGAAGGGTAAAGTGCAATACCCCCCTCCTTAGATGATGTGCATTGTTAGCAAAATAAGACTAACTAGATATTTTGCTCAATTAAACAATAAATCGTTTGAAATTAAGATCAATTGACCCCCCTACCGTCTAATATCCGTGGAACGTTGCAGTTTAAAAAAAATAAAAATTCATGATATACCTATAATACTCCCTAACACTTTTAAAACCACGACAAGAATGGATTTAGATTTTTTTTAAAAAAAATCTTGATATAACCAAGATACCCCTAACACTTTTTAAAAAAAAATCCCGATATGCCTAAAATTAAAAAATGAATGCAATGGTTATGTATTGTAATATTAGATTAAAATTTTTAAAAAATATAAAAAATCAGAGCAACATATAATCTCTTAAAACCACAACAAGAATTTCTCTTCCAAACACAAATTTCCCTTTGAAACTTCGAATACATAATAGAGCAGCATTTGTATTTAGTTCGATAACAACATGTATTTAGTTTAAATATAATTTAAATATTTAATATATTTTAGAATTTGTATATATAATTTTTTACTAGTAAATTCACGTTAGTTGAATGTATTTTAAAAAAATATGTTTGATTAATTACTTTCTTCCGTAATTATGAGATAAAGTTACGTTTTTTGCTGAAACAAGGATATAAAGTTAGTTTTTAAATTTGTTTTTTACATAATTTTTTTAGTAATTAATGGAGGATATACAAACAACTTAGATGGCTTATTTTTGAGAGATTTTCAAGTTGCATTAAAAAAATAGTCACGTTCACGTGTGTTGCACACTTGCACGTAGCAAAAAAATTCAATATATTATTAAAAAATTAGATAAAAATTTATATATACAAATACATATATATATATATTTATTTTTATATATACAAATACAAAATTAGATAAAAATTGTATATGCTTATTTGTATATATTTTTGTATTAATAGCGAAATTAATATATACAAATAAATATATTAATATATTAGTATACAAATAAATATAGATAATAATAAATTAATATTAAAAATAAATATATTACTATCCATCCAAAATCTAATGGCCTTCTTCAATTTCCCAACAAAAAAAAAAAAAAAAAAACTAGACTAAACTAACAAGGATTTTTTTTTGCAATTTATCCTTAGGTTTTAGATGGGTATAATTTGGCGTCGGTTAACGGTATAAACAAAATTGGGTGTAAACTGAGCAAAGAGGAAAAGTTGAGGGTTGTCTTAAACTAGGGATTTTTATTTGCAAAAACTATCCAGCAAAGGAGGTTATTTTTTGTACTTCACCCTATAAATTAATTATAATAAGCAGATGAATAACTATAATTGGATGCACTATGTGCAATTAATATGATGGGGATTATTGTCCTTAATTAACCATTAAAGCCTTATGGGCATTTGGTACGCGGAATACTATATAGTCCGAAATTCTATATTTTATGAAATTAAATTACAAGTAAATAAATTCTCTGGAAGATTATATTCCCTTCTTGATGGCTATATAATTTTTTTTGAAAAAACATATAAGGATAAATTAACTAAAAAAAAATAAGAAATATAAAAATTGAGAAAAAAATATATAAAATTTTTTTTCTTTAAAATAGGGGAAAAAATGAAAAAACAAAATTGAAAAATTGAAAAAGATAAAAAATTGGAAAAAAGCAAAAAAATCTTAAAAAATAAAAACAGATTAGAAAAATTTTAAAAAACCCCAAAACAAAAAATTTCTTAAAAAATGAATGTGAAGTGTTATGGAATAGATACATGATGAGTGTTGAGATACCATATTATCTCGCTGAGAATGTTTGATGTGTATTACACCTCAGGATACAACTTGTGCATTCATGTTATAAGATTACATATATCGTATTTGAGTCCTTGTCGTTGCGCTTTAACTTGTGCGTTAGAGCGTGGATTACTTGTTATAGTCATATTCTCGACTCGTATTAGTATCATCGGGTGAGGAGGACATTTAGAAATGCGGGCCATGTGTAAGTTAGAATTTTCGTTGGCTGATAGTCCCGTGATGGGCTACGACTGTGAGTATTTTGTCGGCCGACCGTCTCGGGATGAGCTATAATTGTGAGTGTTATATTGGCTATAAGTCTCGATATGAGCTATGGTTGTGAGTGTACCATTGTCTGTCCCCCAAGTGTCGAATGTTGTCCTCAAAACTGTATTTTACGTAGATTTGATAGTCATAATTGTACAATGGTCTGGAGTTGTGTATAAGATTTACTGTTTTACAATATGACATATTTTTATGTACCTTGCTACGTCCCTCTGAAGACATAGTCCCTTTCTATGTTTAGGGGACCAGATTTATACGGAGGTATAAGGACAAGGACTCGACGCGGGAGCAGATTCAAAAGAGGGTTCAGAGATCTAACCCTCCGAGTTTTTGTGAGCATGTGTAGCATGATGCACTTGGGAATCACATAACATTTGGACTCATTATTTTATTTCTTTCATTATTACTAGTTTATTCGTAGCGGATTTTTCTCCATCGATTTATTTACTTTCTTGTTGGACGGTATTCAATACTTTACTTTCAATATTACATTCAATATTACATTTACTGTGTTGCTTAGTTTCATTACTATTATTCTCTTATGGTTGTGATCTAGTGTGACCCCCTCACCCAAATTTAGGTATATATAGTTTAGTTTGATATTATAATTTTTTTCGGGATGATTAAAGTTAGAAAAATGGAGTTATTTTACATACTTTTAAATGTGATATCTTTTGGTGTACCTTACCAAAGTTTCAATTTAGGGAACATAACACTAGATTTTATCTTCTAATAAAAATTCATATTTCTGTCATGGACAAGTTAGTCTACCGCTATGACCCTAGTGTCATTCTCAAACTCACTCTCTTGTATCATATTTTAGCTACACAACATTCTCGACGCTTATGCGTCATAAAATCTTAATTTTTAACATAGTGAACGTAGCTTGGATTTCTGATGCACAACACTGACCAGATACCTACGACCAAATGTCTGAAACTAACCTACATTGAGACTACCCTAACATAATCCTTTGGGTCACATCAAATATTATTTTTACATGCTAATTAAATAGCTATCCATTCATAACACTTGACTAGACCAAATTGAACCATTGGCACCAAGATGACTTAACCCTAAACACCAAATACCCACCTATCATCCCAAACACCAAACACCCTTTTTTTCTCATACCAATACTTTTTTTTAGAATTTATAGAAATATATTCAGCCAACTAAACGTTTGAAACCCCCAAACTCTTCCCCTCCCCACTAGGAGTTTGTAACACCCATGCTTTTTTCCTTCCCACTAGGCAGGCCATAACCCCCCTCTCTTTACCTCCCCAATTCAAACCACCTGAAAAAATTTCTTTCTAACCCTCTCCCCAATAGTTTCTCTTCACAAATCATTCCCCAAAACCTTCTCCATCTTCCTCCACACCTCAATCCATCCAATCCTACCCAGGTTGAATCCGAATTTAGCTATTCTCTACCAAATCAGCCATATCTCCCTTCACACTATGTATATTTCTCTCAAATTTAGTATACTTCTTCCTATCCCTCTCCTCAACACTTTTTCTTTACAAACCTTTCATCAAAACTCACTCTAACTTCCTCAAAATAGCCCCTCCATCAGAAGTGTTCAGGCTGAATTTGAATTCAGCCTATCCCCTTCTCAGGACACTCCACCACCTCCACAGCCCCCAAACTACTACCACAACACCCAAATATCCTTTCCTTACCTCTCCTCAACAAGTTTTCTTTACAACTCAGTACCTAAATCATCCTACAACTCACCAAAATACCTCCCCACAAACCGAAGACACCCTGCTGAACCCGCCAATAATAACACCACTTCAACCCCTTGTTTCCATCACTTCTAGCACCAAAACTCCTTCAACAACCACCCTATACTCATCCTCTACCTCTCCCCTAAATTCTCTAAGTCCCACAACACTCGGAGCAAAGTTTTGGAGCCCGAATAACGGCTACAAGCCGAAGTGTCAAAATTTGGACAAATTGTGCAAGCGGTACACAATCCTCTTTTTCTTCCCCATTTTACTTTGGTAAGTGCTCAAACTCCTCTTAATCAAACCCCTTTTTATGTTCTTCAACTTTTTCTTCATAAACTTTATCTTCTTCTTAATGAATATCATCATTTGTTGCATAAAATTCTAGCACTTCTTCATTGACAACTGGGAATGTCCTTATATAACTAGTGATTGTTTATCACCTTGCGTTGAATACAAATTTTGTAAACACTTGTCCACCATGGTATTATCATTAAATTTTAGAATATATATGTTACATTTAAGGTGTTTGTTCGCCATTAAATTTGAAAGTCATTAAGAAAGAACTTGATTTAATAAATAAACTAAAGAGAGTACAGAGAAGAGTCCTAGATAGACAGTCTAAGTACAAATTTTGTGTTCTGGGGGGTAACGATGGAGGGTTAGGAGTGTAGCAACTCTCTTTACTCCATTGACGATCCGATACGGAAGCTCTTCTCTCTTGACCGAGTGTAGATTCACAGATAGCCAACCAGCCTTTTGTTCGGGTGTGGTACCCTACTATTTATAGTCATCTTGGGTGCACATATATTGGGCTGCATGGATGCTAGAGGGTGCCACGTGCCCCTTCTTAACCGAGTACAACTGTAACCGTGAGCAGGTCGAGCTGCCACGTAGGTGCTTGTTAGGATTTTTTGCTGCTGAAGATCTGGGTGGTTCTCATCCTTTGTGGGCTTGACTTGGTCAGCTTGACACATAGTCCGCACTTGGTTGGAGAGAATCACTCTTGTCGTAATAGCACGATTTGGTATTCATGGAGTCTGAAACTCATGTGACCAGAGACGCATGGGACGCATGGAGTCTGGGATTGTAATCCCCCTGATTTTCAAGAAAATTTTATTTTTTTTGGATTTTTACATTTTTCTGGAATTTCTGGAATTTTCTGAGAATTTTCTTTAATTAAATTAAGATATTTTAATTATTAAAGGATTTTTAATTATTATTAAATAATATTAAAATATTATAAAAAATATATTTTCTAGTGTAAAATTAAAAACCGAGCATAGGATAATTTTTCGGGAATTTATTGGACCCCGGAAGCATTTAAAAAGTCCTAAAAACTATTTTAAAATTAAACCGAATTGAACCCTAAATAAACCGAGTTTTATTTAAAGTGAACCAAACCAAATTGAACCGGACCGGGTTTATTTTTTAAACCAAATCCTATTGGGTCGGATCCGGGTCCAACCCAGACCCGACCCATTAACCCGAACCCGACCCGCCTATTTGATATCGGATCGGGCCTGATACGTTAGAACCCGACCCGACCGCCCATGACCCGACCCGTTACTTCACCTCCCACAAACGCTCGCAGCCGACCCCTGAACTCCCCGCCGCCGGAACGGCCGCCGCCGCCGCTCTCCGTCTTCCCCGACCATTCCTCTTCCTCTCCCCGCAACCGACGTCCCCTCCGCTCCGGCTCCCCCTCGCCGGCCACCGATCCCTCTCCCCATCACTCCTATATAAGCCACCCTCACCGAGCCCATTCTCCCCTCCTCCGCCACCGGCTGCCCGACCCGCCGTAACCCTAGCCACCCCAGTCGACCTCCTCCGCCTCGACGAGCTCCCGCACCAGCACCGGACACTGCCCCTCTCCGGCTGACCTCGCCGTCTCCTCCGCTCAGAGACCCACCAGCGCCTCCCTCCACCTGCGCTGTCCTCAGCCAGTGAACGCCGCCGCCTCTGGCCAAGTGAAGCCCCGGCACCTCCGCTGAGCCTCCGCGCCCCAGTCCACCTCCGGCTGACTCCGGTGACACCCAGACACAAGCCCTAAGTTGGACACAGGCAGGACACCGACACAGAAGACCAGGAGCACAGTAAACCCTAACCCTGACACGATTTGGACACGAGACGGACACGAGATTTTCAGGTTTTCGGAACCTACTTCAGGTACTTGTAACTTCTTGCTCGTAGCTCGGATTTCGATTCCGTAAACTGTATCGTATAGCCTGTATGACCCCCTCGGTGCCCGTGCAAACCGCTCGGGGCATCGCGACCTGTGGTGATCGCACACCGCGATCCAAAAACAGAAAAATCAATGCCCTGTTTCACCCCGGAACTGAGTACGCCCCGCCAAACTGGATGACTTGGTCACGTGCGGTCTTCACAGATACGTGCGTGTCGTTGATACGGACGTGCGTAATTTCGCAGAAGCTGATTCGGATGTGCGTGCACACCGAAATCAGTGCGTATCCGCGGACATCGCCCCGTATTTGTATTTTCTAGTTCTCGTTGTAACTTAGTGTACACACGTCGGATCGAGACAAAACTTGCGCCATCAGACTCGTAGCAATACGCTGGTCCTGTGAGCCAAGTTTGGTTCGATTCTGAGAACGTTGGCAAAATCGCGTGTCGTGGGCCCCACAGGCTCCACTCGACGGGCGATTTTGAGTACGGCTTATCGGAATCCAATTCTGGAAGTTCCGTTGGGTTCGTATCAACGTTCCTGACTTGTTGACACTAAGTTGGACTGATTTGGAGACCTTTGACCCTGACACATTTTTCGGTGCAAAGCGGCCCACATTTGGACCCCGTTTTGCCCCGAAAATGACGTTTTTGCCCTTGTCTCCAAATTGGACTCAAGGACAGTCGTTCCTAGCTGATTAATATTTTCTGGATCTGATAATGATGTCTATTTCAGCAACCAGAGTACTGCCTGCAATTCCAGCTGAAGCCCGAGCTACAATTGGAACAGGAAATCCAGGCAAGTGTACCTTGCCATAAAATGCAGTTATTGATTCATTTTGATTCTTTTGCTTTAATTTCTGTGACTGTTGTACTTGTCCTATCAAGTACTTATTACCCAGGACACCTGACACAAAGTATGATACAGAATCTTCCTGATTATTCAAGAGGGTTTTTGTATAGGATATAGATTTCATGATTTAAGCTTTATTTTCTTAGAACTTAATAAATGACTGATTGTATTAGTTTAATCTTGCGTAACATGAACATTGAGAACTGTGACGTGAGATTACATTGGGTGGGGAGAGTATTACCATATCAAGGCTGAATATATGATATATTGTAATCTGGATGTGTCCTAGTCTCTGACACAGAGCTTTGGCACCTGTACTGGCCCTTCGAAAAAATACTGCTATGGTTTCTTGACACTGATCTTGTAGTAGTCTCAGCCTGAGTATGACTAATAACTCTCACTTGCATGATCACTTAGCTGGTTTAATTACTTACCCTATTGTTCCTTTATTTCTGCACTGTATTATATTTTGGCTTGTGTTTTCTGTACCTTGCTATGTCCCCTGAGGACCTGAAATGGATTATGTCCCCAGATTTAGCAGACGAGATCTACCCAGAGGTGTATGGAACAGGGGCACTACTCGGAGCAGTACCTGAACCTGAGGACGAGGTGATTGCTGAGGTCTTCTTCTGAACAATTGCTTCGTCATGCACAGTATTAATGGCAAATGGACTTATTTCCTGTTTATATTAAACTCTTTATTTCCTGATTTTGAAAATATTGTAACAGACTTATATCGGATTGTTCTCCGATTTTATTTACTTTGTCTGGTTATTGTTTAATATTTCCTTTGATGATTTTGCTATATTTATTCTGTGGATGAGAATAGTAAAACCCTGACTGATGTAATACAGCTTAAGTATGCCCGATGGATCCATTAAATTGGGTTTGTCCATCTGTGCGTACTGCTGGCCATTGTCACGTGTCCAGTCCCTCGGCATTTTGGGACTGGGGCGTGACAGGGATGCATGGAGCCAGAGACGTATGGATCGCATGGAGTCTGGGATGCATGGGGCCAAAGACGCATGGACCGCATAGAGTCTGGGACGCATGGACCACATGGAGTCTGGGATGCGTAGAGCTAGAGACACATGGACCGCATGGAGCTAGAGATGCATGGACCGCATGTAGTCTGGGACGCATGGGACCAGAGACGCACGGGACCGCGTAGAGTTTGGGACGCATGGGGTCAGAGACGCACGGGAACGCGTGGAGTCTGGGACGTATGGGGTCATAGATGCATAGACCACATGGAGTCGCATGAGGCCGGTTTTGCTGTACATGCGGCGCTGCACATCATTCGAGAGTGACGTTCTGTGCTGACGTGAGACTTTTGTTGTTTAGTGTATTTACGTCTTTTGAGAGGGCCAAAAATTATTTTTGTCAGGATTCTGTGTCAGAGACGATCCTACTAACAGGACTCCACGTTAGGTCTTTCTGCGGCCAAGCTGCTTTGGCTGATTCGGGCCGCATGGATATTGTCTTTGTTTGGGTCGCAGGGAGACTCTGCGGCCTGATTTGAGCCTCCTTTTGGGGGCACATGACTGTTGGCTTGTTGGGTCCGCAGGGGAGACTCTATGGCCTGATCTCTTCCGAGTTTTTATTTTTGGGGTGCAGGGTCGCATGGATGCATATTTTTCATGCTTCTACAAGACCCCATAAAAATTTTTAAACTGATAAATTTGGAATACTTTGAATAAGAAGCATGGAGAAGATATCTTTGGTCGCATGGATATTGTGTCACATGGCCATTGGGACCGCATGGTCGTGGGCCGCACAGATGAGTATTTTCGGGCTGTCACATCTCCATTTAATGCAGGATTCGATTCGATCCTCGGGGAGATTTTTTAGAATTTTGAGCCATCTCACGAGGCGAAGCCCGAGGCGACGGTTCACTTCTTGGTGACGGCGGATCGAGACTTCGAGCGCCATTATCATCCTAGGTTTTCACGTGGATCAAGGCAATTTGGACTATAAAAGAGGGAAAGTCAAAAAAGAGAGAGACTCTTTGCTAATTTTCTTTCTTCCTTGTTGTGATTTCTCTTGTGTTCCTCTTCGATGACTGCCATGGCTTCTCAAGATTCTTCTTCTTCTTCTTCCACGGCTGCCAAGGGCAAGGGCCTAGCTACTGAGACTTCGGTCCCGAGGAAGAAGAGCACTGGATGAGGAAAGATTCCCTGAAGATTCCTTCTGATGTGCAAAAGTCCGTTAAAGGTTGGGTTCCCTCCGGGGACCACGACAAATGAAACCCTGAGACATTGCTTATATGGTTCGTCGCATGGATGAAGAGACATGTGTGGCCTTATCCCGGGGCTCGTCGCCTGATTACGCAGACCTCTTTCACAGAGTTCTATCGTGTTGTATATTATGATTTTTGGATATCGTACTACAGAAAATATGGATATAGTACGATACCACAGTTTGTTGAGGATATCCCGCTGGGGGACTTTTGGTGGACTTATTAGTTGTTGCACAAGTTGAGTGCAAATAATAAATTTAAAAATAATCCCTATCAGAGGTAATATGGACGTGATAGATTTTGTGGACCCATTACTTTTTGCATACGTTAGTGCAAGTAATAGGTTTGAGACAATCCCTGTCAGAGGTTATATAGACGTGATGATCGATAGCCAAGACCTGGAAAGTTTGCTCAGAGGTACTATGGACATGGCAAACTCAGCCAGGGAAAAATATTAGGACGATAGTTCAGAGGTAATATAGATGTGAACCAATATCCGAGAAACTCGCTGAGGAGTGATTCGTTGAGTGTGGTCTATCCGAACATGAAGATAGACCTAAGGATTGCTCCACTTGGAAGATTGGTGGGACGATATCTCAGAGGCAATATAAACATGGCTAGCGTCTAACAAGATTGGTTTTTGAGTGGTCACTGCGGGAGTGTACAAGTAGACCCGGGGACTGCTCCGTTGAAAAGATTTTGAGGATCCATCATCCGTTGCATATCCAGGGCTCTTGGATACCGACGATGACTTTTACAAGAATTTGTAAAGAAGGAAAAAGTATTGCGCAAGGCACTTGTTGGGAATGAAGAATTAAGAGTGTAGAGATGTATATCTGGGTTGTCCCGCTGGGGATGAGGGGAGTACAAGTTGTAACACCCTGTTTTCTAAAATTTTTAAAAATAAATTTTCTGGTATTTTTGGTAATTTTTAATTAAATATTAAAAATGTCCTTCAGGGATTAATATTTTTGTGGATTAAAATAATTATTAAAATATTACAAATACTATATTTTTGGGTGTATTATTAATTATTGGATGTTGTGTAATTTTTTTAAAATTTATTGGGCTCAAAAACTAATTTTAAAATAGCTAAAACCAAGGTTTTAATTAAACCAGGTTGAACCGGGCTCAAACCAGACTGAACCGGACTGAATTCGGTCCAACTGAACCGGACTGGCCTAAACCCAATCCTAAACCTAATGGGTCGGATCAGATCCGGACCCAAACCCGACCCGACCCGTTTTCCCAAACCCTCACCCCACGATCCCCCGCCCGCGTTTCCCGGCCACGACCGGCCCCGCCCCGCCCGCGTCGCCAGACCACGTCCCCCGTCTCGCTCGGCCCTTGACCCTGCTCCGCCTCCCTATGAAACCCCAAATACTCCGGTCACCCTAGCCACCGCACCCTCTCTCACAACCACTACCGTCACCGACCATCCCGACTCTCCCCGGCGCCTCCTCCGCCGTGACGACCAGTAGCAGAGCCAGCGCCGCCTCCATCCGCCAGAGCCGAGCAGCCGCTGCTCTCCCCGACCCCACAGTCAACTACCACTTCATTCTCGATCCGCCTCCGTCAGAGCCACCTCGAACCCTAACTCCGCCGTGACCACCAGCGCCGCCTCCGCCTGACCCGCCGACGAGCTCTTCTGGCCGCCTCCAGCTCCGACGATGCCTCCCCGCAGCAGCAGAAGCCCTAGCTGTCGCCGCCGCCAGTGCCCTAGCCGCCACGGTGTTGCGCCGCCTCGTAGGAATGCGGTTTTCAGTCTTCTTCGGAGCCCTGTTCAGGTGACGGTTTCTCTCTCCTCGTTGACCCATTTTTTATTTTGTCGAATCCCGTGCGAAGCCTGCATGACCCTCTCGAAGTTTCGTGCAGCTTGTTCGGGGTATAGCGTCCTGTGTCGGTCGTAAATTATGACGCAAAAATAGGAAAATAACCCCCAATTCTGAAAATTCAGAATTCGTCCCAAACTCGCAAGTTCACGACCGTTTTGCGTGCAACCTGTTAACTGTTTTCAAAATCCACTTAAACAGTAATTTAGATCTTATGACCAAGTTTTAAAATCCTATTTTTGTTCAATTTATTGTATTGTATGTTATATTTTATTCGAGGGTGAAAATGGCAAAAAACTTGGTTATTTAAATACCCTGATTTTCCCGGAACTAGGTGCGCCCTGCTGAACGAAGCAACTTGGTTGTGTGTGAACTTCACCAAAAAGTGCGTACCGTCGATACGGACACGTAGGATTTAACAGAAGTTGATTTGGATGTGCGTGTTCACCGAAATTAACACGTATCCGTCGACAACGCCCCGTATCGGCCCTGTTCTGGAACTCGTTGTAACTTCGTGTGTGCTCGTAGTTTCGAAACGAAACTTACGTCATCGAACTCGTAGAAATATGCTGGTCCTGTGACCCAAGTTTGGTTCGATTCTGAGAACGTTAACAAAATTGCGTATCGTGGGCCCCACGGCTCCACTTGACCGGCGATTTTGTGATCGGCTCATCGGAATCCAGTTCTGGATATTCCGTTGGGTTCGTATTGTTGTTCTGAACTTGTAGGCACTAAGTTTGAAAATTTTAAAGAACTTTGTCTCTGGCACATTTTTTGGTGCGAAGTGGGCCACATGTGCACCCCACTTTGACCAGAAACTGTCACTTTTGCCCCTGTATCCAAATTAGGCTTATGGACAGGCAATTTTAGCTATTTGATATCTTCTGAGCATGATGATAATATTTGTTTCAGCATCCGGAGACGTTCCTGAAGATTTCACGAATACCAGAGCCGCAGTTGAAAACCAAACACCAGGCAAGTGTACATTGCCAAACTTTCAGTAGTTATCTGACATTGTTTCTTGAGTTATTCATATATGTATACTTCTGTGATGTACATAGTCAACCCAGGACCGTGAGACGTTGCTTAATGTTCGAATAATATTTGGATGTCGACGCCGTACGCGGAGTCGTGTAACGTCACTAGAGATTGATATCGCGACCCTATACATTTTCGTGCTTGCATTATCAAGTACGTCATACCTCAGGACACTTGACACTTTTCATGTGGCAGAATCTTCTGAGTTATTCATGGTGATTCTGTATAGGCTGCAGGACTTGTGACATAGATATTACATATGCTTAGCTATTATTATGATTCGTTGTATCAGTTAGAGGTCAAGATCTTGCGTGTCATGGACATGAGACGTGTGATTACATTGGACGGAGAGAAACACACAGGCTACAGGCTGATTATATATATATAAAACCCTTATTAATGCGGTGCTCAAGACTCTAAACCCGAGCTTGGCCCATTACGTGATATCACTGCTACCGGCTCCCCGACAGAGAGCTTGTAGTGGTTTCAGCCTGAGTTCTAGTGATGCTCTCAACTTGCATATCACTTAGCTGGTTACATAGTTTATCCTTTTGTTTCATCTATTATTGTACTGCATTTATTTTGGCTTGAGTTATTATTGTACCTTGCTATGTCCCCTGAGGACCTGGATTCGGATTATGTCTCCAGGTTTAGCAGAGGAGATCTATCCCGAGGTGTACGGGACAGGAGCATACATTGGAGCAGTACCAGAACCCGAGGATGAGGTCGTGCCAGAGGATTTCTCCTGAGTATTGGCTTTACATACTCAGTTATTTCTGTTTTTAGTTACTTTATTTTCTGTCTATTGCATTGATGTATCAAACTTATTCTCGGGTTGTTCCCCGAGACACTTTTGTTGAGACTTGTTAGATTATATTTTATTTTGATTATTCTGGCATTTAATTAGTGATTACCTTCTGTAGATGAGATTAGAACTAGACTGTGGCTTGTATCGTAGACCAATTTATTGTTGTTTACAGCTTAAGTATACCCTAATGGGTCCATTAAATTAGATTTGTCCATTGGTGTGTGCTGCTGGCTATTGCCATGTGGCTAGTCCCTCGGTATTTTGGGACTGGGACGTGACATAGTTTTTGTGGTGGCCCATGCAGGTCCACGACTAAATTGTTTCGGTTTTAACTAAGGGACTGAGCAAGCCAACGATAAAGATAGGATAAGTTATAGGATCTCATCCACTTGATTGATTCGTTCTTGACCTCTATATCGACTTCAAAATAATTTATTGACTTGCATCCTGCTTTGATTCTTCTGTACGCTTCTCATAGTTTATTTTGGATGCAGAGTAATGGATTCACAAGCATACGACGAGACTCCCGCGGGAACACCAGAAGTTGCAGTGGTCACCTACGACCATAAAGTGATACCAGTGGGTGGAGGTCAATCAGCTCAACAAAGCCATCAAGCAGGTCAACCTACCTCAAGATTTCGACGAGACGATATTCCACCACAGCCGCAGTTTCCTCCACAGATGCCTACCTTTCCACCAGGACAGCTTATGCACGGACAACAGATGTTTCAAATGTTCTATACAATGATGCAAGCCCAACAACAGATTCATCAAGAGGCTCAGCGTCACGAGACAGAGAATCTGAGAAATTGTATAGTGACTGCACTGGAGCAGACGAACCTACCAGCTCAACGATCATCGACGAGCTCTATCACCGATTTTTGCCAACTGAAGCCCCGTACCTTTTCTGGCAATGAGGAGCCCACTGAAGTTCATGAGTAGCTCACAAACACTCAACATCAATTAGAAGCAGCTGAGCTTCCAAGAGAGCGTTGGATGATTGCCGTCCGGATGCAGTTGATGGGCAATGCACATCACTGGTGGCTATCTGAGGAGACACGGCTCGGACCAGACCGAGTCACTTGGGAGGAGTTCTCCAGACTCTTTCAGGATATGTACATTCCATCTGTTGCTCGATCAGAACTTCGGGACAAGTTCAATTGCCTTACTCAAGACAGTATGACAGTGGAAGAGTACAATGCGGAGTTCATTCATCTGAGTCGCTTCGCCCCTACCCTGATCCCGACAGAAGAGGAGAAGGCTGAGAAGTTCTTCGACGGACTAAACTTTGAGCTACAGAGATTGATCGGATCCGTTGCACCTACTTCATACACGGACGTCCTTGCTGCAGCCCGACGCATGGAGCGCGTCACCAGGAGAGAGTCCAGCCTTAAGCGGCCATTCACATCAGCACCAGCCAGAGCACCACAGGGAGAAGCTGCAAAGAGATCTCACATGCACCATCCACCCAGAGCATCTCCGCAGATACTACCTACATGTCAATATTGTGGCAAGCGAGGCCATTATGAGAGCGAGTGCAGACGCAAGTTGGGATTATGCTTGATTTGAGGATCCAACCAACATTTAGCCAAGGATTGTCCTGAGCATCGAGAGGGGGCAACAATGGTAAACCGACAAACTTTACTAGCACCGAGGCCACCTTTGGCACCCCAGGCAGCACTCTTCCAGCAGGCCCAGTAACAGTAGAGGGCACCACCACAAGGTCTCGGAAAAGCTTATGCAATGACAATGGAGGACGCGTAAACTCGTGAAGTAGCGAATGCGCATAAGATTTGAGTTATTCATAGATATCTATTCATAGCATTGCTTTAGCACGTACCTGTTAGTTCATGACCTTAGCCTTAAACCTAGTATTTTGAACTTGTTAGTGATTGATAACCTAGTTTTCCTTGCCCTAACCAGATTTTTTTACTCTTGAATTACCTAACTTTCATTGTTTAGGAAATACTTTAGGTGTTTTGCTTAAACCCTCATCCTTCGATTTATCCTTAATCATGATTCTTTGTTTGTGTCGTGCTTCGAATATGTCTTAAAATCGTGTCATCTCTTCAGATCGGTTATATTTTTTTAATTGCAAGGACGCAATTCTTTTAAGGTGGGTAGATTGTAACACCCTATTTATTTTAAATTTTTAAAAATAAATTTTTTGGAATTTTCGGTAATTTTTAGTTAAATATTAAAAATGTTCTTCAGGGATTAATATTTTTATGGATTAAAATAATTATTAAAATATTATAAAAATTATATTTTTGGGTGTATTATTAACTATTGGATGTTGTATAATTTTTTGGAATTTATTGGGCTCAAAAACTAATTTTAAAATAGCTAAAATTAAGGTTTTAATTAAACCAGGTTGAACCGGGCTCAAACCGGACTGAAGCGGACTGAACTCGGTCTAAATGAACCGGACCGGCCTAAACCCAATCCTAAACCTAATGGGCCTGATCGGATCCGAACCCGAACCCGACCCGACCCGTTTTTCCAAACCCTCAGCCCACGATCCCCCGCCCGTGTTTCCCGGCGATGACCGGCCCCACCCCGCCCGTATCGTCCAGCCACGACCCCCCCGCCCTCCTCGCTCGGCCACGTCCCCCACCTCTCTCGGCCCTCGACCCTACTTTGCCTCCCTATAAAACCCCAAACACTCCGGTCACCCTAGACACCGCACCCTCTCTCACAACCACTACCGTCACCGACCATCCCGACTCTCCCCGGCGCCTCCTCCGCCGTGATGACCAATAGCAGATCCAACGCCGTCTCCAGCCGTCAGCGCCGAGCATCCGCTGCTCTCCTCGACCCCACAGTCAACCACCACTTCATCCTTGATCCGCCTCCGTCAGAGCCACCTCGAACCCTAACTCCGCCGTGACCACCAGCGCTGCCTCCGCCTGACCCGCCGACGAGCTCCTTCGGCCGCCTCAAGCACCGACGATGCCTCCCTGCAGCAGCAGAAGCCCTAGCCGCCGCCGCCGCCAGTTTCCTAGCCGCCACCGTGTCGCGCCGCCTCGCGAGAATGCGATTTTCAGTCTTCTTCGAAGTCTTGTTCAGGTGACTGTTTCTCTCTCCTCGTTGACCCATTTTCCATTCGGTCGAATCTCGTGCGAAGCCTGCGTGACCCTCTAGAAACCCTGTACAACTCGTTCGGGGTATCGCATCCTGTGTCGGTAGTAAATCGTGACGCAAAAACAGGAAAATAATCCCCAATTCTGAAAATTCAGAATTTATCCCGAACTAGCAAGTTCACGACCGTTTTGCGTGTAACCTGTTAACTATTTTCAAAATCCACTTAAAAAGTAATTTAGAACTTATGACCAAGTTTTAAAACCCTATTTTTGTTCAATTTATTGTGTTGTATGTTGTATTTTATTCGAGGGTAAAAATGGCCAAAAACTTGGTTATTTAAATATCCTGATTTTTCCGGAACTGGATGCGTCCCGCTAAACGAGGTAACTTAGTCGTGTGCAAAATTTACTGAAAGGTGCGCGCCGGTGATACGGACTTGTGAGATTTCATAGAAGTTGATTTGGATGTGCGTGCACACCGGAATCAACGCGTATCCGTCGACAACGTCCCGTATCGACCCTGTTCTGGAACTTATTGTAACTTCGTGTGTGCTCGTCGTTTTGAAACAAAACTTACGCCATAGGACTCGTAGCAATACGCTGGTCCTGTGACCCAAGTTTGGTTCGATTCTGAGAACATTGACAAAATCACGTAGCGTGGGCCCCACGGCTCTACTTGACGGACGATTTTGTGATCGGCTCATCGGAATCCAGTTCTGGATATTTCGTTGGGTTCGTATCATCGTTCTGGACTTGTAGACACTAAATTTGACGAATTTGGAAAACTTTGTCTCTGGCACATTTTTCGGTGCGAAGTGGGCCACATGTGGATCCCACTTTGACAAAAAACTGTCACTTTTGCCCCTGTGTCCAAATTGGACTTATAGACAGACAATTCTAGCTATTTGATATCTTTTGAGCATGATGATAATATTTATTTCAGTATCCGGAGACGTTCCTGAAGATTTCACGAATACCAGAGCCGCAGTTGGAAATCAAACACCAGGCAAGTGTACCTTGCCAAACTTGCAGTAGTTATCTGATATTGTTTCTTGAGTTATTCATATATGTATACTTCTGTGATGTACATAGTCAACACAGGACCGTGAGATGTTGCTTAATGTCCGAATAATATTTGGGTGTCGACGCCATACGCGGAGTCGTGTAACGTCACTAGAGATTGATATCGCGACCCTATACATTTTTGTGCTTGCATTATCAAGTACGTCATACCTCAGGACACTTGACACTATTTATGTGATAGAATCTTCTGAGTTATTCATGGTAATTCTGTCTAGGCTGCAAGACTTGTGACATAGATATTACATATGCTTAGCTATCATTATAACTCGTTGCATCAGTTAGAGGTCAAGATCTTGCGTGTCATGGACATGAGACGTGTGATTACATTGGGCGGAGAGAAACACACAGGCTACAGGCTAATTATATATATAAAATCCTTATTAATGCGGTGCTCAAGACTCTCAACCCGAGCTTGGCCCATTACGTGATATCACTGCTACCGGCTCCCCGACACAGAGCTTGTAGTGGTTTCACCTTAGTTCTAGTGATGCTCTCAACTTGCATATCACTTAGCTGGTTACATAGTTTACCCTATTGTTTCATCTATTATTGTACTACATTTATTTTGGCTTGAGTTATTATTGTATCTTGCTATGTCCCCTGAGGACCTGGATTCGGATTATGTCCCCAGGTTTAGCAGAGGAGATCTATCCCGAGGTATACGGGACAGGAGCATACATTGGAGCAGTACCAGAACCCGAGGACGAGGTCATGCCAGAGGATTTCTCCTGAGTATTGGCTTTACATACTCAGTTATTTCTGTTTCTAGTTACTTTATTTCCTGTCTATTACATTGATGTATCAAACTTATTCTCGGGTTGTTCCCCGAGACACTTTTATTGAGACTTGTTAGATTATATTTTATTTTGATTATTCTGGCATTTGATCAGTGATTACCTTCTGTGGATGAGATTAGAACTAGACTGTGACTTGTATCGTAGACCTATTTATTGTTGTTTACAGCTTAAGTATACCATAATGGGTCCATTAAATTGGGCTTGCCCATTGGTGTGTGCTGCTGGCCATTGCCACGTGGCTAGTCCCTCGGTATTTTGGGACTGGGGCATGACACAAGTCTAGTTTAGACGTAGTATTTTTTCAGGAACTTGCCGTTGATTGGCATCATGAGCAAGTCTGTAAACTCCCTCACCCAAAATAGGTATTTTGTGTATATTTTATATTATTATATTTATTATAGATGTTGAATTTATTTAGAGTATTCTCTTAGTTAATTAGAAAATAATTTTTTTTAGTATATTTACTTATATAAATATTTATTTAGAATTATTTTTAGGCTATTTTAGATTATTGAGATTTTTTTCATAATTTTTAGTTAATTAAAAACTAGTAACACTAATTTTCTAGAACTTTGAAGAATTTATTTTATGTACAAACTTGATTAAAAATATCCCAAACTTTTATTTTAGGTTCTAAATAATAAAATATATTTTCTAGAATTTTCTGGGAATTTTTTGAGTATTTTAGTATTTATTGGGAGTAATTAGGCTAATAACTAATTTTTAGGACTTGTAAAATTTATTGTGCAATTCCAGGAATATAGAATGGACCCACGTTATTTTTTAGAATTTATAATATTATTATATATTTTTTAGAATTATTTCAGAATTTTTGGAATAATGTTAGTATTTATTTTTAGTTAAATGGATAAAACTAATGTTTAGAGCTTCTCCTAATTATAGTAGGAAATCTATGAATATAAAATTATCTTAAATATTTTTCTAAAGTTTTTAAATTCAAAATATATTTTCTATAATTTTTCCAGATTTTTATGATTATTTTTAATATTTATTTTGAGTTATTTAGATTTAAAATAACTTAAATAATATTTTGATAAAGGCAAATCAAAATCAAATAATATAACCAAAACCATCCAATCAAATCATGACATGTGTCACCCTCCTATCAACTTTCATTCAGCCGCTCAATCCCTATATATATAATATAATAACCCTAATTATCCCATTATTTTTTTTAGAGAGAGAGATTTTGTAGAATTGCCATATAGGGTTCCTTCATCTTCCACAAGCCATTGCGCATAGCTCCGGACTCCAAACGAGACCTAGTTTCTTGCGTTATAAAGATATTGAGGTTAGATTTCTTATTGTATAATTAATTTATGAAATTATGAGTATTAAATTATGAAAAATTCGTAGAGCACAGCATATCCGAAAATAGACGTGTTTTAATATTTTCGCGATTTCGGGAGAACCAGGAATCAGAATCATGAACCGTTTAAATTTTTATAAAGCTAATGTCGAGATCATTGATATATGTTTTTCTCAGAATTTAATTCGAAGTATTTATATACTATTAATTCTGTAGAACTTCTAGGGTAGAATTTAACCATCGGTGCACAATATAAAATTTGTATGTGCCATAATTCCCAAACAAATTTGAATTTGGAAGAGCCATAAATTCTAGCATATTTTTGACACTAAAATCTACAGGAAATCATGCATAAAAGTTGAGTTTGTGTTGGTTGACTTTTCGGCCAACAGATCGCCTCGATTTGCGTGCCATGAGTCTCGAGTTGATAAAATTTAGTTTTTTTGGACAAAATTTAGGAATTAACATAAAAATCAGAATAATAAGATTAAAATAAGATTTTAGAGTAATTATTCTAGAATTAAATAAATTAAAATAAATTATCTTTTGACGTGATAAATTTGTAATACATAGGCTATTTGGACTGTGGCTTGGACTCTGATTCATACCAGCAGTAGGACCCCAGGCAAGATATCTTGCTAAATTGCTTACAGTATTTTGCATGCTTAGTATATTTTTGTATATTTATTGTATCTCTGTTATTTATTGCATGTGTAGTTCCTTTCAGTCATTACTATATATTAGATATGTTGACACACACTTGACACTTAGTATCATGAGAGGACAATCATTAGGCGTATGGGCTTTTAACCACTCTGGTAAACCGTAGTATATAGTTCGCACTACGGGCGTGTGTCGCGCTGGTCGCTACCCCAGAGGTATGTCGATTTCTGTAGAGTCGCGCTGGTCGCTACCCAGAGGTATGTCAATTTCTGATGTCCATTGACGGGTATGCGAGTTGTGAGGCTTAGATCGAGTAGACTACCCTTGCCCATACGTCAAAAAGTTGTCCTCATTTGCATTCATATAGATGGTCTTGTACAGTGTACTTATTTATTTTCAAATAATATGCATGTTTACTGTATTCAAATTGGCTCATATTTTCTGTATCTTGTTACGTCCCTCTGAGGACCTGGTCCTCTGCCAGGTGTATCTGTTCTTGAATAATTACAGGAGCGCAGATTTGGATGATTACTTGTGTTGCGAGGATGTCTTCTCTTCGAGCCCATGGTCGTTAGCTGGTATTCCTATATTGTATTTGTTGTGTTGTACTTTTCCATTCGAGTTGGTAGTGGATTTGTTTCCATCCAACTATCATCCTTAGATATTTATGTTGAGATCTAGTTATATAGATGCTGGTTACTATTTATATCTGATTTTCGTGGATGAGATTTAGATTATACCCTATGACTTGTGATACATTTTATACCACTTGTGGACTTGATATTTATATTACAGCGTACGTGTGGATTTGGTTTCCATATATTGGAGTTGCCATATCCATGCGGCTGGCATGCTTACGTGTCCTAGTCCTACGTATTTTTGAGACTGGGGCGTGACATGTTTTTGTGGTGGCCCATACAGGTCGAGAGCATATTGTCTCGGTTACGTCACTGTACTAAGCAAGCCTGCGCATAGGATTAGAATATAGGATCTCATCCATTTATTTATCACCTCCCTTGATTTCGTTTCGCATTCTCATTGATTGCTTGTATTGCATCTTTCTTGATCCCTTCTCAACGTCGATCTTCTCTCGTACTTGATAGAGGTTAGAAAGATGACTTATACTAGGTATATACCCTCTAGTATTCAATAACACTATTAGTTAAATTATTGTAAGTTGGATAGTATGTCTCATAACCTAGTAACACATAGTCCTATTGCCCCATTAATGAAGTATAATTGAAGGACACCAGCTATAGACTTGCATAAAAAGATAGTATTTATCCAGACTATAGAACTTTAGTGTTATTCTGGACTGTAGAACTTATAGGCCCATATACCCATTTGGTTGACTTTAGACTTAGACAAGAAATTAGTATAGCAATTGTAGAGGCACAACACCGATCTTCTTGGTGAACTTAGATTATTCTGTACCTTCCTCCATCATAATCAAGCGTACTTATATTTTTTTACTACCTCGACTTATGCTGCTATTATAGCCTAGTTTTGCAAGCTTATTCTTTTATTGAGCTTGTTTATGACATATGTATTATTGGGGGCCCACACTAATACATTGTCTAAATCAAAATCGGTGTATTATGGTCTGATCAACTGTAGTGCACTTGGTTCGTTCTTTGTATCACTACTCTATGTGGATTGAGATATAGTTGACTCAACTTGTTAGACAAATATACTTGCCCTCTAGACATGTCTGAGCGTATTGTATCGGCTACATAACTGTACTAATACGAGCATGTGAATAGGAATTACCAAAATAGGACTGCAATCCATAACTGCTTTGATAATTCCTATTTGAATTCTTTAAACGCCTTGATCCTGATACTTCTATTCTGTTACCTCACCCTTGAACTCTTTATTATTGATCTCCGTCTTCCCTTATTTCGGAAAGACGAAACCTCGTGCTTGGTATAAGTTTGATACACAGAGAGTACTAGATATACCCCATAGGCCGATCACATACTTGAGGATTATTCTTTCGTAATTAAGGACATATCATATATGATATAATCGGCGTTGAAGTTTTGAGGATTGAATGACATGAGTAAATAAATTAAGGAATATTTTTCTTAAAGTGTATATTCTTCTGTGATAGATGGGTAAATTCTAAGTTGGGTAGCAGTGCATTGGCAACTCGAGAGGAATTTCTTTTAGATTTTGATCGAGTAAGATTAGATTGGGAGAGGTTCAAGCCATTTTAATTTTGAGAATTTTAGAAGAATGAGTAAGATGATGAGGATTAATAAATTTTAAAAATCTTGATATTGAAGACCCAATATTTATACCTTAAGTACATAATTTAAATTTTTGAGTATTGAAAGTAAAATCATCAATTTGAATTTGAAGGATAAATATATAATTTCAGACTTGAACATTGATGGACTGCATTTAAATTATTTTTTAATTTGATAATTTAAATTAAGAATTAAAAATTTGATGGTTGGACTACCTATTTGAAATATTGAGGATGTGAATGAAATTTAAAAAGTTGAAGAATACAAAAAATTTATAAGTAAAAATAGGAATAATATTGGACTCGAATTACTTCTAGAGGAGATTATGATAGTTGGAGATCGTGAGATAAAATTTGATATGGGTTATTAAAATCTTGCAGATATTATATGGATTCAATTTAAATTTGGATATTGATGATTTGGAAAAGTGAGAAGAGATTACAATAGGTTGAATTTTTGATTTGAACAATGATTATCTTAATTTTGAAGTGATCGCGATAGATTTGAATAGATTTTGTTATTTAAATTTTTGGAAGAGATTGCGATTGACGTACCTTATGTACGAATGTGAGGGATTTAACAAATTATGCCTTATTTTAATTTCGAGGACGAAATTATTTTAAGTTGGGTAGATTGTAAACTCCCTCACCCAAAATAGGTATTTTGTGTATATTTTATATTATTATATTTATTATAGATGTTGAATTTATTTAGAGTATTCTCTTATTTAATTAGAAAATAATTTTTTTTAGTATATTTACTTATATAAATATTTATTTAGAATTATTTTTAGGCTATTTTAGATTATTGAGATTTTTTCATAATTTTTAGTTAATTAAAAACTAGTAACACTAATTTTCTAGAACTTTGAAGAATTTATTTTATGTACAAACTTGATTAAAAATATCCCAAACTTTTATTTTAAGTTCTAAATAATAAAATATATTTTCTAAAATTTTTTGGAATTTTCTGAGTATTTTAGTATTTATTGGGAGTAATTAGGCTAATAACTAATTTTTTAGGACTTGTAGAATTTATTGTGCAATTCCAGGAATATAGAATGGACCTATATTATTTTATAGGGTTTATAATATTATTATATATTTTCTGGAATTATTTCAAAATTTTTGGAATAATGTTATTATTTATTTTTAGTTAAATGGTTAAAACTAATGTTTAGAGCTTCTCCTAATTATAGTAGAAAATCCATGAATATAAAATTATCTCAAATATTTTTCTAGAGTTTTTAAATTCAAAATATATTTTCTGTAATTTTTCTAGATTTTTATGATTATTTTTAATATTTATTTTGAGTTATTTAGATTTAAAATGACTTAAATAATGTTTTGATAAAGGCAAATCAAAATCAAATAATATAACCAAAATCATCCAATCAAATCATGACATGTGTCACCCTCCTATCAACTTTCATTCAGCCGCTCAATCCCTATATATATATAATATAATAACCCTAATTATCCCATTATTTTTTTTAGAGAGAGAGATTTTGTAGAATTGCCATCTAGGGTTCCTTCATCTTCCACAAGTCATTGCGCATAGCTCCGGACTCCAAACGAGGCCTAGTTTCTTGCGTTAGAAAGATATTGAGGTTAGATTTCTTATTATATAATTTATTTTATAAAATTATGAGTATTAAATTCTGGAAAATTCGTAGAGCACAGCATATCCGAAAATAGACGTGTTTTAATATTTTCGCGATTTCGGGAGAACCAGGAATCAGAATCATGAACCGTTTAAAGTTTTGGAAAGCTAATGTCGAGATAATTGACATATATTTTTCTTATAATTAATTCAAAGTATTTATATACTGTTAATTCTGTAGAACTTCTAGGTTAGAATTTAACCATCGGTGCACAATACAAAATTTGTATGTACCATAATTTCCAAACGAATTTGAATTTGGACGAGCCATAAATTTTAGCATATTTTTGACGCTGAAATCTACAGGAAATCATATATGAAAGTTGAGTTTATGTCGGTTGACTTTTCGGTCAACATATCGCCTCGATTTGCGTGCCATGAGTCTCGAATTGATAAAATTCAGTTTTTTTGGACAAAATTTAGGAATTAACATAAAAATTAGAATAATAAGATTAAAATAGGATTTTAGAGTAATTATTCTAGAATTAAATAAATTAAAATAAATTATCTTTTGACGTGATAAATTTGTAATACATAGGCTATTTGGACTGTGACTTGGACTCTGATTCATACCAGCAGCAGGACCCCAGGCAAGATACCTTGCCAAATTTCTTACAGTATTTTGCATGCTTAGTATATTTTTGTATATTTATTGTATCTCTGTTATTTATTGCATGTGTAGTTCCTTTCAGTCATTACTATATATTAGATATGTTGACACACACTTGACACTTAGTATCATGAGAGGACAATCATTAGGCGTATGAGCTTTTAACCACTCTGGTAAACCATAGTATATAATTCGTACTACGGGCGTGTGTCGCGCTGGTCGCTACCCAAGAGGTATGTCGATTTCTGTAGAGTCGCGCTGGTCGCTACCCCAGAGGTATGTCAATTTCTGATGTCCATTGACGGGTGTGTGAGTTGTGAGGCTTAGATCGAGTAGACTACCCTTGCCCATACGTCGAAAAGTTGTCCTCATTTGCATTCATATAGATGGTCTTGTACAACGTACTTATTTATTTTCAAATAATATGCATGTTTACTGTATTCAAATTGGCTCGTATTTTCTGTATCTTGTTACGTCCCTCTGAGGATCTGGTCCTCTGCCAGGTGTATCTGTTCTTGAGTAATTGCAGGAGCGCAGATTTGGATGATTACTTGTGTTGCGAGGATGTCTTCTCTTCAAGCCCATGGTCGTTAGCTGGTATTCCTATATTGTATTTGTTGTGTTGTACTTTTCCATTCGAGTTGGTAGTGGATTTGTTTCCATCCAACTATCATCCTTAGATATTTATGTTGAGATCTAGTTATATAGATACTGGTTACTATTTATATTTGATTTTCGTAGATGAGATTTAGATTATACCCTGTGACTTGTGATACATTTTATACCACTTGTGGACTTGATATTCATATTACAGCGTACGTGTGGATTTGGTTTTCATATATTGGATTTGCCATATCCATGCGGCTGGCATGCTTACGTGTCCTAGTCCTACGTATTTTTGAGACTGGGGCATGACATATTTTTGTGGTGGCCCATGCAGGTCGAGAGCATATTGTCTCGGTTACGTCACTGTACCAAGCAAGCCTGCGCATAGGATTAGAATATAGGATCTCATCCATTTATTTATCACCTCCCTTGATTTCGTTTCGCATTCTCATTGATTGCTTGTATTGCATCTTTCTTGATCCCTTCTCAACGTCGATCTTCTCTCGTGCTTGATAGAGGTTAGGAAGATGACTTATACTAGGTATATACCCTCTAGTATTCAATAACACTATTAGTTAAATTATTGTAAGTTAGATAGTATGTCTCATAACCTAGTAACACATAGTCCTATTGCCCCATTAATAAAGTATAATTGAAGGACACCAGCTATAGACTTGCATAAAAAGATAGTATTTATCCAGACTATAGAACTTTAGTGTTATTCTGGACTGTAGAACTTATAGGCCCATACACCCATTTGGTTGACTTTAGACTTAGACAAGAAATTAGTATGGCAATTGTAGAGGCACAACACCGATCTTCTTGGTGAACTTAGATTATTCTGTACCTTCCTCCATCATAATCAAGCGTACTTATATTTTTTACTACCTCGACTTATGCTGCTATTATAGCCTAGTTTTGCAAGCTTATTCTTTTATTGAGCTTGTTTATGACATATGTATTATTGGGGGCCCACACTAATACATTGTCTAAATCAAAATCGGTGTATTATGGTCTGATCAACTGTAGTGCACTTGGTTCGCTCTTTGTATCACTACTCTATGTGGATTGAGATATAGTTGACTCAACTTGTTAGACAAATATACTTGCCCTCTAGACATGTCTGAGCGTATTGTATCGGCTACATAACTGTACTAATACGAGCATGTGAATAGGAATTACCAAAATATGACTGCAATCCACAACTGGTTTGACAATTCCTATTTGAATTCTTTAAACGCCTTGATCCCGATACTTCTATTCTATTACCTCGCCTTTGAACTCTTTATTATTGATCTCCGTCTTCCCTTATTTCGGAAAGACGAAACCTCGTGCTTGGTATAAGTTTGATACACAGAGAGTACTAGATATACCCCATAGGCCGATCACATACTTGAGGATTATTCTTTCGTAATTAAGGACATATCATATATGATATAATCGGCGTTGAAGTTTTGAGGATTGAATGACATGAGTAAATAAATTAAGGAATATTTTTCTTAAAGTATATATCCTTCTGTGATAGATGGATAAATTCTAAGTTGGGTAGCAGTGCATTGGCAACTCGAGAGGAATTTTTTTTAGATTGTGATCGAGTAAGATTAGATTGTGAGAAGTTCAAGCCATTTTAATTTTGAGAATTTTAGAAAAATGACTAAGATGATGAGGATTAATGAATTTTAAAAATTTTGATATTGAGGACCCAATATTTATACCTTAAGTACATAATTTAAATTTTTGAGTATTGAAAGTAAAATCATCAATTTGAATTTGAAGGATAAATATATAATTTCAGACTTAAACATTGGTGGACTGCATTTAAATTATTTTTTAATTTGATAATTTAAATTAAAAATTAAAAATTTGATGGTTGGACTACCTATTTGAAATATTGAGGATGTGAATGGAATTTAAAAAGTTGAAGAATACAAAAAATTTATAAGTAAAAATAGGAATAATATTGGACTCGAATTACTTCTAGAGGAGATTATGATAGTTGGAGATCGTGAGGTAAAATTTGATATGAGTTATTAAAATCTTGCAGATATTATATGGATTCAATTTAAATTTGGATATTGATGATTTGGAAAAGTGAGAAGAGATTACAATAGGTTGAATTTTTGATTTGAACAATGATTATCTTAATTTTGAAGTGATCGCGATAGATTTGAATAGATTTTGTTATTTAAATTTTTGGAAGAGATTGCGATGGACGTACCTTATGTAAGAATGTGAGAGATTTAACAAATTATGCCTTATTTTAATTTCGAGGACGAAATTGTTTTAAGTTGGGTAGATTGTAAACTCCCTCACCAAAAATAGGTATTTTGTGTATATTTTATATTATTATATTTATTATAGATGTTGAATTTATTTAGAGTATTTTCTTAGTTAATTAGAAAATAAATTTTTTTAGTATATTTACTTATATAAATATTTATTTAGAATTATTTTTAGGCTATTTTAGATTATTGAGATTTTTTCATAATTTTTAGTTAATTAAAAACTAGTAACACTAATTTTCTAGAACTTTAAAGAATTTATTTTATATATAAACTTAATTAAAAATATTTCAAACTTTTATTTTAGGTTCTAAATAATAAAATAAATTTTCTAGAATTTTCTAGAAATTTTCTGAGTATTTTATTATTTATTGGGAGTAATTAGGCTAATAACTAATTTTTAGGACTTGTAGAATTTATTGTACAATTCCAGAAATATAGAATGGACCCACGTTATTTTTTAGGGTTTATAATATTATTATATATTTTCTGGAATTATTTCAAAATTTTTGGAATAATGTTAGTATTTATTTTTAGTTAAATGGATAAAACTAATATTTAGAGCTTCTCCTAATTATAGTAGAAAATCTATGAATATAAAATTATTTCAAATATTTTTTTAGAGTTTTTAAATTCAAAATATATTTTATGTAATTTTTTCAGATTTTTATGATTATTTTTAATATTTATTTTGAGTTATTTAGATTTAAAATAACTTAAATAATGTTTTGATAAAGGCAAATCAAAATCAAATAATATAACCAAAACCATCCAATCAAATCATGACATGTGTCACCCTCCTATCAACTTTCATTCAGCCGCTCAATCCCTATATATATATAATATAATAACCCTAATTATCCCATTATTTTTTTTAGAGAGAGAGATTTTGTAGAATTGCCATCTAGGGTTCCTTCATCTTCCACAAGTCATTGCGCATAGCTCCGGACTCCAAACGAGGCCTAGTTTCTTGCGTTAGAAAGATATTGAGGTTAGCTTTCTTATTATATAATTTATTTTATAAAATTATGAGTATTAAATTCTGGAAAATTCGTAGAGCACAGCATATCCGAAAATAGACGTGTTTTAATATTTTCGCGATTTCGGGAGAACCAGGAATCAGAATCATGAACCGTTTAAAGTTTTTGAAAGCTAATGTCGAGATAATTGACATATGTTTTTCTCAAAATTTAATTCGAAGTATTTTTATACTGTTAATTCTGTAGAACTTCTAGGTTAGAATTTAACCATCGGTGCACAATACAAAATTTGTATGTGCCATAATTCCCAAACGAATTTGAATTTGGATGAGCCATAAATTTTAGCATATTTTTGACGCTGAAATATATAGGAAATCATACATGAAAGTTGAGTTTGTGTCAGTTGACTTTTCGGTCAACAGATCGCCTCGATTTGCGTGCCATGAGTCTCGAGTTGATAAAATTCAGTTTCTTTGGACAAAATTTAGGAATTAACATAAAAATTAGAATAATAAGATTAAAATAGGATTTTAGAGTAATTATTCTAGAATTAAATAAATTAAAATAAATTATCTTTTGACGTGATAAATTTGTAATACATAGGCTATTTGGACTGTGACTTGGACTCTGATTCATACCAGCAGCAGGACCCCAGGCAAGATACCTTGCCAAATTGCTTACAGTATTTTGTATGCTTAGCATATTTTTGTATATTTATTGTATCTCTGTTATTTATTGCATGTGTAGTTCCTTTCAGTCATTACTATATATTAGATATGTTGACACACACTTGACACTTAGTATCATGAGAGGACTAATTGGTTGGAGAGAGCTACTCGGAGTGAAGAGATTTGGATCTCAAGCGGAAGGACCGCTTCTCTTTCGTACACCAGAGAAAAATGTGAATTGCCAGTAGCTGTTCAAACAGTTGTACGGTTGGTCCAGGGACATTCACCCAGATTCTCGTTCCTGTCGCGTTTGCTAGAAGACACACATTTCTTGAGGAGCTTTATGATGATCTTGTTGAATGCTTATGCTAAACTATTTGCTGCTCTGTTGGAGGGAGTTTATGCTACATTCTGAATCCAATTTTATTATAGAACCGGTATAACGCATGGGCCGAAAATTATGGACCATCATCGTGAATGATCCTTCATGGCAAGCCGAAACGGTATATGACGTGATGCTTAACAAAGTTGATCACATTAGAAGTCTTGACTTCCGCGAGTGGTACGGCTCTCGCCCACTTAGAGAAGTATTCGGTGATAGCAAGGATGAACCGATGCACTAATCAGTCCAATGATGTCCATACCCCAGGCTTTGAATGGCCAAGAAGCAACAGTCGGGTGTAGGAACTCTGAGAGCTGGTGGATGAAGTCTACATGGATTTGGCATACTTGGCACTTTCTTGCATAGTCGATGACATCTGCTACCATTATGGGCCAATAGTAACCCAAACGCCAAAGACGGTCCTGCAGCTTTGCACCGGGTTGTTTGGCTTATGCATTTTAATAGGCATCATAGCAGAAGACCACCGTATGAGCGATGATACAACATTTTTGTGGCCGTATCATAGTAGAACCAAAGGAAACATCTCCTGATGGACGTAGCTTCCTTTGGGTTCTCAAAAAGAATTCCATAGACCGCGTAGTCAATGAATAGAAGCCTCCAGTCTTGGACATCATTATGTACTTCTGCCGCGTAGCTCAGACATAGGTAGCGGTTATTTTTGGGGCAGACTAGGTCTTGACCGATCATCGTAATTAGCTGGTGAGTGTTGCTTGGGACTGCCAAGAAGGCAGCGAGGCCAGCTAAGGCGTCAGCCTCAATTTTTTGCAACCGAGGGACGTGCTCTATGAAGAACATCTTGAAATTTACGATAATGCTAAGCGCTGCTTGGTGGTAGGGGATCAAGCCTTCATTTTCATATTCTCTCCGAACCTGTTTGACTATTAGCTGAGAATCATAGTGAGCCTCCAGATATTCTACTCCAACTTGTTTAGAAAATTGGAGCCCGATGATTAAGGTATTCTATTCAGCCACATTGTTGGAGCATGGCTCCGTGAGAGAGTAGGCACGATTAATGATGAGGCCATATGGGGAGACCAACACTATTCTGACCCCAACGATGATGCCGTCTTTGGGCCCTGCTATTGAAGCACCGTCAAAGAACATTCGCTACACAGCTTCGTATGAAGTGACGTTGGAGTTTGCCGCCTCATTTGGAATCTCTTCATAGAACTTTGAGATTTCTGACCCTAGGTGGGCTTTCAGAAAGTCGGCCAGTGCTTGACCCTTGACGACTTTCTGTGGGACGAATACCATATCATATGGAGGTAATAGTATCGCCCAAGTATCCAAGTGGGAACTGAGTGCCCCTGGTTTGGTTATGAGGACCCTGAGGGGGTTGACTCGGGAGATTACATGAATGGTCTGTCCAGCCACGTAATGTCGAGTTTTCTGAATAACGAATACTAGATCAAGGTATTCATTCTCAACGATGGTGTACCTATGCTCCACGTCGATCATCATCTGTCTAAGGTAGTATATGGCCTGATCGTGGCCTACAAAACTATTCGGGTTAGTAGGGTATCGAGAGAGTGCTCCATCGCGCGTACGTAAAGCAGGAAGGGCTTTCCCATGACCGGGGGCACCAACACAAGAGGGTTTGATAGGTACTCCTTGATTTCGTCAAACGCGTATTGGTATTTTTTATCCCAGACAAAGGAGACATTTTTTTATGATGGTTGAACGACCGACAACATTCAGAGATGTTTGATATGAATCTCCTGATGTATGCCAGTCTCCCTTGAAGGCCGCGGAGTTCTCAGAGGTTATTTGGCTGGCTCATCTCCAGGATGGCCTTAGTCTTGTCAGGGTCTATATGAATACCCTGGGAAGTGATGACGAAATCCAGGAATTTGCTGCTAGAGACTACCAGAAACGACTTGGTAGGGTTCATCTTTAGACGGTGTGTGCGCATTAAGTCAAACACAGTCGTCAAGTCTTGGAGGTGATCATCTTTAGAGCGTCTCTTGACGGCTATGTCGTCGACATAGCATTCCACCGTCTTGTGCAGATATTTACGAAAAATGGTGCTCATAGCCTGCTGGTATGTAGCACATGTGTTCTTTAGACCGAAAGGCATGACCGTGTAGCATTATACGCCTATTGGGGTATGGAACGATGTATGTTTCTCATCGTCGAGAAATATCTTGATTTGGTTGTAGCCTGAGAAGCCGTCGATGAAAGACATGCGCTCAAAGCCATATGTATTGTCGATCATTATGTCAGTGATCGGTAGGGGGAATTCGCCTTTAGTACATGCCGCGTTTAGATCATGAAAATCGATAGAGATTCGAATTTTCCCATTCTTCTTGGCGATATACACTATATTGGATACCCAGTCGGGATGTTGTTCCTCGCGGATGAAGCCACTAGCTATCAGCTTGTTGACTTCAGCTTCGATGAAATTTATTATGTCCTGCTAGAACCGTCGTTTTTGTTGCTTGACCGATTTGGCGTTCAGCAAAATATTATGTTTGTGGACCACAATCTAAGGATCCAGCCCTGGCATATCTTCATATCTATAGGCAAAGACATCTATATATTCTCTAACGAGCTGTAGCATGGATTCTCGATCTTCTTCGGACAAATTTTTGCTGATGAAGATAGGTTTGGGGGAGGATTCGTCGTCCAGATTGACTTGTACGACTTCGTCCTCGGTAGGAGGTTCTCGTTGTTCGAACCACATCTCCCATTGTGCGTCTAGGCGTTGGGCCCACGATTCTATTTTAAGGAGTTCCTGTGGATCTTCCTCATATTCCTCAGGGTTAACTGACACCATGTTGGCATACAATATTTGCTTGAGTATCTCTCCGATACTGACGTCGGTGTCCCAAGCGAAAGATTGCGAAGAGTGGGAGTAAAACTCATCTTATTTATCTAAAATTTTGGAGATTGTGGGAGGTATTACGTACCCTAAGCCATGCTTGGTCCTATGGTAGTAGTCATCGGACTTGCCTGCGGGAGCAGGTAGACGCAGGGGCATTCGTTGGCCCTTACCGTAGTTTAAACTTCGATTATTTTTAAGGTCATAACCCATATTCTGGATGATATGTTTGTCTTGACCACTGAACTGGTAGAGTTATATTTTTTGGTGTCGAGTTTTGGCTCTTGTTCCTTAGCGGTGAAGGACCGAGGGCATTCAACCATGCCGAAGATGATAGGTTTGTCTTCCCTCCTCCTTGCTAGAATCGTGAAGTAGGAACCTTGATTAGGGATGATCTAGTTTACTGCGTAGGTGGTAGTCACCTGTGTTTGTAGGTGTAAGCCTAGGCCGTGCTCCATAGAGTACAATATGTTGATATGTTTACGCTTAGAATAGTTTAAAGATAACCCTTTATTGATAATGGTATCTCTTCCGGAGGAATCATATCATCGAGGGAAGAGATGTTGGCCAGAGTGGCCATATATTCTTCCAGTTCGTCATCCTCATGGGCTACCCCCAGCGCGGTTACAGACATTGGTTGCTTCCTATGTAGTTTTACCACCAGAGGCTCGGAGGCTGCAACCGTGGCTGGATCTTCTTTTGGCGGTCTACAAAGACGAACGACCATAGATTCTGAAGTAGCAGATGGTGCAAGATCCTTTCTCTGTGGTCGATTTGGCCTATAAAGGCGAACGACCAGAGGTTCAGACGGAGCAGATGGTGCAGGGTCCTTCTTCTGCGGCCGATTTGGCCTATGAAGGCGAACAACCAGAGGTTTGAACATTGTGGAAGGTACCAGATATTCTGGTGCCTTCCTATGCAACTTGAAGACGAGGGGAGTTCCTACGTCGGGAGTGCAAGCCTTGAGACGGGTTTTCATGGGCTCCTCCGGTGTTGTCGTAACCTCGGTCTCATCGTTGGCCTCATTGCCACCTTTTTCTCTATGGGTTTGTTTATAGAGGATGGTGTCGGAGTAGAACGTCTCGACTCCCTTAAATGGGTCGATGTCTGCGAACTCCGTTCTGATAATGCCATGATCGTTGATGTACTTTAAGCATTGGTGCAAGGTTGACGACACGATCATATGTTGGTGTTGTAGTGCCTCAAATCCCGATCCGACCGGGATGTGCACTACGTAATTGGGCTTGTGGCTAGTCCGTTTGAGTCATAACTTAGAACTTCGGCATCTTCTTGCCACGGACAAAATGCGATGATCCTTTCCAACTCATGGAAAGGCCTCTATTGAAACGAGTCCAATAGTTTTCGTGTTTGGTTGCTTGGTTTTCTTGATTGCCGCTTTGGGATTTTATTTGGTATTGCTTTCGATTTGCTTGGTTTTCGCTGCTGGTTTTATCGTTTGGAGCTTTGATTCTTGGGGAGTTCGGCAAGGAAGGATAGGCAAGATTCTAATTGGTGCTCGTGCTGTGCAGGTCCGCGTAACTGACGTTTGATCGTCGCTAGGCGGAAATCTTTGTTTCAGCTACCTTTTCCTTAACCAGTGAGTGGTTTGGACCCTTCTTTCCTACTTCTTCACGCCAACATCTTTAATGTTTCAAACGTTCACTCGATGATGCCCGGTTGAACGCCTAGAAAATCCTTGCCACAATGCATGCCAGCCACTAAGAAAGGAACATGGGATTTGTAGACTAAATTTACTATATGCTTGCACACCTTATAACTGAGTTTGTTTATAAAGGAAGAGTTGGTTGTTGGTGGCGGCCTAGTGCCTCGGATAGAGTTTTGAACTTATGGGATAACTGAATCGGAATACCGCGCTGAGAAAATATGAACTATTGCATGAGATATATATTGCTGCTTAACTTCTTTTGTTTAATTCGATGCATTGTATGATATATGAATTGTTCATGCATTTGCATGGTCTGGGACAACTTGTGCACAAGGTTTGGCATTTTCTCGAAACGGCTTTCCGGGGCACTGGAACCGTATCGATCCGGAGGGAAATATTTAATTCGTGCTCGTCACGATGCATTGCGGGACCTCCAGCAGGGCTTGCTACCCGGGCTGATAGGGCGCGCCGCTAATGCTTGAATATGTCCCTAAGGTGTCGATCACACCAATGACCGCATAGACTAGAACACATGCTAATTTATTGTCTTGTGCAGATGGTAAGTATACTTGTGTTTCGTTGCAGGGAAGGCGTGCATCGGTTGAGTAAGCAATCGATGCACTGGTTGGATTCAATATTATTTTCATTCCTATCAAAACATGCAACTGATATGAATTGAATTCACTTGCCTCTTTATAGAAGTCATCTTAATGCATGCTCGCCCCTAATAAGCTAGTGTCGATTTAGTCGAGTGGGTTCATCCCGCTCACCAGTACAAGTTGAGTACTGACCCACGTTGTGGGCAACTATTTCAGGCACTCAGACGATGCAACGCTAGTGGATAGACGAGGAGGCATTAGGAGCACCTCTATTTTGAAGTATAGTTGGAGTCAGATCATTTTGGAGGCTTGGACTTTCAACCTATACAAGGGCGTAATGTATGAACGACGTGGACTATCTGATGGAGCGCGCCCTGCCTTTTGAGTTTATCTTTTGTAATGCAAATCAAGTAGCCGAGAGGCGCATCAATGTAAACTCTATGTAAATTACTCTGAATTATCAATGAAAAAGCATGTTTCTTCCTGCACTGTGTTCAACTCTCTGTGAATGTGTTTTATAAATTGGGTTTCAAAATGGGTTCCTATAACTGCAAGTTCTTGCCTTGTACGAGCGCAACTCCAGGCTCGTACGACATCACGCCCCAAGCGAGGACGAATCGGTTCCGTAAAGGATCAAGCGAGGACGACCGACCCTTTCGGGATCGGGGCGTGACATATTGGTATCAGAGCCTAGACTTTACTTCCACGGGATTTCAAAAGATTATAAAGGAGTTTGATGCGCCTCTCAATTGAGTTGCGTTCGGCGTCCGCTGCATGGGAAGAGTCGCTTATACAATGAGCCCATAGATATAAAAATCTATCGTTTTTGGAGTGTTAACAAGCTACTCTCTTTTGTAGCCATGGCTAAGAAGAACACTGCAACTGCCAGCAGTGCTCAACCCATTCAGAGCGATCCAGCAAGCTCTGGAGAATCCGGAGGAGCGGGTTCAACCGGAATGGCAGAACGGCTTATGCACCTCATGGAGGCGCAGCAACAACAAGCTGTTACCCAACAAGCTAACATACAAGCGCAGTTTGCTTCTCAACAGAAGCAAATGGATACAATGATGCAACTGATTGCATCCCTGGTACCGAGCAACGGGACATCCGCAGCGACGCCTGTCACGCCGCCAGCCGTGGCGGTAGAAGATGAGTCAGAAGAGACTCAGCCTACAGCAAGGAACTCCTGCCGTGCAGCAGAGTTCACAAAAATGCATCCCCCTACGTTCAACGGACGAGCGGAGCCGGACGTGGTATTGGGGTGGATTGCTAAGCTGGAGGGACTTTTCAACCTGGTTGGCATCCGGGGATCCAAGCGAGTTGCCTGTGCATCGGTTCAGCTGGAACTGCGTGCGCATGATTGGTGGGAGGCAACGAAGCAAGGAATTTACGATGCCAATCCCAACTGCAAAATTACTTGGGAAATATTCAAATCTGCCTTCATTGAACAATATATTCCCCGAGCCGTGCGTCAACAAAAAGAAGACGACTTCAGTAATCTGGTGCAAGGAAGTTTGTCTGTTGACGATTACGACTCAGTGTTCGCTAAACTGGCTAAGTTCGTAGGGCACTTCTTGCCTAATCAGCAGGCGTGGTGCTATCGATTTCAGAAAGGTTTGAATGATGATTTGCGTAGGGACGTCATCAACCAAAGATGCCAAACATATAGGGAATGTTACGAAGCGGCTCTGAACAGCGAACGGATCTTTGGGCGCCCTCTTCCAAAGACCGAGGTGCAAACCCCCCGTACCAATAACAATAAACGTCCTCATGAAACGGGAGGGTCTGGAGCACACAAGCGTTCGCATATGTCTGATAATAGGGGCCAATCCCAATCACTGAACTGCAGCCGGTGCGGCAAATCAGGGCATAAAGTGAATGAATGTCGGGTTCAAGGATGTTTCAAATGTGGTCGTCTGGGCCACAAACAGTTTAACTGCCGTGAGGGCAAGCCAAATCAGGGTAATGGAAATCAAAATAAAGGGCCTCCAGCAAGTGATACAAATGCTGTGCCAGTAAATCCACAACGCCAGGGTGCTCAGGGCCGAGTCTATGCATTGACTCGGGATGAGGCATCGCTATCCGACACTGTTGTAACAGGTACCTTACTTTACCGAGAATTACCCGCTAGAGTCTTATTCGATTCAGGTGCTACGCATAGTTTCATATCTGCTGATTTTACTGTTGAGCATTAATTAGCTTCTACTGCTTTAAATATGAACCTCTGCGTAAGTACCCCTTCGGGAGTCGACATGCCCGCCCATGCGATCTGTAGGGATGGTTATATTTGCATCGGAGGTAGGAAGCTTTCCTTAGATGTCATTGTACTAGACATCAAGGATTATGATATTATTCTCGGTATGGACTGGTTGGGTGCTTGTCATGCAACAATCGAGTGCGCGGAGAAGCGAGTCGTATTCCGTCTACCCGGCGAGGCAGACTTCTACTATTCGTGCAGCGCTGCACCGAAGACGGCAATGGTGATATCAGCAATTTCGGCTAGGCGTATGTTGCATTCGGGCTGTGAAGGGTACTTAGCTTCTGTTCGAGACACCCGGCGGGAATGTGCTGATGCAGCTCAGGCTGAAGTCATTACAGATTTTCTCGACGTGTTCCCAGACGAGCTGCCTGGAATGCCTCCTGATCGTGAGATCGAATTCAGCATTGACACTTTTCCGGATTCGCGACCGATATCAAAGGCACCTTATCGCATGGCCCCAGCAGAGCTTAAGGAACTTAAAGTTCAGTTGCAAGACCTGTTGGACCGAGGATACATTCGTCCAAGCGTTTCTCCTTGGGGCGCTCCGGTGCTGTTCGTGAAAAAGAAAGATGGATCCATGCGGCTGTGCATTGACTACCGAGAACTGAATAAAGCGACCGTGCGGAATCAGTACCCATTGCCAAGAATAGATGACTTGTTTGATCAGTTGCAAGGTGCAAGAGTTTTCTCTAAAGTTGATCTCAGGTCAGGGTATCACCAGTTGAAAATCAATTCAGAGGATATTCAAAAATCTGCTTTAAGAACCCGTTACGGACACTATGAGTTCCTCGTGATGTCGTTCGGTTTGATGAACGCCCCTGCAGCTTTCATGGATCTGATGAACCGCATATTTCGACCGTTTGTGGATAAGTTTGTAGTCGTGTTCATAGACGACATACTAATATATTCCAAGAACGAGGCGGAGCACAAGGAACACCTGAAGATCGTGCTGCAGACATTACGAGACCATCAGTTGTTCGCTAAGCTCAGCAAGTGTGAGTTCTGGTTGAACAGCATGGCGTTCCTTGGTCATGTCATCTCGGCCGAAGGCGTCGCCGTAGACCCGAAGAAAATAGAAGCAGTGGTGGACTGGAAACAACCTACGTCAGCCAGCGAAGTTCGAAGCTTTTTAGGCCTTGCGGGATACTACCGTAGGTTCGTGAAGGATTTCTCTAAACTGGCCTCGCCTATGACTCGCCTTACTCAGAAAGGGATTGCATACGAGTGGGGTGATGACTGCGAAGCCAGCTTTCGGGAACTTAAGCGGCGTCTTGTTTCAGCTCCGATCCTTGCACTTCCAGATGGGGTAGAAGAGTTTCAGATATACAGCGACGCTTCAGGACTCGGCTTAGGGTGTGTGCTCATGCAGAGGGACAAGGTAATATCGTACGCCTCCAGGCAACTGAAGCCGCACGAGAAGAACTACCCGACGCATGACTTGGAATTGGCGGCGATTGTATTTGCATTAAAGTTGTGGAGGCATTATCTTTATGGTGTTGCTTGCAAAATCTTCACAGATCACAAGAGCCTCAAGTATCTATTCACCCAGCGGGAATTGAACCTCCGGCAGCGGCATTGGCTAGAACTGATTAAGGACTATGACCTAACGATCGCGTATACTCTGGGCAAGGGAAATGTCGTTGCTGATGCTCTGAGTCGGAAGCACGTGGGCTCGTTATCCATAGACAACCGTTTACTTCGAGATCTTGAGGCGATGGGCATCGAGTTTCGAGTTCGGCATCAAGGAGTGCAGCTGGCACCACTCCATCTTGAACTGGGTTTACGTGGTAGAATCAAATCAGCTCAGGAGGGCGATCAGTTCTTAGCGAAGGTGCGCGGATTGATCTCGGCGGGGAAGACGTCTGACTTTGTGGCAGGCGAAGATGGGGCCTTACAGATGAAAGGAAGGCTATGTGTTCCTAACGACCCAGAACTCCGAAGGAAAATTATGGCGGAAGCACACTACGCGAAGTATTCTTTACATCCGGGGAGCACTAAGATGTATAAGGACTTGCGCGGGACCTTCTGGTGGCATGGTATGAAGCGGGATGTAGCGACCTTTGTGTCACAGTGCATGGCCTGTCAACAGATGAAAGCTGAGCATCAGAGGCCCGGCGGGGAACTGCAGAACCTCGCTATTCCCGAGTGGAAATGGGACAACATCACTATGGATTTTATTGTGGGATTTTCGAAGACGCCACGGGGGCACGATGCGATTTGGGTCATAGTTGATCGTTTGACCAAATCAGCCCACTTTCTTCCCATAAAAGTTGGAGCGTCGATCGGTTAGCACAAATTTACATAGATGAGATTGTCCGATTACACGGAGTACCTGCCTCAATCGTCTCTGACCGTGACGGACGCTTCTTATCTCGTTTCTGGACTAGTCTACAAGCTGCTTTGGGAACCAAGCTACAGTTCAGTACCGCATACCACCCGCAGACTGATGGACAGACAGAGAGGACAAATCAGATACTCGAAGATATGTTACGGCTGTGTGCTATTGATTTAAAGACTAGTTGGGACACGCATTGCGTACAACAACAGCTACCAATCAAGCATCCAGATGGCACCGTACGAAGCACTATATGGGCGAAGGTGTCGATCTCCAATCTGTTGGGACGAAGTCGGCGAGCGGCAGGTACTCGGGCCAGAGCTGGTAGAGCAGGCAGTTGAAAAGTTATGCTGATGCACATAGAAGACCCTTGGAATTCTTGGTCGGGGATCATGTCTTCTTGAAAGTGACGCCGATGCGGGGTGTGATGCGTTTTGGCGTGAAGGGCAAACTGAGTCCCCGGTTTGTCGGCCCCTTTGAGATACTAGAACGAGTTGCAGCTGTGGCGTACAGGATAGCACTACCTCCCGCCTTGGCAGAAGTGCATGACGTATTCCATGTTTCCCAACTACGGAAGTATGTGCATGACCCTAGTCATGTGGTTAGTTTTGTACAGTTAGAACTGCGCACGGACTTGTCATACTCAGAAGAACCGGTGCAGATCCTGGATCGTAAGGAAAAAGTACTTCGCAACCGTACGATGTCCTTGGTTCGCGTGCTGTGGCGGAACCATTCAGCTGGGGAATCAACCTGGGAAATGGAATCGGAGATGAAGGAGAAGTACCCTTCATTGTTCATTCAGTCGAAGGTAGGGCCTTGTTCTTAAGTTTCGGGTCGGCCTTGTTCTTAAGTTTCGGGTCAAAACTTTTTCTTAGTGGTATATTATGTAGTGCCTCAAATCCCGATCCGACCGGGATGTGCACTACGTAATTGGGCTTGTGGCTAGTCCGTTTGAGTCATAACTTAGAACTTCGGCATCTTCTTGCCACGGACAAAATGCGATGATCCTTTCTAACTCATGGAAAGGCCTCTATTGAAACGAGTCCAATAGTTTTCGTGTTTGGTTGCTTGGTTTTCTTGATTGCCGCTTTGGGATTTGATTTGGTGTTGCTTTCGATTTGCTTGGTTTTCGCTGCTGGTTTTATCGTTTGGAGCTTTGATTCTTGGGGAGTTCGGCAAGGAAGGATAGGCAAGATTCTAATTGGTGCTTGTGCTGTGCAGGTCCGCGTAACTGACGTTTGATCGTCGCTAGGCGGGAATCTTTATTTCAGCTACCTTTTCCTTAACCAGTGAGTGGTTTGGACCCTTCTTTCCTACTTTTTCACGCCAACATCTTTAATGTTTCAAACGTTCACTCGATGATGCCCGGTTGGACGCCTAGAAAATCCTTGCCACAATGCATGCCAGCCACTAAGAAAGGAACATGGGATTTGTAGACTAAATTTACTATATGCTTGCACACCTTATAACTGAGTTTGTTTATAAAGGAAGAGTTGGTTGTTGGTGGCGGCCTAGTGCCTCGGATAGAGTTTTGAACTTATGGGATAACTGAATCGGAACACCGCGCTGAGAAAATATGAACTGTTGCATGAGATATATATTGCTGCTTAACTTCTTTTGTTTAATTCGATGCATTATATGATATATGAATTGTTCATGCATTTGCATGGTCTGGGACAACTTGTGCACAAGGTTTGGCATTTTCTCGAAACGGCTTTCCGGGACACTGGAACCGTATCGATCCGGAGGGAAATATTTGATTCGTGCTCGTCACGATGCATTGCGGGACCTCCAGCAGGGCTTGCTACCCGGGCTGATAGGGCGCGCCGCTAATGCTTGAATATGTCCCTAAGGTGTCGATCACACCAATGACCGCATAGACTAGAACACATGCTAATTTATTGTCTTGTGCAGATGGTAAGTATACTTGTGTTTCGTTGCAGGGAAGGCGTGCATCGGTTGAGTAAGCAATCGATGCACTGGTTGGATTCAATATTATTTTTATTCCTATCAAAACATGCAACTGATATGAATTGAATTCACTTGCCTCTTTATAGAAGTCATCTTAATGCATGCTCGCCCCTAATAAGCTAGTGTCGATTTAGTCGAGTGGGTTCATCCCGCTCACCAGTACAAGTTGAGTACTGACCCACGTTGTGGGCAACTATTTCAGGCACTCAGACGGTGCAACGCTAGTGGATAGACGAGGAAGCGTTAGGAGCACCTCTATTTTGAAGTATAGTTGGAGTCAGATCATTTTGGAGGCTTGGACTTTCAACCTATACAAGGGCGTAATGTATGAACGACGTGGACTATCTGATGGAGCGCGCCCTGCCTTTTGAGTTTATCTTTTGTAATGCAAATCAAGTAGCCGATAGGCGCATCAATGTAAACTCTATGTAAATTACTCTGAATTATCAATGAAAAAGCATGTTTCTTCCTGCACTGTGTTCAACTCTCTGTGAATGTGTTTTATAAATTGGGTTTCAAAATAGGTTCCTATAACTGCAAGTTCTTGCCTTGTACGAGCGCAACTCCAGGCTCGTACGGCATCACGCCCCAAGCGAGGACGAATCGGTTCCGTAAAGGATCAAGCGAGGACGACCGACCCTTTCGGGATCGGGGCGTGACAGGTGTATCCAGGGGCGTCCAAACAAGACGTTGTAGGATAAATCTACGTTAATGACATAGCAAGTGACTTATGTTTTCAGGTCACCGATCTGGAACTTCAGACGAATCTTGCCTAGAGGGTAGCTTCTTCTTGCGTTGAAGCCACTAATGGCAGTATTGGTAGCTGCCGGGTGGTGCATCTGGATGCCCAAAGTTTGCAACAGACTCCTCAAGATGATGTTGATTGATGAACCGGGGTCAATGTGCATCCGGTCCACCTTTATAGAACCAATATATCATGTGTAGTACATGGGACTATCATGCTTGTTATTCTTCAGTAACATGTCTTATTACGAGAATAAAATATTTGGTACTGTATCCATAACGTTATTACAATGGGACCATGTCGTCGGATCTTCAGCTGGCGGCTTGACCTACGCCAGATAGGTGTCGGCATTTCGTAATGCCTCGCTCAGGGCATTCCGGGTGTCTCTGGAGAGTCGAAGAAGCTCAAATAATGACAACTTTGTCGAGGTATTGGCGAGTTGAGCCAAGACGTCAAAGTTGTAGGGTTTTTCTAATCCTTGAGTCATTTCCTTACTCAACAGCTTGTCAAAACGTCCCTCTTTTTGTTTGGACTTGTTTTCTAGTGGGGGTTGAGATGGACCCGGATCAGACGTAACATATGCAGTAGTTGGAGGTGCATTGACGTCGGAAGCTTCGTAATCTTGCTGGTAAGCAAGGTACGACCTGGTTGTCCCTGCCCAGGCCTCCTCAACGATGGAAGAAACCATTCGGCATGACTTGGTTTTTCGTGTTTTAGGCTTTACGGTGGAAGGCGCTGCTTGCTGCGTCAAGTCTGATACCAGATCCGGGTGGACCCACATGATTTTGTCCCGGGAGGTAGTAAGAGGTGTCAACCTAGCTGCTTGGTCACGAGCTAGGGAAAGATTGACTACCTCCATTGTTGTCCTTGGGATTGGTGTAACTCCGTCGTGGGCTTCCGATGGTAGAAAATTGTCGAACTGGAGGGACACCATGTTAGCGACAACCGTTACATCATCGAAATCTAGGGAGAGCGCCTTGGTATCGATCAGTCGTTGGATGTACTGCTTCAAGGTGTAGCACTCCTGCGTCGGGTGGCGAAGGTACCGGTGGAAGTGACAGTACTTTGGGTTGTTCACCTCTTCCGCTTCAGGCTGACATTTGACGTCGGGGAGGCAAAATTTACCTCCCTGCATCAGCATATCGAAGATCGGCTTAACATTAATGTCTTCAAAAAAATAGGTCTCCTTCGATTTTGGAGCCTCTGTCTCCTTTTGCTCAGGCTTCTTGGTCACATTAGCGACCATGGCTTACTTTTCTTTCGCATCGCGGTTGCTGTTACCTATATTGCTGGGGTGCTTGCCCTTTTCCTCCTTAGTAGGGATATGGATTCCCAAGTGCTGGGCGTCCTTGAGCTTTTTTTCAGCGTTGCTAGCGTTTATAATGAACGCTGTCCAGTCTTTGAACTGGCTATCGTGCATCCAGAGGCTGACTGTCGGAAGCATATTTTTTCGACACATCTTCATTAGTCTAGCCTCGGGATTGCCCTGGAACAACCTTAGCGCCGTTTGTCAGAATCGCTAGATGTAATTTCGCGTCAGTTCCCTTTCTCCCTGGTCGACATCCATTAGAGAGGACATCGTCATATCATTTTCTGTCGCATAGAATCTGTTGAGGAACTGACGCTTGAGATTGTCAAATGATGAGATACAATTATCTTTGGGACTGTAGAACCAGTCGAAAGCTACCCCCGCTAATGCCCCGATGAAGAGTCTGGTAAGGATAGCAGTGCTGCGGGGTAGGTGTCCCGTTGTAATCTTGAAGTAACTCATGAACAGACGAGGATAAGATTTTCCGTCAAATGTGTTTATGTTAAAGGGCTTCTATCTGGATGGATACGGTACGTCCCTCCATTCTATCGGGTATGGTTGTCGCACCCCGAGATCGCGGAGTGAGTCCCGATTTCCCATGGAGTCTAGGTGAGCCCAGAGTTCTCGGACCTCCTTCATTGCTTCCTTGGCCTCATCTCCTGTGGAGGGTACAGACGGGCCACTAGGATAGCGGAGTTGAAGCACCAATTGGGCGCGACCTTCTCTATGAAGGATTTGGACGCAGCGAAGACTATTCTTGGGATGGAGATCAGTCGAGAGAGAGAGAGAGTCCAAGCTGCTACACTTGTCCCAAAAGAAGTACATTCACCGGATACTTCAGCGTTTTGGGATGGACGGGTCGAAGAAAGCGATTAACCCCCTTGCGGCTCACTTAATTTCACTGAGGAACAGTGTCCATCTAACGAGGACGAGAAGAAAGATATGGAGCAGGTTCCATATGCCCCAACTGTGGGGAGTCGTATGTATGATATGGTATGTACGAGGCCAGACATCGCTCACGTAGTTGGCACAGTTAGTAGGTATACTTTCAATCCTAGAAGGGAACGTTGGAGCGGGGTCAAGTGGATTCTACGATATCTTCAGGGCACTGCCGATTGGAGACTTTTTGTTGGTGGTGACGAGCCAAAGCTGGTTGGGTATACTGACCCTGATATGGCTGGAGATGTAGACACGAGGTGATCGACTTTGGACTATGTGATGATGTTTGCTGGTGGAGCAGTATCGTGGCAGTCGTGTGTAAAGAAGTGTGTTTCCTTGTCGATGACAGAGGCAAAATATATTGCGGCGACAGAGACTTGCAAGGAGTTGTTGTGGATGAAGAAGGTGTTGCAGAAAATTGGGCTAAAGCAGGAGCAGTATCCTTTGCTTTGTGATAGTCAGAGTGTTATTCACCTTGTGAAGAACCAGATATTTTATAGCCGGTCCAAGCACATTAAGATCCGGTATCAATGTATATGGGATCTTGTGGAAAAGAAGGAAGCGGCTCTTGAGAAGGTTCATACAGATGACAACGGAGCAGACATGTTCATAAAGATTCTTTCAAGGAGAAAGTTTGAGTACTGCAGGCGGATTGTCGGGATGACGACCCCCTCCACATAGTTGTGAAGGGAGAGATTTGTTGGAGTGGTGGGGTTTCCAACATATGTGAAGAATACCCCGGAGTGCGACGAGCGCCATCCGTGTGTCGAAAAAGCTCGAAGAGTGCATTGAGCGCCGTGTATTGGAACATTTATGGTAAGCAAATATTATATTAGATTTTTATCTTTGACTCTAATTATATATTTATGATTGGATCTTTCATATATTAATTTTCCATATAATTGAATTTTTATTTTATGGTAAGCTAATTTATGATTTGATTTTCATTAAATATATGATTGAATATAATTGGATTTCCATAAGTATTTTTGGCTTCCATATATAGATTTTATATGGAAACCCTAATTCATGCAAGGATTTATAAAAAGGCTCATGCAACATAAAACAAAAAGAGAGAGAAAAAAAAGGTGGCAAGAGTGCCATTGCAACTTTGGAGAGGAGAAATAAGGATTGAAGGTAGTTTCGGAGAAAGAGATCAATTTGGGATATTTCTCATTGTCTTTTTTTCCGTGGTTGTAATCTATTTTATGTTTTCAAGAGTTGCGGTTATCTGTGTTGGATCGGTGATGAGCTTGTAGGGGTGTAATCTCTTTATTCCATTAGTAGAGGTTTTTCAGGGTTGGACTTCGATCGTCCCGTGATTTTTTTCATCTGAATTTTTTATGTAAAAATCTATGTGTATGTGATTTATGTTTGGTATTTTTTGGTTTATGCGTTTTACTCCGCTCTCGCATGTACTCTCTGGTTTGGGGAACGGTTTTCGCGTTTCGTTCCCAACAGGATGACCCCAATATCTAAAATACTGAAAATGTCGGATCATGAAGAATAACATAATAAGTGAATTAATAATAGAGAAATTTTGAGTTGTCCTTCATTTTTTTTTACCAAACTTCAAGATGCATCCACACAATTTTCATAATGTAAGAACCTCCAATTTTTGACGAAAATCGTCTAGGACTAACAGTCAACTCCTTTGACCCAATTTTTTGATCAAAATATCCTCCCTCCATTGTCTTCTTTTTCGCCTCCCAGCTGTCTCCTTCCCGTCAGTTGACCGTCAGTCCTAGGCGATTTTCGTCAAAAGTAAAATATTTCTTACATTATTGTAAAACTGTAGGATACACATTAGATATGATAAATAAAGTGGAGGACAATCCAAATTTATCTAAATAATATTATAAGTTACTACATATAAATAAATGTAAGGGTAAGATTGAATGAAAGGACCAAAATGGGTAAGGTGGATTAGGAGGGAGTACCTTTTATATATAGGAGTATCTTATATATATATATATATATATATATATATATATATAAACGAGATACGAGTCATAGTGCTCATATTATTACATGAGTCATGTACATGTGGACCAATAGAAATATAGTGTACTAGTATACATGTGTGCACATAGAATGTGGAAGTCTATTTCTATTGGTCCACATGTGCATGATTTATGTAGAAATATGAACACTATGTCTTTTATTCCGTTTATTCTCTCTCTCTCTATATATATATATATATATATATATATATATATATATATATATATATATAGAGTAAACGGGATATGAGTCATAGTGGTCATTTTTCTAAATAAATTATCCACATGTGGACCAATAGGAATAGAGTGTACTAGTGCACATGAGATGTAGGAATCCATTTCTATTGTTCCACATGTACATGCCTCATGTAGGAATATGAGCACTATGACTAATATTCCGTTTATCCATATATGGAAAAAGGGATATGAGCCATAGGCTCATATTCGTACATGAGTCAATGTACATGTGGACCAATAGAAATTGATTACTACATCTCATGTGCACTAGTATGCTCCATTCCTATTGGTCCACATGTACATGACTCATATAGCAATATGAGTCTGGCTCATATCCCGTTTACCCTCTCTCTCTCTATATATATATATATGAAAAAAAAAGATATGAACCATAGACTCATATTCCTACATGAGCCAATGCACATGTGGACCAATAGGAATGTAGTGTACTATTGCACATGAGATGTAGAAATTTATTTCTATTGTTCTAGATGTGCATGACTCATATAGAAATACGAGTCCATGGCTGATATCTCGTTTACCCTCACCCCTCTCTTTCTCTCTCTCTCTCTCTCTCTCTCTATATATATATATATATATATATATATATATATTCAAAGTTTAATGGAAGCACGTGAATCGAACGTCAGCGACCCATTGCGGAAGCAGGAATGAAGACTACACGCTTTGTCAACCTTTATCAAACACAAAAAAGTTTCTTCTTTTTCCTTTTTAATGTCTTCTTTCTGTACTTTGAAAGAATATAATTATGCAGTCAAGTGTGATTTCTAAGAAGCCGCTTCTTTTTGAATGCTTGCTGAAATAGGCTGCCGCTGCCGCCGCCGCCTGCTATTTCTCATTCTTCTTTTTTTTTCTTTTATTTTTTTTCTTTCTCATGTGCAAGATTTCATCCACGTGCATGATTGCAACGTTATCTTGTCCTTTTTTGGGCCTTTTATTTTACCCTAAACAAGGTGGATATTATTTTTCAGGCTAAATATCCTAATCATATCTTAACTATAACTTTCAGATAATATTTGTATATTCGATTTTGGCATTATAATTTTATAAATTATTTTTTCTATGTCAAGCAATTTAAATGATTATATTCTCATATTTTTTTTGAAGTAGTCCTGTGTATTTCAAAATTGACGAAAAATATTTAAAATCATAAATTTTAAAGTTGAGATGCTAAAATAAAACATAGAAAAATTAAGATGCCAAAATTTTTTGAACGCTATAATTAGAATACCTGTAGAATAATATAGCACTTAGTTTTTCATGTTGTCAAACACTTAAATAACGAATTTTTTTTTGATGTTTTACTTTCAAATATAAAAAAAAATATGAAAATTCAATTATTAGCACACTCCATTTTAGGATAAGTTTTAGGGATAATTAGTGTTTAGATTCTGGATTTTATATCAGCTTAGAGTTTAAGTTCTAACATGTCCAATTGAAAAATTTTGGACCCTGAATTTTTATCTATTTTTTTATTGTACTCTTCCTCTCATGCATAGAAATAAAATTTCACTATATAAAATATGGAGGGTATAATAAAAAAAATTAAAAAAAAAATAATTATTCAGGGACCTAAATTTTTAATTGGACATGTCGATACTTAAGCTCTAATCTGGTATAAAATTCAAACTCTAAAAGCTAATTTGTCCTAAGTTTTATTACCCAAAAAGTTGTTAAGATCTTAAATTTACTTAAACTCTAATCTGGTATAAAATTCAAACTCTAAAAGCTAATTTGTCCTAAGTTTTATTACCCAAAAAGTTGTTAAGATCTTAAATATTAATCAATTATCATATTTTATCAATAAATTACTTCAACTAATACGAATACTACTAAGAATTACTAATCATCTTTATTAATGAACTATTAATTTATATATAACTAATTATTTATTTAATGGTCGAAGTATATGGGGGTTGTAAGCAACTTTTTAAAGAGGAAAACTGATCTAAGTAGCACCCAACTTTTTATTAATTTTAATTATTCTTAAATTATTGATACTACTACTTACTTAAATAGGAGGAAGGGGAAAGAAGAATTGTAGGCCGTTTCGGATGAGAGGATTAATTTTGGATTATTTTTCATTATTTTCTATCTTTGTGGTGTAATCTATTTTCTATTCCTAAGCGTTGTGGTGATCCGTGTTGGATCTGAAAGAGCTTGTAGTTAATGTATTCCATTAGTGGAGGTTCTTCAGGGTTGGACTCCAATCGTCCCATAATTTTTTTTATCTGAATTTTTTACATAAAAATTTCTGTGTCTGCGATTTGTGTTTGACGTTTTCGGTTTGTACATTTTGCACGGTTCTCTAGCAGGTATTCTCTGGTTGTGAGAACGGTTTTCGCGCTTTTATTTCCAACAAAATGACATCAGAACCATGTTCTGAAATTTCAGAAGGGTGTCAGGAGTTGACAGGCAAACCATGGAGGAGAGATGGACGCGAAGCCGGTGCGCATTGTGAACCTGAACGATGCCAACTATCATTATTTTCGGAGCAAGATGAAAGACTTGTTGTTTGTCAAGAAGTTGCATCTGTTCGTATTTGCTTCCGAGCGGCCAATTGATAAATCCGATGAGGAGTAGAATTTCAAGCACATATAGGTGTGCGAATATATCATGCAGTTTATTGACGAGAACATGTACAACCACGTTGCCAACATTGAGCATGCTTAAAGGTGTATTGGGCCGGTCCGGACTGGCCCGCGGCCCGGGTCAACCGGGTTTGACCGGGTCCGGTTCGGGCCGGTCTCAACCCGAAGAGAGTGACGGGTCGGGCCGGCCCGACCCGGTCAATAAATTATCTGACCAAGTCCGGGCCCATGACCCGGTCAGGGTAGGGCCGGGCTGAACCGGTCTGGGTTCGGGCCGGTCCATGGTTGGGCCGTGCCGGCCCAATAATTTTTTTATATTTTTTTTATATATAATCTATATATGTAAATAAATTCAAGTTAAAATTTGTAGGTTTTTTGTTACTAAGTTATTTTTGTATAATTTAAAATTTATAATTAAGTAAGAAAGTTTTTTTATATAAATTTAAATATTTAACTTTAAGTATAAATTTATTTGAAATTTATAAGTAAGTTAGAAAGTTATTTATATAACTTTAAGTATAAATTTATTTTAAATTTTAAGTAAGTAAGAATTTTTTTATTTAATTAATTTATATCAATATTTATATAACTTTAAGTAGAAATTAAAATGTAAATATTTAAAAGTTCATTATTTTTTTGAATTTTTTGAATAATTTATAAAAAAATGTATAAATCTATTTTTTTGAATTTAAATATAAATTTATAACTTGAAAAAAAGAGTTGTTATAATAGATATTTTGGTCATTTTACAAAAAATAACCAAAATATCCCTAAAACGGGCAAAAAAACTGCCACTAAAATAGGGGTATTTCAACGGATATATTCTAAAAAAAAATAAAAAAATTTAAAGAACCGGCCGAACAGGGCCTGAACAGGGCCGGTCCGGGCCGGGCCAACCGGGTCGAGCGAATCAGAACCGGCCCGAACAGCGCATAAATCGGGTCGGACCGGGCCGGGCAAGCGGGTCGGTGTAGTGGCCCTGGGCGGGCCAGTTCGTTAACCGGGTCCAGGCTGGCCCAGACCGGGTTCCGGGCCGCCCTCCCATTTAGTCACCTTGAAGCACGCGAAGATGTTGTGGGATAAGCTGGAATCTTTGTATGCTAAGAAGACCGGGGTAAATAAATTATTCCAGATCCGGCTGATGATAGGTCTGCGGTACAAGGATGGGGCATCCATTACAGATCACTTGAGTAAGTTTCAGGGCATGATAGACCAGCTATCTTTGATGGGAGTCAAGTTCGACGACGAGGTTCAAGGACTATGGTTGTTGTGTACATTGCCAGACTCGTGGGAGACCGTACGAGTGTCTATGATCACTTCTGCTCCGAAAAGCATGGTCAGTATGGAGTTTACCAAGAGCGAGTTAAAGAATGAAGAGATGCGGAGATGTTCTCAGGGCACTTCATCCACATCCAACTCAAAGGAGCTAGTTTCAGAGAGCCGCGGAAGGAGTAAAAGCAGGGATCCATGCGGTGGCAGAGACATAAGCATGGAAAGTTCCAAGGGTCGGTACGAGGACTCAAAGTATTACTATTGTGGCAAGAAGGACCACATCAAGCGGAACTATTTCGCTTGGAAGAGACAAAAGAAGGGTGACAAGGGAAAGCAAGGCGAGAACACTACAATGACGGCCTCGGTACATGAAGGCAATGCGATCATTGTAGGTGATGAGGTTGTCATGAACCTCGCCTGCGATGACAACTCTTGGCTGGTGGACTCAGGTGCTTCAACGCACACATCTCACAACAGGCTACTATTTGCTACTTACACAACAGGCGGCTATAAAGTATTGAAGATGGACAATAGAGATGGGTCGAAGGCGATTTCCATTGGAGATATGCATTTGAGGACAAATACGGATGTAGTTCTTGTTCTCAAATATGTCCGTCATGTCCGTGATATCCGTTTCAACCTGGTATCAGTTGGAAGGTTGGATGATGAGGGTTTCTTCAATTTCTTAGAGAACAGTCAGTGGAAGTCTTCCAGAGATTCAATGGTGATTATCAGAGGAAGCAAGAGGTCCGGACTCTACTATATGGAAGGAAGCTCACATGAGACATAAGAGGTGAACGCAGCTACTGATGCGTCTAACGAGTTATGGCACAGGCGGCTCAGCCATATCATAGAGAAAGGGATGAGTTACTTGGTGAACATGAAGGTGATTCCTAAGCTAAAGTCTACAAAGTTGGAGATATGCACACACTGTTTGGAAGGAAAGCAAAATAGGGTGTCTTTCCAAAGTCACCCAAGTTCAAGAAAACTGACGTTACTCGAGTTGATTCACTCAGATGTCTGCGGTCCTAAGAAGGTAAAATCCATTGGTGGTGCTTCTTATTTTGTAACTTTTATTGATGATTGTTCCAGAAAGGTTTGGGTCTATGCCTTAAAGACTAAGGATCCGGCGCTGCCCACTTTTAAAGAGTTTCTGGCCTCCGTTGAAAGGAGACGGATAAGAAGCTACTTTGTGTTCGTTCAGACAATGGAGGCGAGTATATCGGTCCCTTTGATGCTTATTGTAGAGATCAAGGAATAAGACACCATAAAACTCTATCAAAGATACCGCATCTCAACGGTGTCGCAGAGCGCATGAACATGACGCTGATGGAGAGGGTGGGATATTTGCTGTCAGAAGCAGACTTACCGGACATCTATAGGGGTGAGGCACTTTACACAACTTCTTATATTATTAATTTTTCTCCTAGTTCTCCTTTGCAGGGTGATGTGCCTGACAAAGTATGGTACGACAAAGAGCCATCATGCAATCACCTGCGAGTGTTTGGTTGTAAGGCCTTCGTGCATGTACCGAAGGACGAGAGATCCAAACTTGAGCCAAAAATGAAGTAGTACAAATTTGTCGGCTACGTTCGGGATGAGTTTGGCTATAGACTCTACGACCAAGTGGGAAGAAATCTCTATATAAGCAAGGACGTGATATTCGTCGATGATCAGAGCATGACCAACACTCAGGATTCTGAGATGCCTTCTGAGGCTGAGAAATTGCCTGAGTTAGAGTTATTTTATTTCGAACAGTTTCTAGAGGACATCGCAGAGGATCCAGTTATGAGGGAGCCAGTACATGGAGTTGCTCCCAACTTTAATCATCAATCTGCTGATGGTGTCACGCCCCAGTCCAAAAAATACGTAGGACTAGGACACGTAAGCATGCCAGCCGTATGGATATGGCAACTCCAATATATGGAAACCAAAATCCACACGTACGCTGTAATATGAATATCAATCCACAAGTGGTATAAAATATATCACAAGTCACAGGGTATAATCTAAATCTCATCCACGAAAATTAAATATAAATAAATAACCAGTATATATGAAACTAGATCTCAATATAAGTATCTAAAGATGATAGTTGGATGAAAACAAATCCATTACCAACTCGAATGGAAAAGTATAACACAATAAACATAATATAAGAATACCAGCTAACGCCCACGGGGCTCGAAGAGAAGACATCTTCGAAACATATGTAACCATCCAAATCTGCGCTCTTGCAAATACTCAAGAACAGATACACCTGGAAAGGGACCAGGTCCTCAGAGGGACGTAACAAGATACATAGAAGCAAGCCAATTTGAATACAGTAAACATGCATATTGTTTGAAAATATATAAGTACACGGTACAAGACAATCTATATGAATGCAAATGAGGATAATTTTTCGACGTATGGGCAAGGGTAGGCTACTCGATCTAAGCCTCACAACTCACACACCCGTCTAGAACATCATCAACCGACATACCGCGGGGGTAGCGACCCTCGTGACTCCATCAATCGACATTCCGCGGGGGTAGCGACCATCGGACACGACCACCATAGTGCGTGCTAGTTACTTCGGTGTTACCAGAGTGTTTAAAGCCCATACGCCTACTGATTGTCCTCTATGATACTAAGTGTCAAGTGTGTGTCAACATATCTAATATATAGTAATGACTGAAAGAAACTACACATACAATAAATATACATAAATATAATAAATATACAGAAATATACTAAGCATGTAAAATACTGTAAGCAATTTGGCAAGGTATCTTGCTTGGTAAGAAAGCTGCAAAGTGTAACGTCCAGATGTCACGCGCACAGGATCAGAAGCTATAACCTCAGAACAATGTCTCCGGATGCTGAAATAGACATCACCAACGTTCTCAAAATAAGCAAAATAGCTAGAAAGCACTTCCCTTTCGTCCAATTTGGACACGGACAAAACGATAATTTTGGGTAAAAGTGGAGATCACGTGTGGCCCACTTTGCACCAAAAAATGTACCAAGGAAAACAGTCTCTAAATAGGACAAATTATAGGTCAAACAAACTCTAAATGTCAATACGAACCCAACAGTATATCCAAATGTGGATTCTGATGGGCCAAACACAAATTCGTCCAAAAAGTCAACCGTAGGGCCGCCAATTGGCGACTTGGTCAACTGTCTCAGAATTGCGTGAAAATTGGGTCATAGGACCAACGCGTTACCATAAGTCCAGAGGCGCAATTTTTGTCGCAATCTGACGAGCGTGCACAAAATGCGCACGACTTTCACAAAAGTTGTGACACGGGGTTTGTCCGCGGATACGGGCTGATTTCGGCGCGCACATGCGTCCGAATCAGTTTTCGCAAACTCTCACATGTTCGGTTACGCTGTGCGCACCGTTTGGTACACTTGGTACATGGCGGGGCGATCCCGTTTGGCGGAGCGCGCTCCGTTTCATAACTTTTAGAAAAAGCTGAAAAAGTGTGTTCTCGGGATTTTCCAACGAATTTAATTCTACCTACAGCAGTTAATAATCTAGTGTTATTTAACAGAAATTAAATTAGGTCAAGTGGTCTATGCATACCAAAAAGAATCATCGAATTCTGATCTCTGTGGTGGGAGATACGAATCCGGGAACATAGATAATCACCGTAGTTTTCTGCAATTCCAGAAATTGGTCTATTTTTGCTAACTTTGGCACTATTTTTGCCTATGGTTATGCGTTGTTCGAGGTCTACTATCATACATATATGGAAGAGGGTTAAGGGGTGAGCATACTGGTAAAGATGGGGTGGCGACTGGGGTGCAGTGGAAGCGAGGGAGGAGGTCGGCTTGTCGGGGTGGCAGTGCCGGTGGCGTAGTCTTGGTGCGGGGACAGCAGGCCATAGCCGCTGGGTGCAGCGGTCCATAGCCGCGTTCGCGCTCGCGGCTGATGGTGTCGAGGGCTCGCTATTGGGGGATGCCTGTGCCGCACTGGCGGAGGAGTCGATCCATGAGAGTGGTCTTGCCGTGGTCGACGTGGGCTATGACGGCGATGGTCCACAGCTTGGTCGGGTCGAGGGAGGTACCGCCGGTGATGGCAGCAGCCGACGCAGGGAGTGGCTGTCGGTTGTAGGAGGACACTCGCCGGAGACAAAAAGTTGCTCGGCCGGCCGTAGAGGGGGAGACTGGCCGGGTGGAACTCCTCAGACTAGGGTTAAAAATAAAGAAGAGGTGAAGTATAGAAAGGAAGAAGAAGAAAGGAAGAAGAAGAGAAGTAGTACGGTTGTAAATTTGTGAGGAGGGAGGAGAGAGAATGGGTTATGTTCTCTATGTTGGGGATTATGACTGGCATGGGAAAGTGGGATGTGATGTAGATATTTTATCGGTTAGAGTGTGATGATTGGAGGGTGGTGATCTATCCATTTTAAATGTGGGGTGAGGATTACTCATGAAGAAAATTGTTTCTTCATGAAAAAAATAAAGGAAGGAGGGATGTTGACCATGGTCAAAGATGAGGGTGGCCTCTCCATTTGGCCTTGACCAATGAGGGTGTGCCACATGTCACAATATTTGCAAATTAGCCCCGTAAGTTTGGATATTTGCACAAACACATGAAATGATGGGAAAATTGTAGGGGAATTGGTGTTTGGTGTTTTGTAGGGTGAGGGGGTGTTGTGTGTTTGGCATGGGCTTAAATAAATGGTCATTGGAATTAAATGGAGATTAAAATAGGATTAGTCAAAGTTGGTATCTCCGATTTAATTAGTATAAATATGTCCCGCGCTTTTAAATTAAATGGGGGCACTTGGGGTCTAAATTTGGGAGTGACACAAATGTCAAAAATGGTGTAGGCTTGGTGTCAGTCTTGGACCCTTTAGTTGGTCCGGCTCAACAGGTTAAGTTGGTGTCTCAAAATTGAAGGTAACGACACAGGTGTCCGACACGGGATTAAATATAGGATTTTGGATACGGGAAGTTGTGCAATTAATTTAGGGCACAACGGATTTGATTTTGAGAGACGAAAAAGTCCAGTGCCTAAATTGGCGGGTCAAGTCAAAAGTACAACAGTCTGTTGGAAATTATGGGCTAATGTTGGGCTCCGAATAATTCAACAATGGTAGGGCGCACCAAGGGTTTAATTAGAAAAAACAGACATATGCAACCCTACTCTAAACCTCAAACATCTGCTGCTAAACCAAAATTTTCTATCCCATACCAGACTATCTATAGAATTAATTGAGGGGGTTTACACGTATACATGTCAATTACATACCACACGTGTAATCGAGTTACCATATTGTATTCGTGTTCAACCTAAATCGATTACATAATAAACTTGTATTCCATGGCACGTTAGTTAGATTTCAGTTACTTCCATTATATTGGTGATATTCTTTTGCATGTTCTTCATTCCAGTATATTATCTGTTCACTTTAGTTTATTTTATTCTGTTGTTTAGTTATCTTGTATTCTTTTCTATTATCTGTTTTATATTCTCGATTATATATTTGAAACTGCTTTCAGAGGTATATACTTCACTCCAATCCTGACTGGATATATTTTTCAGATGATTGGCCCGTAGATCAGTGTCCCATATACTACGAACCGCATGATAGCATACTATTAGAGGATACTCATGTAGACCAGGAGGACTTAGTACCAGAGCCTGAGGAGGTTTCGATTATTTTTTTATAGACTTGTATCAAACTTTTATTGAGATTTTGGCATGTATATTATTTCGGACTTGTGGTTGTATTATAATTTGTTTCCTTTATTATTCCATTCGTGCTCTATCTTCCTTAGTTTGTATTGTGATTGTGTATAGTTACATTTATTATATACCATATTATTCCTCCGTTTGGAGTCGAGATGACACTTACCTTGTATATATTGTTGAGATTTTAGTTAGTAGAATTGACCCACACAACATTCTATCGTCGATGTTGCGACGTAGGCTGGACGTACCCACGTACTCGTGCCCGAATATCCGAGTACGGATCATGATACATTTTTAATGGTGGACCATACAGTTCTTAGAGTCTCAAGTAGAGCGATATCGTAGTAGCGCTCACATAGAGTACTGCTACGAGCCTGCTGTAGGATATATGATATAAGCTGAGAGTATACTCAATCACAACTAGGAAACACTTCCAAATATCAGTTTTGCTATCCTTACCTATTGAATGTCTTCTTTACTTTGAATAAAATATGTCCTTCATTGATGATATCGTATCTTACTCAATAATGATTCCTTGTTCAATCTATCTTCAGGATGCCACCGAAGACTTGTTCCCAGTGCTCACGCGTAGTGTCAGCGAGATCGATCACTTCATTGCCTCTGAGGGATGCACCATCAGACGTTGTTCTAGCAGCTACATTCCAGAGGTCCGCTTCACCAATCCATGTGGGCATTTTTATAGCAGCTTTCGAAGGTACTCCACCTCCGGTACAGAGGCAGCACCGACAGTTTCAGGGGATCTTCTACCCCCGCCATCACAGTCGATCAGACACAGATGTTTGTGCTCTTCCAGAAGATGATGGAGGTGTATTAGCGCCAATCAGAGGTTATGAGGCAGGATATTGAGAATGCTCAACAAATTACGCTCGCAGCAGTTGAGAGAGTCGCCTTAGTCCAGCCACAGACGACACTACCTCCGTTTATCCCGCAGCAGCCGAGGCCGGGGACCATCATAGACTTTAAGAGGATGGGGCTGAAGGACTTTAAAGTCACTACATGGATTATATATGCTGATGATTGGATAGAAGATATTGAGCGGAACCTGCGACTGGTGCAGATTCCAGAGAGGTTGCAGATAGAGGCTGTGGGGAGCATGATGTTCGATATTGCGTTGACTTAGTTCAGGATGGACCCAAGGATCTTAGCACCAGGACTTACTTGAAAAGTTTTTAAAGAGCTCTTCAAGGAAAAGTCCCTTCCCGATGTGGCTCTGACATCTCTAAAGAGCCAGTTTCAGTACCTTGTTCAGGGAGGTATGACGGTGGATGAGTATGCGACAGAGTATTACAGATTAGGCCATTTTGTGGAGGGACAGAACCCCAGAGGAAGAGCCAGGAAGTTCAAGAAGGGCCTAAATTTAATCCCATGTACTCCTAATTAATTCTAGAACATCGTGCGCGTTCGATTTAATTAATTAAATCTAATTACCGTCTTTGTGCAATTTTCTAATTGTTGGGAGGCTTTTATGCAAAAATACATTGAGGTGTCCCCACCATTGGATAATTCATAAAGAAATCTATTTTTTTCCTTCATAGGAATTTTTTCCATTATTTTCTGGATGTGTAAACGCGCAACATCGCCCTTTTATTTTAATCCAATTCTTGCATTTAAATAATATAATTGTAGCCTCCAAAACATCCTCATGCAAGCCCAAGGCTACTCCAAGGAGAGTTGACCAAGTCCACAAATTCCTAGGTCAACCCAAACCAAAATTTTACATGTATATAAAAAACTTTTCTCCTCTTTTTTTTTTCCTTTTCATCAAAACCCATCCCTAACTACAACACCCAGCCGACATCCCCATTACTGTTCTTCGTCTCCCTCCTCTTTCCTTTGTTCCAGCCACCACCACTCATCGTTAGACGGCGTGGACGAGGGAGAAGCCGCTCGTAGCCGAATCTCTTCCGGCTAGTTCAACTTCGTACCGTGCACATTCGTTCCCTTTGCCGGATAGCGTCGAGTTTTTCTCCTCGACAGACCGGAGGCCGAACCCGATACGCCTCCCAGAACTCACCGGTCCTTCCCATCCTCATCTGTCTCTGCAACGTCGCGGTAGAGAACCTCGGACAGACTACAACAGACCCCTATCGTCGCCCTCCGCACGACAGATGACCATCACCCGCCGCCTCGTCGCATAATCCCGGCGAACCGTCATCGCTTCGACAGTGCCGTGGAGACTCGGATATCTCTTCCCCCACGTAACCTGGACCCTGCCTATTGCTCGAGAGTGTCATGGCTGCGTGAAGGTACTTGCGTCGACGTTGGCCACCTGAGCGTGTGGTGCGGGCGAGGCAGCCAGCTGCTTCGTGACGTGCCCCCGAGTCATCTTCTGGTCGATAACCTCGCCACCATTGGGGGAAGCTCGACTGAGCCAGACACAAACTATCGACCTCGTCGACAACAACCCAACAACCTAGGAAACTCGTCAGCCCCGACGAATCCCCCCCCCCCCGTTGTCATCCACGTTGCACCAAGCCGTCCTCACCACCGAGAGAACCTGCACCAGGGCCAAGCTCGGGCACTGATGGTAATCATTCGTTCCGTTCTCTGACCTCCTTTCGTCACTCCCATGCCGGTTCCTCACTCTGCAAAGCAATGGATGCAGCTGCTTCATGCCATCAACCGAGTTCGCCCACGCTTCACCAGCATGCCACCATGGCCGGCCCACCATGGACAGTCGAGTAGATGACCGAGCCATGCGTCGGCACTACAAACCGCCGATACCAATACCAACTCTAATCACTTATTAATTGTCCTCATCACCATCATCGTCGTCTTAGTCATCACCATCGTCATCATCGTCGTCAACCTCACCGTCGTACCCGTGCACGTACTCCGAGGTATGAACCTGTCTGTCTACTCTATTTATGTGTGTTTGTGTGCGTTCCAGTAGGACAGTAGTATTTTGTTACCACTGTTAGCTGATATCGGACCCTGATTCGGTGAACCCAGTGCTGCGTACACAAACTCGTACTCGTACGCATATAGTATTCAGTTTGATATATCTATATATATATTTAGTATATGCATACTATTCAACTTGGTATACGTAATTATGGGATGATATATATGTATATGTATATGTATATATATATATATATATATATATATATATATATATATATATATATATATATATATATATATATATATATATGAGACGTTGTGGACATGAGACATCGTGGACATGAGACGTGTGATTACATTGGGTGGGGAGAGTAATACCATATCAAAGGCTGATTATATTATATATATATATTGTTATCTGGAGGTACTTTGGCACATATACTGGAGTCGTAATACTACTTGCTTTGGCATATACTGGAGTCGTAATACTAATGTTGCTATGAGTTTCCACGACACAGAGCCTATAGTAGTCTCAGCCTGAGTATGATTAAAACTTTCACTTGCATATCACTTAGCTGGTTATATAGTTTACCCTATTGATTCATTTATTGCTGCACTGTATTTATTTATGGCTTGAGTTATTTTGTACCTTGCTATGTCCCCTGAGGACCTGGATCCGGATTATGTCTCCAGGATTAGCAGACGAGATCGATCCCGAGGTATACGGGACAGGAGCATTAGCAGGAGCAGGAACAGGAGCAGGCACTGGAGTAGTACCAGAACTAGAAGATGAGTGATCTCCGAGGATATCTTTTGAGTATATTCTTTATCCATACTCAGTATTTGCTGTTGTTATCTTTATTTCTGTATCTTGACTATTGTATCAGACTCATTATCGGGTTATTTTCCGAGTTTATGTTTTATTGAGATTGATCTTGCTTTATGATTCTGATATTATTGTATTCATTTCTGTGGATAAGATTAGTATATTTAGACCCTTATTGTTGTACTACAGCTTAAGTACATCCTGATGGGTCCATTAAATTGGATTTGTCTATCGGTGTGTGTTGCTGGCCATTGCCACGTGGCTAGTCCCTCGATATTTTAGGACTGGGACGTGACACTTTATGTTTTAAAAAACTAATTATCTCATAGTGTAAAGCACCATATTTTATGTAACTTTTGCTTTTGGTCGTGCTTGATTTCGAGTCCAGCTAAGTTCAGTGCTAAAACTTGATACAATATGCAAACCAAAATGGCTGACTGGAGAAGAAGAACAGTGTTATGTGAAGATGATAAAAGAGAACACCTTTGGCTTAGAAATACCTATGTTTCACTTTGGGCGCATTGGTGTGTTGTTCCAACTATTCATGCGTACTAATCATACTGCACTCAGCCTCCTAGCAGAAGTGTGCCAGTCACACTCCTTGAGTCAGTGGCACACTTTCGAGAGAAAATCCAGTTGGCGCACTTTGGTGCGTATTTAATCAAAGTTCTCTCTGGAAAATTAAGAGAAAGTGCGCCACAGTTAGTCAATGCACTTTCTTTGTATTTGGCAATCAGGTGCACTTTTTCTATGTTTCATCAGCCGACGCACTTTTCTTACGTTTGGTCTGCTCGTGCACTTTCTTTCCTCTTCGTTTCCTTAGGGACGAAGCTTTGGTTGGTTTCTCAATTTTTATTTTATTTATTTGTGTGCTCCTCGACTGTCTAGCTTTGACCTCGGATTGTGTGTTTTATCTTTTAGCTAGCTTACTCGCGCACTTTCTTTGAAAGCACACATTATTCTTGCCCGTGCACTTTTGTCAAGTGCGCCGTGTTGTTTAACTTGACAAAGTATGTTACCCCATTGTAGCTCGCGTACTTTCTTTTGAAAGTACGTGAACCTTGTTTCTGTGAGTTTGTGCGCCAATCTTATTTTTGTGAGTTTGTGCGCAAACAACCTTGTTTCTGTGAGTTTGTGCGCCAATCTTATTTTTTTGAGTTTGTGCGCAAACAACCTTGTTTCTGTGAGTTTGTACGCCAACCTTGTTTCTGTGAGTTTGTGATGTACCGTGGTAGTTATTTGATTTTTTGCATAATGTGGTTAGAAGATCTGTGATGTGTTACGGCACTACAAGTTATTGTTATAGAGCCACAGTTCATAACATTATGTATTTTAGTATATGCATCCCAGTATATGTTCCAGTTATGTTTCAGTTTCAGTTTATGTTACAAGATAATTTACAGATAAGTTATGTTTACAAACCAGTTTATGTTTATCTGTGACAAGTTACAAGTTATGTTTGTGTATGTGACTAGTTCAATTATAAGTGTACCCTTGACCATCCGGGTTGACTACAGTTCCAGTGGTAGCGATATTCTTCAAAACATGCATTTGTTAGTAACTAGGTTTGTGATAACCCTAATTAGTTAATTTTAGTAACCTGAATGCATGTTTGGCCGTGATAATGTTGTTTGCCTTGTCTGACAAGCTCGTCCTGTTATATTCTATTTTCTTTCGACGCGTGGTTAGAGTACAAAGTTATGCTCGGGTGAAGGTTTGCAACCCCGGTCCTTATTTGGTTTAAGGGTTGTTGTCCTGATCCAGAGTAGTTCCTAGCCCTCTTGCCGCTCGTTGCCTATTCTTTCTTTATAGTTAGTTTGTTATCAGTGCACCAGTCCTTATAGTTATTTTATCTAGACAAGTACATTGGTACCGTATAAAGCTCGACCCGTATTTATTTAGTTATTTGTTTGTCGCTTATTCTGTTGATTGTGGTTTTGGTTAACACATTAAGCTCCTTTGTGGTACTTGTTGCTTGGGGTTCTGACCCCACTAGTTTTGCTTGGCCAAATTAACCCGAAGGGAACCAGGATCCTTCGTACTTTCAGCAAGATGGGTCGCACTCATAGGCTGTGGCCGAAGCTCGCGAGTGGGTTTTTTTCTTCCATCCCACGTTTTGATATCTCAATTTGTGATGTTAACAAGGGGACAGATTTAGCTCCTTATATTTTTGAGACTATAGTAAACATGATATATATATATTAGACCATGACTGGTATATTTGATCATGTATAATTATACTTTGCTAGTGCAGTATTTTGTATTCACTAGCTTCATGATCATATGTGGTATGTATTTTGGGATGCATCTTTATATTCATATATGGTATACTCTTGAAATTGTTGTTGATGGATTGAGATACTAGGATTTGTCGACTTTAGGACTAACGTCATAGCATGCTAGAGTCCACCCATTTGTCTTCTTGACAACCTTAGTACATTACAACTTACTTCAGCATTCTGCAATGTGTGGTTGGCAATGTCAGTCATCGTATTTATCCAGTATTCTGGGAGCGGGACGTGACGCTAACCTAACACATGCAAGAAGGAGAGAAAAATGAGGCAAGAGTGTCATTGCAACTTTGGGAAGGAGAAAGAATGATTGGAGGCCGTTTCGAAGGAGGAGGTCAATTTTGGGTAATTTATCATTGTCTTTTATCTTCGTGGTGTAATCTATTTTCTATTTCTAAGCGTTGTGGTGATCCGTGTTAGATCAGGACGAGCTTGTAGATGGTTTATTCTCTTTATTCCATTAGTGAAGGTTCTTCAAGGTTGGACTCCGATCGTCCCGTAGTTTTTCCAATATAGATTTTTCATGTAAAAATTTCTTTGTCTGCGATTTACGTTTGGCATTTTTGGTTTGTGTGTTTTGCTCGGTTCTCTCGCAGGTACTCTCTGGTGTGGGAAACGATTTTCGCGCTTTTTTTCCAACAAAATAGGAGTAACCTTACCTAATGAAGCTTAATCGACTTTTCTTTTCTGATAATTTACGTTAGCTATTCCTATATTTTATACTTATTACACTAATAATCTTTATTTTGAAACACTGACCGCTCGTATGTTTTATATTTTCTATAAAGAGTTATAATACTAACCATCTTTATTTCAAAAGTAAAATATAAAATATATGAATTGTTCTTATAATTATTTTCAAAATAAGGGTGGTTGTATAATATCCAAGAAACATAGGGTGGTTAATGATTTTCTCCCCCTGAATGATAGATGTACCTCTACTCCGCTCTACTCTATTCTATTTTATTCTATTATCATTTGACTAATAATTAATCTAACACTAGGGCATGCTTGTCTTTGAAAAATTAATTAGCTAGCTAGGCCTTAATTCAAAGTAGATGATATATCGTATTATATAATCTAAAATGTTAAAAGTTAAGACTTCACCGTAAATTTTTTTTTTCCAAAATTATTCTTACATATGTTTACTAATTAAAAATATTTATTAAATTTAATATATATATATATATATATATATATATATATATATATATATATATATATATATATATATATATATGTATAGAAATAGTAAAACATTAATAGATTATTATTTATTTTTTCCAAATAATATAGGATAAACGTAATATGAGTCATAGTGTTCATATTTCTACATGAGACATGTACATGTTGACCGATATGAATATAGTGTACTAGTGCACATGGTGCACATGTGATGTAGGAGTTTATTCCTATTGGTCCACATGTACATGGTTCAAGTAGGAATATGATCACTATGACTCATATCTCGTTTATCCATATAATATACATGCACACGTGCATATATACTAATTGGAGTTTGTGATCATGGGTTGCTAAACATAAGCCTTATAATTAACTATGATTATATATTGTGAAGAAGTTATAGGAGATAATATTCTAGGTATTTCATTCATCATAATATTACATATATATACATTCACATATCAACTTGGGTCCTAAGTCACGTAGTGCCATCATCATCTGGACACATGAATGAATGAATGAAACTATCAATTAATCATTACTGCATTATTAGGGGTGTCCAATGAAGTTACATTCGATGATACTATTTGGATCGCAGTTTTGGTTCGTACTTTTGGTCCTTCGGTCACGTGTTGATCTTCCATTGAACGGAGGATTCGAGCTTTGAGGAGGTGGATCCCGGAGTATGTAGGGTGACAGAATAGGAGTGTGACACGTGGGCTGCGGTCCCAATTTCGGTTCGAATTACGTTTTATATTACAAGTTGACCAAAGTATAATTGGATTGCCAAGCAAGCTCTGGCCAATCCTGCCTAAGTAACTGGGGGATCTGAACGTTGCTTACATCTACATCCAACGTCCGACTTTTTTTATATGTCAAAATTAACATTGTAAACTATAATTATAATTTTTATACTCCCATGCGCTCTACTAAAAATAATAATAATTATTTCCTTCTCTCAATAATGCAAAAGACTAAACCATACAAATATACTATTGTCATCGCTTACCTAACTTATTATGTACATGACTTCAAATCCGTAGCTTCGAAATTATTTAGACTTTCCATTCAAACATAATAATAATAATAATAATAATATTTAGACTCCCACTTGACCTTTAAAAAACTAAAAAGTCAACAGCACATGCGATTTAGCATAGTAATATCTTACATGTATTTTATTTTATTTTCTTCTCTCTCCCATAGAATGGTGTGCCCTACGAAACAACGCTACCGTGTTGCCCAAATTTTCTAAGAAATTGGTCGTGTTTTTGTTTTTGTTTTTACGATTAATTGGTTTCTAGTAGTTGTCAACTCTTTAGTTGTTGGCACTCAATTATATGTTACGAGTTTGACATTTGACTCTTTTATATAAAATAATTATGACTAACAAATGGATCCCTGAAATGTTTTTGATTTGAAAGGTTATATGTAATCAATAAGAGGTCAAATTACATAGGGTTTAGTTTGGTCCGTTGGTCTGCGGAAAGAAATATATATATATATATATATATATATATATATATATATATATATATATATATATATATATATATATATATATATAAATTTTTTATTTTATTTTTCTTAAAAATATTGCTATTAATATTAATTTTTATGTTTGAAAAGATCAAAAAAATTGTAAGAAAAACAAAAATTATAGTGGGAGGAAGTGAATTTTTATGTGAGTGAAGAGGAATCATTTCTTCTCATATTTTTTATTTTTAAAATATATATATTTTTTTTTTCTTCTTTTATTCAAACATAAGAAATAAATAATTTTTATTTCCGAAGGCCATGACTCAGTGTGAACCCAAAGTGGCTTTTGGGCAATGTTAAGAAACATTCAAGGATCCTCACTTTTTTCACCAGAAATCGTGTCCAATTGCTGCGTGCAGCAAACGTATAGTTAATTAAGAATTTATATATTTATTCGAATTTAGCTTGATAAATGACAATATTTGGTATTAAGAAGGGTAAGTGGCATTTGAGGAGCATTAAATGTTCCTTCATGAGATATCATGTGATAGAAAAATCCGTGAGGAGATCCAGGCCCGGCCCTGGCCCAGGACAGCCTGGGCGATGGCCCAGGGCTCAAAAATCTTAGAGGCCTCAATTTTTTCATATATGCCTAATAGTTATACACACAAATTCAGGGCCCAAAAGTTTACAGGACCTCAGTTTTTTCATATATACTAGTAATACCTATAATAGTTACTAAAAAAAGGTTCTTTCTACCGCCGGTTCGGAAAAGCTGCAGTCTGCACCCGACTTTTCTTCTTCTTCTTCTTCTTCTTTTTCTTTTTCTTTCTCCAACTTCTATTCTCTGTCTTCTCCACTTCCCCATAAAATTGAAGACCAGCCGACCAGGTAACGTCTCTCTAAAGTTTACTCAAGTTTTCTCTTTTTATTGATGTTCAATCCATTCTTGACACAACATCTTCCCTATTTTTCTTCTCCAAGTTTCAACTTCAATTCTCCTCTACAGTTCTACTTGTTTGTGTACAGAAAGTTTTGGGTTTTGGTACAGAGGTAACCAAAGTGGAGTCAGATGATTCGATAGGAATTTCAACAATTAATTTTCAAATTCTCTTAAAAGAGGTAATATATTTCGATAATTAGAATGAGTCTATTGTTGTATTTCTATTGTTTAATTTATTCAATTATTTAATTTGTATCAACAATCTATCAATCGGTTGTATAAACTAGGATGATTGGGTTATTATTTGATGTCTGCTAACTGTTTATTATATTGTTACTGTCAAGCATCTAAGTTCTAACTAGGATGATTGGGTTGTTATTTTGATGTCTGTCAACTGTTTGTTATATTGTTACGGCAACAAGTGATTTATATGAGTAAACATGGCTTTGTTCTGATTCCATTTTCAATTTTACTTCGTTGTGGTCATATCCAGAACCAGAAAACATGATTTTGTTCTTATTTCAGTGTCAATTTTGTTTTGTTGCGGTCATTGGTCAATTGTGCTTCATTTTTAATTATTTAAACATGACTTTGTTCTGGATATTGCATTGTTGTGGACACATCACAATTTCAATGGTTAAATTATCATGTAATCTTTGAATCACACGTCTTTGTCATTATACATGAGTTTCATAAATTTTTGTTGCATATATTGATTTAAACATCTCTCTCCTATTTGAGCTAATAAATATACTTGGTTTAATTTTGGGCAAGAAATCATAACATGGCACTTCTATGAATCTATCACCTTAAGGTAAGTAACATTCTTACAGGAGATCTGCTGTCTCACTATTTTTGTTTCATATTATGTTATCACTCTATTGCATGGTGGTTCCATTTTATTTTATACTGACTGGATCTTACATGTAATAGGATATAGACAGAATATATGACAGAAATAGTAGAACAGCAGATTTGATCCCAAAAATTTTAAATTTGGACTATTTAGGTTGACATAAAAAAATTATTGTATGTGTCAGACACATATAATAATTTCTGGGTTGACATAAATATTCGAGTAGTTGTTACAACTAACTAGCTAGCTAGCATGCATCCTATATGTTTCAATCTCCGTCATCCTATATGTCAAATTAATCGTCATGTGTCTTAATTATTCCATCAATGAGCCAACCACACTATGCAATTTGCAGCAGGCAAATAATAATATATAGCCTGAGCTCATCCTCCCTTGTAATGTATACAGTACGAAGGAACTATGCAGTGGTTATCAGTAGGGGGTCATGACTAATAATTAGGTTCCTCATTACTTAGCTAATTATGAATAATTAGTCAGTCACACAATTTGTTAATTTGCTGAATATATATATATATATATATATATATATATATATATATATATATATATATATATATATATGTTTCCAACTAATGAGGATATTCTCCAAAATATCTTTGATACTCCAATATATTAGTTACTCGTCAATGTCGTCATTAATTGATCCATCAATATGCAAACCCTACAAGGAATTAAGACTTAGGCCTCGTGGGAATAGAAATAATTTTTTTTTGTCTTTTATGGGAATAAAAAAGTACGATTCCTATGAGATTCTTTCTGTGTTTGGTAAAAAAAAAAAATTATTTATAAAGATTATTTGATTTTTTTTTTCCAATACTTAATTGTTGTAGAAAAGAAAAGAAAAAATATTTTTATATTTTTATAATGTCCTTGTCTTCTAAAATAAAAATAATATTATGAAAATATGTGTTGGTAAAATAGAGAATACCACAGGGCTATTTTTGTCTTAATTTTTTGCAATAAACGATGGAAAAGAAAGAGACAAAATCAATCTCATGGAAAAAAGAAAAAAAATCTGTCAGAAAAATACTTCTCAAGGCTGTGACTACAAACAAAACAAAAAAAAACAAAAAAAAAAACAAAAATCTCCTTGAACCAAACTAGGCCTTAGGGGGAAGCAGTGGCTGAGGACAAGCATTTAAGTTAGGGAACTTATGTGTTACTGTTATATATGAAGCATTGTATATATGTGAATATTTCAGTCCATTTCCAGGAAGAGATGTTTTACATTTTTTAAGCCAAGCGTAATTGGATTAGTATATCATCATCACTCACAAGACATATATATATATATATATATATATATATATATATATATATATATATATATATATATTATTTTTTGAGAGATTAAGGGCAACCAAGGGCCAGTGATTGTGTGACGAGGATCTACATACTTGACAGTTGACCCAATTGCGAGTAGCATTACTAAATGGACTAAATTAATACCAACAATTAATACATTTGGTTTTGATACCAAACATGTTTATAAACATGATATTTTTATGCAACCTAAAATTACTTTAAAAGTAATTTTATGAACATTTAAAATAATTTTGACTTCTATCTTGATACATGACAACACTTGATTGGAGGATGAACATACATCTTGTTTTTTGTGGATGAACAAAAATGACATCTTTCAACATTGACAGTATTGTCATAGAAACAATAAATCTGCGTAAACACTTGACTTACAATTGGCATACAAAGAGCAAATCAATGTTCTTTATAAAAAATTTAATTTTAAAATCTCAAAATATATATATATATATATATATATATATATATATATATATATATATATATATATATATATATATATATATATGTTGGTATAGGCTTGTAGCCCAAACAATACTTCATAAAGTCCACCCAATACCAAGCAACATATGAAGAGTCCACACTTGAGACTCCACTCCAGAGACCCAACTCTCTCTCTGAGAGAGACTCCACTCCAGAGACCCGTCTCTCTCTCTCTCTCTCTCTCTCTCTCTCTCTCTCATAGTCTAGGGTTTATAATTACACAATGACCGCTCAAGGGCCGCGACCGGGACGCTCCGGGTGCTTCCCCTAAGCCCCTCTCCAGACTCCATACCAACTGGTGACCAACGACGACCCGCGACCGGACAGCGCTGCAGCCCTTCGGCCCCCTCCGGTTCTCGGCTCTCCCAGTCTCCTTCTTCATCTCCTCTGGTAAAACTCTATCCTCATTACCATCCTCCTTCGAATTAATTTTTTGTAAAACCCTAACTCCCAAAATTTTGGTATTTGGTATGATTTTAATTCACTAGTTAATAGGTCTTTGGTCCTTTGGAACATAATGAAAAATCAAGGAAACAAAAGAAAGAAAATCGTTTTTTCATTCTTTAAACCAAGGGGTGAAACATCAGAAAGTGGAAGTCTCCCCCGTCCTTCGAATGTTAATGTTTCAACCCCAAGTGTTGATTATAGGGATGAGGTTATAGCTGATTTAAATTCTCTTGAACGAGATCCAGGCTTACGAATTCTGATATGTCACGCCCCGATCCTGAAGGTCCCGACAACGTCCCCGCTGGGCGCGAATCACCTTGCCGCGGTGCTCCCGCGGGGCGTATATTGTTTGCCATCGAGGCGTGATGCCGTGCGAGCCTGGGGTTGCGCTCGCACAAGGAAACATAGTTAAAGTTTTACCTATCATCGAACCGATCGAGTACGCAGCGGAGGGACAGTGTTACAAACAATAATCCATCTGAGTATACATGGCAAAGATTAAGATACGAGGTTCTCTGAAAATAATGGCATCGTCCCATACATTATGTCCCTCTATACAAAAGCAGCTCAAAATATCTCGATACGGCTCAATGTGTAAACCCCCTGAATTTTCAAATTATTAAATCTTGGATTTTTTCCAATTTTCTGGAATTTTCTGGAAATTTTCTGTAATTAAAATCAAGGTTTTCAATTAATAAATGATTTTTAAATGTTAATAAATAATATTAAAATATCATAAAAATAACATTTTTGGGTGTAAAATAGAAAACTGGACTTAGGGTAATTTTTCTGGAATTTATCGGGCCTCGGACCTAATTTAAAACACCTAAAAACTATATATTTATTTATTTATTTATTTAATTATCATTATTATTATTATTATTATTATTAATTATATTATTTTTTCGGCCCATCCGCCCGCAGCCCGACCTGCGGCCCAACCCGCGGCCCGTCACCCTAACGGGTCGGGTCGGGTCCGCCTGAACCCGACCCGCCCGGATCCGCTTCCCCCTCACCCGTGACCCAGCCCTCTCCCCCGCACGACGACCCGCTCCCCGCGTCCGGCGCCGCTTCCGCCGCCTGCGTCGCGCCACGCAGCCACGCGCCTCCGCCCGCTGCGCCTAACCCCGCGCTGGCCGCCGCCTCTCTCGGCCTCCCTCCTCCACTCTCCGCCTACAAACCCCCCCCCTCGACGGCTCCTCCGCCCCGTGCCAAACTTCCCCGACCACCGCCAGCAACCCCTCGCCGCCACCGCACGCCACCAGCAACCCCTCGCCGCCACCGCCGCCGTCCCGCTCCGGCGTCACCGCCTCACCGCCCCGCAGCTGCCCCTCTCATCCTCCCCTCCGGCGTCGGGCCACAGCAGCCAGTAGCAGCGGCCAGCCTCGGCCCGCCGCTCTCCGGCGCCTGCCGCTCGCCGACCGACCAACCTCCGCCCTAGCCGACGCCACCTAGCCACCGGCCGGCCTCCCCTCCGCCGGATCCCCGCCACAGCATCCGAAACCCTAACCCTAGCCCTAATTCTTCGTGTCGTGTCGGACACGACACGGACACGGAAATATCCGGTTTTTCGAGCCTCTTCAGGTACTCGTATCTTGCACCCTGTATCTCCGTTTTCAATTTCGTAAATTGCGTTGTGAAGCCTGTATGACCCTCTCGGTGTCCGGACAAACTGTTCGGGGCATCGCGTCCTGTGGTGATCGCACACCGCGATCCAAAAACAGGAAAAACCAGACCCTGTTTCACCCCGGAACTGAGTCCGCCCCGCCAAACGGGACGACTTGGCCGCGTGCGGTCTTCACAGATACGTACGCATCGTCGATACGGACGTGTGAGTTTTCGTGGAAGCTGATTCGGGTGTGCGTGCACACCGGAATCAACGCGTATCCGCGGACATCACCCCGTATCCGCCTTTTCTGTAATTCACCCTAACTTCGTGCACACTCGTCAGATCGAGACGAAACTTGCGCCATCGGACTCGTAGCGGTACGCTGGTCCTGTGGGTCAAGTTTGGTTCAATTCTGAGAACGTTGACGAAATCGCGTGTCGTGGGCCCCATAGGCCCCGCTCGACGGGCGATTTTGTGTTCGGCTCATCGGAATCCAAATCTGGAAGTTCCGTTGGGTTCGTATCAGCGTTCCTGACCTGTTGAAACTAAGTTTGGTGAATTTGAAGACCCTTGACCCGGACACGTTTTTTGGTACAAAGCGGGCCCAACGGCGGACCCCGTTTTGACCCGAAACTGCCGTTTTTGTCCTTGTCTCCAAATTGGACCCAAGGACAGGCATTTTTAGCTATTTGACATCTTCTGAGCGTGATGGTAATATTTATTTCAGCTTTTGGACTCATCCTTGGATATTTCCCCGAAGAACTATTAATCGGATCCAAACAACAGGCAAGTACCTGCACTTCAAGTTTAATCTTTATATTGTGATAGTTAATTCCCTGCCTTACATGTACCCTTGATGTTTACACCTAGTGTTAGAAATGTTGAATTTCATGTCTTGAATATTGGAGTTCATGTCTTGTTTTTCATGTCGGGTGGGAGAATACTGAAAGGCATGTAGCTTACCCTGACTCTTGCCATGATTAATAGCTGTTGGTACACGACTGTCCATCAGCCGGATCTCGATTATTCGTGATTAATAGCCGTCTATGACGACCGGTTTAACCCTATAAACCCCTACATGCCAACTAGGTATTCTAAATACACAAGTTCACACACCTAGTTTCTTGTCTTGTTACAGTTCCTATTGTCTGGTTGTAATTCATTTTCCTGTCACCTCGTTCCTGTTTTACTCATGTCCCTGTCTTACAGCAATTAACTCTTAGTTATTGTTACTATTTATTTATACATATCCCCAACATGATACCTGTCAGTTCATTTTAATTGTCATAAATATTTAGTTTTAATCTTGATGTGCATTATGTACTTTGCTCCTTTCCTGACTGGATCCGTTGATTTAGGCGATGATGAGAACCTTGCCCCCACCTATTATGGCCACTATGAGTTAGCAGGTAACACACATGAGGAGCCAGTTTCCCCCAGGAGGCTACTTCTGTGGATCAGTTAGCTGTAGCTGCTTTTCTTTCCTTTTCAGCATATACTCGGGTTTGTCCCCGATTTATCTTCTGGCTTGTATTAACTGTGGATTGGTTGTCACAGATTAGATATTATGAAATCTCAGCATTCCTTTTCCCTGTTATTTTCCTTGTCTATTTTACTTTTGTGGATGAGATAGACTTTATATTACCTGTGATTATGCCCTAGACAGCGCACTACCGCCGACACTGCGGCGTAGGCTGGACGTGCCCACGCACTCATGCCCGAATATCCGGGTGCGGGTCGTGACACGTTTTTGTGGTGGCCCATGCAGGTCGAACGACTAAATTGTTCGGTTTCAACTCAGGGACCGAACAGGCCTGCAATAAAGCTAGGATAAGTTTATAGGATCTCATCCACTTGCTTGAATCATTTTTGATATCTGTATCGTATTCGAACTAATATGAACTTGCATCTTGCCTTGATTCCTGTGTGCCTCTTATTGGTTATTTTGGATACAGGGAGATGGATCCACAAGCCAGCAACGAGACTCATACAGAAACACCACAAACCGTTGTGATTACCCAAGGAAACGATGTGATACCAGTCGGTGAAGGCCAATCATCACAAGGCAGTCAAGCAAGTCAGCCTGCCTCAATAATCCGTCAAGATGGCGTTCCACCCTCGACGCAGCCTATCCCACCGATGCCTTCCTTCCCACCGGGACCGCCTATGGACGAACAGCAGATGTTCCGCATGTTCTACATAATGATGCAAGCCTATCAGAAGGTTCAACAAGAAACTCAGCAAAACCAAGCGGAGAACTTCATCGACAGAATTAGCTCGGATTCACGTAAGCCAAGCAGTTCAAATACAATTACCTTCGACGAAGACGATTTTACTGCAGCACGACCTGTGGAGTGCACCACAAGGATCGAGTCTAGCCGGAAGCGGCCGTATGCGTCAGCACCAGACCAAGCACAGCAGGAAAGAGCTGCAAAGCGACCACAGATGAATCCAACCCAAGGGCAGAACCAACGAGCTTCCATTTGTGGCTATTGTCGAAAACAAGGTCATATTTGGAAGGATTGTAGAAAGAGGCTAGGTGTTTGTCTACTTTGTGGCTCAGCAGCACATCAAGTGAGGGACTGTCCCGCTGCTCCAAGAACACGGACAAACTTACGCGATGACCGTGGAGAACGTGCAGACTCTTAGAGTCACTAATGCGCGTAAGTGATTTCTTTTAGCTGCCCTTCTAGTATTATTTTAGCTTGTGCCTATTGGTTCGTGACCGCAGCCCCAACCTAGTAATTTTGAACTTGCTAATAACCTGGTATGCTTTTATATTTAATAACTGTAGAGATTGTAGAGTTTTCTGTTATTTTGCTTATTATGTGAATTTAAATTTTGTACCTCCTTTCATCATCATCTAGCGCACTTAATTTTGATGTACTTTGTTTCTGCTGCTATTCTATAGCCTAGTTTGCAAGCTTACTCTTTATCAGGCTTGTTCATGACACGTGTATTATTGGACGCGTACACTAATACAAGTGTCTGTTCAGAATCAGTGTATTACAGTCTGATCAACCTTGGTGCATTTTGATTCGCACTACGCACGACTCCTTTACGTGGATTGAGATACGTAGTGATTAGTAGACAAACATACTTGACCTAGACATGCTGAGCATATCGTATCAGTTACATAACTAAACTAATACGAGCATGCGAATAAATGACTACCAGAATAGAACCTCAATCCATAACCGCCTGACAAATCCTACTAGAATTCTTTAAACGCCTTGATCCCCATACTTCCGTTCTATCACCCCACCCTTGAACTCTTTATTATTGATCTTCGCCTTCCCTTATTTCGGAAAGACGAAATCTCGTGCTGGTATAAGTTTGATACATAGATAGTACTAGATATGCCACCTAGGTCGATCACATACTTGAGGACTAACCTTTCGTAATTGAGGATATATCATATGTGATATGATCGGCGTTGAAATTTCGAGGATTGAATGACATGAGTAACCATATTAAGGAATATTTTCTTAAAGTATATAGTCTTTTGGTGATGAATGGGTAAATTCTAAGTCGGGTAGCAATACAATTGTCAACTCGAGGGGAATGTCCTTTGGATTGTGACCGAGTAAGGTTAGATTGGAAGAAGCAAGCCATTCCAAATTTTTGAAAATTTAGAGGAGTGACTAAGATGATTAATAAATTGATATCGAGGACCCAATAGTTACATCCTAGGTGCATGATTTAATTTTGAATATTGAGAGTAAAATCGTCAACTTGAATTTAGAGGATGTAATTCAGACTTGAATATTGGTGGACTACACTTAAATTATTTTTCAATCTTATGATTTGAATTAAGAATTTAAAAGTTGATGGTTGGACTACCTAGTTGGAATATTGAGGATGTGAATGTAATTTAAAAGGGCTGAAACATACAAATATTGTTGGACTCGAATCACTTCTAGAGGAATTATGATAATTCGAATCGTGAGGCAAGGTCATCTTGAAAATACTATATGGACTAAAAAAAAAAAAAAAAAAATCTGCTTGTGGATAATTTGAGGAAGTAAGAAGTAATAACCATAGGTTGAATTTTGATTGGAACAAGCAGTCGTCTTAGCCTTGAAGTGATTGCAGTGGACATGATTAGAATTTAAATTATCGTAAGGAGATTGCGATTGATGTACATGAAAGGTTAGCAGAGTATGGCTTAATTTTAAATTTCGAGGACGAAATTTTTGTAAGTTGGGTAGGTTGTAAACCCCCTGAATTTTCAAATTATTAAATCTTGGATTTTTCCCAATTTTCTGGAATTTTCTGGGAATTTTCTGTAATTAAAATCAAGGTTTTCAATTAATAAATGATTTTTAAATGTTAATAAATAATATTAAAATATCATGAAAATAATATTTTTGGGTGTAAAATAGAAAACTGGACTTAGGGTAATTTTTCTGGAATTTATCGGACCTCGGACCTAATTTAAAACACCTAAAAACTATATATTTATTTATTTATTTAATTATCATTATTATTATTATTATTAATTATATTATTTTTTCAGCCCATCCGCCCGCAGCCCGGCCTGCGGCCCAACCCGCGGCCCGTCACCCTAACGGGTCGGGTCGGGTCCGCCTGAACCCGACCCGCCCGGATCCGCTTACCCCTCACCCGTGACCCAGCCCGCTCCCCCGCACGACGACCCGCTCCCCGCGTCCGGCGCCGCTTCCGCCGCCTGCGCCGCGCCACGCAGCCACGCGCCTCCGCCCGCTGCGCCTAACCCCGTGCTGGCCGCCGCCTCTCTCGGCCTCCCTCCTCCACTCTCCGCCTACAAAACCCCCTCCTCGACGGCTCCTCCGCCCCGTGCCAAACTTCCCCAACCACCGCTCCGCCGCCAGCAACCCCTCGGCGCCACCGCACGCCACCAGCAACCCCTCGCCGCCACCGCCGCCGTCCCGCTCCGGCGTCACCGCCTCACCACCCCGCAGCTGCCCCTCTCCTCCTCCCCTCCGGCGTCGGGCCACAGCAGCCAGTAGCAGCGGCCAGCCTCGGCCCGCCGCTCTCCGGCGCCTGCCGCTCGCCGACCGACCAACCTCCGCCCTCGCCGACGCCACCTAGCCACCGGCCGGCCTCCCCTCCGCCGGATCCCCGCCACAGCATCCGAAACCCTAACCCTAGCCCTAATTCTTCGTGTCGTGTCGGACACGACACGGACACGGAAATATCCAGTTTTTCGAGCCTCTTCAGGTACTCGTATCTTGCACCCTGTATCTCCGTTTTCAATTTCGTAAATTACGTTGTGAAGCCTGTATGACCCTCTCGGTGTCCGGACAAACTGTTCGGGGCATCGCGTCCTGTGGTGATCGCACACCGCGATCCAAAAACAGGAAAAACCAGACCCTGTTTCACCCCGGAACTGAGTCCGCCCCGCCAAACGGGACGACTTGGCCGCGTGCGGTCTTCACAGATATGTACGCATCGTCGATACGGACGTGTGAGTTTTCGTGGAAGCTGATTCGGGTGTGCGTGCACACCGGAATCAACGCGTATCCGCGGACATCACCCCGTATCCGCCTTTTCTGTAATTTACCCTAACTTCGTGCACACTCGTCAGATCGAGACAAAACTTGCGCCATCGGACTCGTAGCGATACGCTGGTCCTGTGGGTCAAGTTTGGTTCGATTCTGAGAACGTTGACGAAATCGCGTGTCGTGGGCCCCACAGGCCCCGCTCGACGGGCGATTTTGTGTTCGGCTCATCGGAATCCAAATCTGGAAGTTCCGTTGGGTTCGTATCAGCGTTCCTGACCTGTTGACACTAAGTTTGGTGAATTTGGAGACCCTTGACCCGGACACGTTTTTCGGTACAAAGCGGGCCCAACGGCGGACCCCGTTTTGACCCGAAACTGCCGTTTTTGCCCTTGTCTCCAAATTGGACCCAAGGACAGGCGTTTCTAGCTATTTGACATCTTCTGAGCGTGATGGTAATGTTTATTTCAGCTTTTGGACTCATCCTTGGATATTTCCCCAAGAACTATTAATCGGATCCAAACAACAGGCAAGTACCTGCACTTCAAGTTTAATCTTTATATTGTGATAGTTAATTCCCTGCCTTACATGTACCCTTGATGTTTACACCTAGTGTTAGAAATGTTGAATTTCATGTCTTGAATATTGGAGTTCATGTCTTGTTTTTCATGTCGGGTGGGAGAATACTGAAAGGCATGTAGCTTACCCTGACTCTTGCCATGATTAATAGCTGTTGGTACACGACTGTCCATCAGCCGGATCTTGATTATTCGTGATTAATAGCCGTCTATGACGGCCGGTTTAACCCTATAAACCCCTATATGCCAACTAGGTATTCTAAATACACAAGTTCACACACCTAGTTTCTTGTCTTGTTACAGTTCCTATTGTCTGGTTGTAATTCATTTTCCTGTCACCTCGTTCCTGTTTTACTCATGTCCCTGTCTTACAGCAATTAACTCTTAGTTATTGTTACTATTTATTTATACATATCCCCAACATGATACCTGTCAGTTCATTTTAATTGTCATAAATATTTAGTTTTAATCTTGATGTGCATTGTGTACTTTGCTCCTTTCCTGACTGGATCCGTTGATTTAGGCGATGATGAGAACCTTGCCCCCACCTATTATGGCCACTATGAGTTAGCAGGTAACACACATGAGGAGCCAGTTTCCCCCAGGAGGCTACTTCTGTGGATCAGTTAGCTGTAGCTGCTTTTCTTTCCTTTTCAGCATATACTCGGGTTTGTCCCCGATTTATCTTCTGGCTTGTATTAACTGTGGATTGGTTGTCACAGATTAGATATTATGAAATCTCAGCATTCCTTTTCCCTGTTATTTTCCTTGTCTATTTTACTTTTGTGGATGAGATAGACTTTATATTACCTGTGATTATGCCCTAGACAGCGCACTACCGCCGACACTGCGGCGTAGGCTGGACGTGCCCACGCACTCGTGCCCGAATATCCGGGTGCGGGTCGTGACACAAGGCATCAAAACCAGATTTTTGGGTCCTGGGGATGAGCCACGGCTATCGCTTCCTCGGACGGTCCAGCACCTGCGAACAAGCAAACTGTTGGTGGATCAGCACTTCGGAGAAAGTACTGGTGAGTATAAAATCAACGAACTGAAGCAACATTCACTAAAACCAACACTAAGTAATTATTTTATAAAATATTACATTACTAGTGATCTTTCTAGTTTTATCTAGTTCATTACATGCAGTACAGAAATGCAGTCATATTACTTCTTTTGGAAATATCTTTGAAAACAGAGTTCAAGTTCGATAAGCACACAAGACAAGCCGATTATTCTACTATCAGGGTGTGCGCAGCGTGTCTCGTGAGCTATACTCAAAGACTCTAGGGACAATGCACCATCTAGGAACTATCATTCTATCAAGCAACCAAGACGAACTATCTATATAATTTCGGTCTCCGAGAAACTCAAGATCAGTAGCGATAATCCACCTAACTAATGACTCTTTTATCTGATGCTATTAGCAGCTGTGACTCATGGTTGCTCTTCACTAAAATACGCTCAAAATAGCAGCCGAGACCAAGGTTCAGCTCTGCACTAATAGCCATTTTTTGACCGATATGAATGCATGGAACACTATCAGATAAACTATATGATGCAGACAAAATGAACAAGCAGGACATCTATCTCTTCTCTTCTATCTCTGTGCGGACAAGCCGCCATCTCTCTGATCAAGTTCAAGCACGAAGTAGTTCTATCAATACACAAGAGAAAAGGAAACATGCTCAAGCAATCTCTTACTCTTCTTATTAGCATGACAAGGTTCTCTATTGACAAGCATACAAGTTTTAGCTAAGCATGCAGTTCTATTATTCATGCAACAAAAACAATAATCTTCTTAGCAACATGCATTATAAAACTCAGATTCATTATTAAGGCGTGCAAGAATCTGAGAATGAAGTTCTGCCCACTCACCTAGATCAGTCATCTTCCGGTTCAACAAGGAGCTCTTCAAGAAGGTTTTCTTTTTGAGTCAGCAAACCGATATCTCTTGTACATAGTGCCAAAGCGGAGCAAGAGAATACATGATACGCAAGCATCGGGTTAATCATAGGAATGAGATCATACGGACGTATATCAAAATGGGTCCATATTAGCCAAAATTGACAGCATTTCCACCGTCTAAGTTAGGAAAACAGTCTCGTCGATTTCAATACTCTTGGTTTCAACAATTTCTTTGGTTAGAGTACTCTTCTTCAAAGGATACAGTATTTTATTTTCCATGTTATCTTTTTGAAAATGATGATGCTCTTCATTGCACATTGACCGTTGATGGATTTAAAAATTAGAAGAGAGTTAATGAGGGGACTCGATGTGCATTTTTGATACACATGGGCGGACCCACATCTACCCATAGATATTCTGTGAAAGCTATGAAAGATTTATCAAATGTTACTCAACATATTGATAAAGTGATTAATGCACAGTCTTCTGAAGAAGTTTTGAAGAATCGATTACGGCTTAAGAAGATAATTACGAGTATTCGGTAGCTCAGTTTGCAAGCATGTGCATTCGGAGGTCATGATGAATCACCAACTTATAATAACTGTGGGAACTTCATAGAGATGATAGAATTAATGAGGAGTTTGAATGTCAACATTGATGATATTGTATTGGAAAAATCTTTGAAGAATGCACAATATACTTCACCAACTATTCAAAAAGAGGTTTTGCATATCATGGCCAATTTGGTGAGAAGTAAAATTCGTTAAGAAGTTGGGGATGCAAAGTTTTGTATTTTGGTTGATGAAGCCAGAGACGCGTCTAACAGAGAGCAGATGGCTATTGTTCTAAGATTTGTTGATGTTTATGGTATTCTGAAGGAGCAGATGGCTATTGTTTGTTTATGTTGCAGATGGAGTGGTTTGGAGTAAATTTAGCTTCTTAATAGTTGGTATAGTTACATACCATTAGCCTGGAAAGTCTAATTTTGGCAGACTAGAATGGAAGGATTGTTATATGGTTACATACCATTAGCCTGGAAAGTCTAATTTTGGCAAATTTTGGCACTTGCTTATCTTGCCTTTTAGCATCAGATTTTTCTTTATAGTTGGTATTAGCAACTTTTGGAATTAGCATTAGAGTTTCCTTTATAGTTCATTAACTATAGTATTAGCAACTTTTGGCACTTACTTATCTTGCCTTTTAGAGCTTTTTTAACTTTGATGTTGTAGGTTGTAAACCGAATGGTGAGATGCAATATGATATCATAAAGATTGGTAATCTTATACGTAATTCGGCTGACATGGCAATGATGACGTGGAGACTGACATGGCAATGATGACTTATAAAGGCTCTGTTGTTGATTTTGCTACTGATGTAGGCATTAGAGAAGGTAATTGGCTCTTTGATTTCTCAGAAAGAAAGTGTGAATGCAATGCAAAAGTCTGATGCTAATGCTGAATACTCTGATGCTTTTTTATACGATCAAAATAAGTAAAAATGATTCTTTTTCCCCATTTTTGAACTCTTTCTTTTTCTTTCATAACATAATATCAGTAAAGGGACTTCTGGGGTGGAAGAAAATGGTTTGAACTCATAGAGAAGAAAATGGATTTATGGATGGTGGCTTCAAACCAATCTTTCTGGCGGATCTTATCTAATGATCCAGGCCGTAATACCGAAAAATAAATTGTACTGACACTTGAAAAACTTTGATATATATGGCGCAACCTAATTATCATTTTTCAAGTTTCTAGTCTTGAAACAATTCACTACATTTTCTCAAAAAAAAGAGAATAATTTTACTTCTAGGTAAATCGGATTTTTTTTTAATTTTATGAATGGACCCTCAAGCCTTGATCGATTTGGTAAAGAAGGGGAACACACAGAGCTGAAAAAGTCAAGGGGTCTTACCGAATGAAGTGAGGCCTCGCTACCTTCATTTTATCTTCTTCTTCCTCCTCCTGGCCAAAGTCTGAATGCTATGCTAGTTACTGCTCAGGCTCTTGATATCCCAGAATGAAAGTCTGAATGCTATGCCAAAGTCTGAGCTCTTTGAAAACTCTGATGCTAACATGAAGGTCTGAATGCTATGCCAAAGTATGAGCTATGTAGTCTCTTATACTGAGCCATAATGGAGCCAATATACATCCTGAAGTCAAATGAGCAGTCCCTGGTACATCTCTCATACTAAGCCAATACAAGAATTTATGCTATTAATGATATACTTGTTATTAGTTTTAATAGAAAAAATGTCGATCAGACCTTGTAAGTTTCTACCGAGATTTTTTTTCTTGCAACTTTATCTAACTATATTTTCTATTATGAAGTAGGACGAGGAAATGGAAGGCAGCACATTCAAATTGTACGAGTAGTTTGGTGCTTCGTATCCTTCCCTTCTACAGCCTCTCATACACGAGCGTGATACGGTATCTTTTACTGGTCCAATCATAAGCTTTATACAAATTATGAAATGTAGTCGTTAGCAACTACATGACATTTTGCTCATTAAAGAGGAGCAAAGATGTGAACAACAGTGCATGAGTGGTTGGAGGTATTGGCAAAGGCCACTTGAATTGGGTGATTTATGCACAAATATCGGATCAGGGACGCCAACCATTTTTGTTGTTGGTAATAGTATTTTCTTTTTCTTTATTGAACACTAGTATGTTCCATTGTAGTGCATTAATGTACTATCAAAATGATAGATATGAGCTTTGACTGATTTGTTGTTCAGTGTTTCTCATTTATTCTTATGTAACAAGTCTCTAATGGACCCAGGAATCCTTCCAATGAGGTTGTTGTTCCTCGAGTGCAAGGACTGGAGCAAATTGTAAGGCCTGTCGACTTAGAAATGCGGCCAAATAAACTACTGATCGATACTTCGATGACCCACGACAACTTAAGATTTTGAAGGAGGTTGTATGCAGGAACAATCCAGGTGTTTACTAGAATTTGAACACTTGTTCAAAATTTAACTACTGGTAATTATATTTTCCATTATATTGGTATGTCATTTATTTTTACTGTCTTAGAATCTTAAAATTATAAATATGAATATGATTCCCAGTAATTAATTAAATTAAATTTTAGGCATAAATTTACAAAGAAAATTACTGTCGAATAATCCAATTTTCAAAGAAATTTCTGCCAAATTTTTGGCATAAATTTTTAGAATCTTATAGTAACTATTAGCTAGCCCACCCTACGCCAAAATTCTAGCTCCGCTCTGTTGGCACATTAATTTTGGTTAATTCATACTTAACTAATATGTCTGTTGTTTTTATTCCTCTCTTAAATTACAGAAACAAAAATGGACTCCTTGGACTCAGAACAATACACGTAAACATTTCTCAAATACTCGAATCAGACGCGCAACAAAATATGTCAATAACTTGCAAAATGAGGGCTAAAGTTCAAGATCAGCCTGCTCAATTCTCTCCATCATATAGTCTAAAAATATTTTAGGAATCATGTGAAACACTCATGATGGTTGGAAAATTCTGAAAGCTAGGTTAGAAATATGTTATAACAATCTTTAGTACAAAATTGGCTTACCGACGATACACTGGTTCGTACCGCCAGTATACCTATTTATATATATCTGAGCTCTCTGTCTTTGGAGCGGCATACCAACGGCACACTGGTTCGTACCGTCGATATACCTATATTTTATATATTTTTGCTCTCTGTCGTTGGAGTGGCATACTGACGGCACACTGGTTCGTACTGCCGGTATACCAATATTTTACATTTTTGTGCTCTTTGTCTTTGGACCGGCATACCGATGGTACACTATATCGTACCAACGGTGTACCAGTTTTAAAATCTTTTGAATTCTTCAAAACCCTAACGGTCATATTTGTTGCATTTATTGCACCCAACGGATGGATTTATAACCGTTACTATAGAGTGAACGGTATACCGACAATATACCATTGGCTGACAGTTCTGTGCATTAAATGACTTTTGCCTTTTAGTTTTTTATTTAAGGACATTGAATCTCTTCATTCAAAAAAAAAAAATCCTTTTGAGCTTTAATTTTTCTCGACCACCAAAAGCCTTTGTACTTTAACTCTACCAAGCTTTTAATTTGCCTTCGAGGAAGGATACCAGGATACATCGCGTGTTTGATTTCACGATTTCGTTTTTTTATTATGCATTATTACTGCTAATTGTGCTTATAGTTTTATTAACCTATTCACCCCCCCCCTCTAGGGTTCCTTCAATTGGTATCAGAGCCTATACTCTAGTATCAGGACTAACCTCCTTAGAGTGATCAAATGACAACAAACCCTAGCTCCAGCTTAAACAGCACTGAGGGACACTCTACAAATAGACCTCCTTTATTCAATGGAACCAACTACTCCTATTGGAAAATTTGTATGAGTATCTATCTAAGATCCATAGACTATGACCTTTGGGAGTATGTCATCAAAGGTCTTCCAATACCTCAAGTAGTTACTGAAGACATTGTTTCAGAAAGACTCGTAGCAAGACTTACTGAAAGTGACAAGAATGTGCCTTGTAGTGCTGCTAAGACTATGAACTCTTTTTAGTGTGCTCTTGGTAGCAATGAGTTCAATAGTCTCTAACTACAAAACTGCACAAGAAATATGGAACTTCTTGAGTCACACAAGAAGGTGTCTAGTATATTTTCTAGATTTTCTGATATTGTTCACTCTCTCGCTTCTTTTGGAAAGGAATATCCCACTCGTGAAAAGATTCAAAAAATACTTCGGGGACTCACCAAGAACTGAAATCCCAAAGTCACAACAATCATCGAAGAAAATAATCTTAAAATCATGAACATGGAAATGCTTATAGGGAAGCTAATAGCGCATGAGCTAGACATAAAGGATCAAGAGGATGCATCAACACAAGAAAAGACAAAAAAGAAAGCTCTCGCTCTAAAAGTCAATCATTGCAGGCACTCCTCAAAGATAGACACTGATGATGACGACGACACTGATGATGAAGAAATCGCTCTCACTTCTAGACACTTTAAAAAGTTTCTAAGATTCAACAAAGCAGCTCGTCAAAGAAGAGAAAATAATAAAGATCCAACATGCTACCTTTGTAGAAAACTTGGACATATTAAGAAGGAGTGTCCTCTAATGAAGAAAGACTCCAGCCGTGAGCACCCTGGTTTTTATATAGGGTTAGTTTGGTAATTAAATATTTTTATTTATTTATTTTATTAATTCAAATATGGTATTAAGTAAAAAATAGAAATTTTGATACAATATCCATTTATATCTAGTATATATATTTTGGACTAATATAATTTGGGTGTAAAAATTAGTTGATAAAGAACTACCAATTTTCTAGAATTAATCCTATGTGTTAATATATTTTTAGTTTTTTTATTTATAAGTTAAGAAAAGAAAAGAAAATAAAATAAAATAAAATAAAATAAAATAAAACAAAATAAAATAAAACAAAACAAAACAAAAAACTATATATACTAACCTAACCCATCTACCCGCTAACCCACCCATCTACCCGCGATCCCGAGTCTGCTCGCGAAAACGGGACTTACAACCTATATATATATCGACATCTTCCGCTAAACCCTAACCCTAATTCGAACGCCACCCCCTCTGTCATCACGACCGCCACTACCCGCCGACATCGACGACTGCACCGCCGCCGCAACCCGACCGCACCCGCGTGTAAGAGCGACAGCAGCAGCGACAGCCATTTCACGAGCCCCACTTTGAGGTACGTGTACGCCCTCCTCACTCAAGTATTTTATGAGATTTTTGTCCGTATGCATTCACAACCGGAAGGTCATCAAACTCCTTCAAGAAGTTTGATTTTAAATTATCTATATTAGGAAAAAATTGAACCGAAAGTTGATCCAAAAATATGTGTTTTGAACAATTTTGAACACCCATGTTTCGAGAGCAATAACTCCCAAACCGTGATGCCGAACTGAGTAATTCTTTTTCCTGTGTGAAGACAACATAACCGAGTTTTAATCCCTTAAAATACTTTATATTATTTTTATTTATTCTGTGATTAATTTAACGTTGAAATCTGTCAAAAAAAAACTTATTTTTGGGAAACCCAAATTTCTCGATAAGGGGTGTGTCCCGCTAAACAATGCCACATTGTCGCATGAAGATTGCACCAAATTGTGCATAACGTAAACGCGAACGTGTGAGTTTTCACGAAACTTGATTCGGACGTTTGTGCACGCCGGAATTAACACGTACCGTTGAAAAATACTGTATCGGGCTTTTCCAACACCTTGTCATAACTTCGTGGATGCTTGTCATTTCGCAATAAAACTTGTGCCATTAGATTCGTAGTGTTATGCTGGTACTGTGACTCAAGTTTGGTTCAATTCTGAGAATATTGAAAAAATGTCGTTTAGTGGGCTCCACGGTTACACTTGACGGACGATTTCGTGATTGGCACATCGAAATCCCATTCTGGACATTTATTTATTTTTGTACCATCGTTATGGAATTGTAGACACTAAGTTTGACAAATTTGAAGAACTTTGTCTCTGACACATTTTCGGCACGAAATGGGTCACATGTGGACCCCGCTTTGACCAAAAACTGTCAATTTTGTTCCTGTGGCCAAATTGGACTTATGGGCAATCAATCCTAGTTATTTCACATATTCTGAAAATATTGGTGATATTTGTTTCAGCATCCGGAGGTGTACGTGCAGATTCTACTTTTTCAGGAGCAGTTGACGGAGTTCCGGACCCAGACAAGTATACCTTGCCAAACTTATCGTAGATCCTGTTATATTATTTGCTTGAGTTTACTATCGTATATATATATATATATATATATATATATATATATATATATATATATATATATATTCTTATGAAACCTAGGACCGTGAGACGTTGCTTAGCGTCCGAACAAGATTCGGGTGTCGACGCCGTACGCAGAGTCGAGTAACGTCACGCAGAGAGTTGATACCACGATCCCATTTTTCGTGCTTGTTCTACCAGCATGACAGACCATAGGAAACCTGACAATGATTACATGAGACAGAGTCCATCTTGATGTATTTCTTGGTACTAGGACTCTGTGTAGGACTATAGGCTTCATGGAGTTACAGTCATACTTATATATGCTTGTTCTTATGACTCATGGTGATAGATAGAGGTCATGGCCATGCGTATTACTCTGTGATAAGTGAGGTTACATTGGGTGGGGAGAGACACACCATACTACAGGCTGATTATATATATATATATATATATATATATATATATATATATATATATGTTACTGGAGGTGCTTTAGTCTCTGTACCAGAGCTTGTCACATTTACTGGCCCTACGAGATACTACTTGCCGCTATGGGTTCCCCGACATAGATCATGTAGGCCTGAGTACAAGTGATGCTCTCATTTGCATTTTACTTTGCTGGATACGTAGGTTGCCCTTGAGGATCTGTTTTTACTGTACTGTATTTCATTTGGCTTTAGTGTTTATTGTACCTTGTTATGTCCCCTGAGGTCCTAGAAATGTATTATGTCCCCAGGTATAGACGAGGAGAGTTATCCCGAGGTTTACGGGACATGTTCTATTATTGGAGACGTACATGCTTCAGAGGACGAGGTTTTTTCGGAGGACTTCTCTTGAGCACACATTATTATTTTCATTTATTATGCTTAGTGTTCTTAGATATTTGGACTTATAGTGACCTCTGGATATTTGTACTTGGATTTATTTTCTTTTCTATTTTGATGACGGGTTGTTCCTCGCGACATTATTTCTATTGCTTGGTTGGACAGATCATTTTATATTTATTGTGACTGGACTATCTTTTTGGGATCTTGATTCTTATTGTGGATAAGATTAGATATTTAGACTATGACAGGTGTTACTTATGTATATTACAACTTAAGTATACTCTAACGGGTCCATTAAATTGGGTTTGTCCATTGGAGTTGTGGTGCTGGCCATTGTCACGTGTCTAGTCCCTTGGTATTTTGGGACTGGGGCGTGACACCAGCAGACATGAGAAAGACAACAAAGGTAGCACATATTCAAGAAGGTATACTAATACAAGCATTTTTTGTGAAAGTGAGGCTAGCGACTCAGATCATGACAAAGACTCCGGGCATGCTGTAAATCTATGTCTTATGGCACTAGATTCAAATGAGGTACAAAATAACTTCTCTATAAGCAATCTTACTTATAATGAATTAGAAGAGGCTATTTATGAACTTCATGATGATTATAATATTTTAAAAAATAAATTTAAGAAAACCGTGAAAGAGAATAATATTTTAAAAAGGAAATAGAGAGACTCACATAGGTGATATCAAAGGGAAGACCCTTGTTTGTGAAATAGACTAAATCGAGTCTCTTAAATTAAAACTACATGAAGCTCAAGAAGATCTACAAGAGAAGAGTTTTGAGTGTCAAACTCTCCAATAAGGATATGATCTTGCAAGAAATAGAACTATCATTGCCTCCCAAAGAGAAATTATAATCACCACTAAGTATAATGATCTTCTCACTAAATACAAAAGAGAAAAGAAAAATAATGTTAGCTCACATCATCACTCACATGGTACACATGATCAAAGAAACACACATATGAGACACAATATGCATGTTCATTATCTTATACTACATAGATTTCATGATCACAACCTACAACCACAAAGGAGGACCCATATGAAGAAGTCACATAACATTGCACCACATTATGATTTTTACTATAGATATCATGCCAAATATTGTGCTCAAAATACCTACTCTTCTTCATCATCTACTACTTGTCACTATTGCGATATGATTGGACACACCTCTTATAAATGTCAAGTTATGACTGATGACAACATGGGAAAAGTTAAATGGGCTCCTAAGACTAACCTTCAAGGACCCACGAGATCTTGGATACCAAAGCCAAAGTCTTCATCTTTAAATTGTATTGTAGGTGGACCCCCCATCATATTCTAGAAGCAAGTGGATTCTCGATAGCGGTTGCTCACGACACATGATCGGGGATGCCACTTTATTTGCAACGCTATCGATGAAAAAGGAAGGATATGTCTCTTTCGAAAACAACTTAAAAGGGAACATCATTGGTAACGGTAACATCGGTACCTCTCTCTATCCTTGTATTAACAATGTTGCTCTTGTTACTAATCTGAAGCATAATCTTCTCAGCATTAGCAATCTTATTGATAGTGGCTATGTAGTACAGTTCACTAAACACAAATGCCTTATTTTCGACGATACAAAAGGTACCTTAGTATATGAAGGCACTAGATAAAACAACATATATGTATTTTATCTTGTTAAAAGTACTAACAATGACAGGTGCTTAGTTTCTAAGAATGATGATAGCTGGCTTTGGCATAGAAGACTTGGACATGCCAACATGGACAATATTTCTCCTCTTGCCACCAAGAAACTTGTAAGAGGACTTTCCGACATTCCCATCAAGAAATATATGATTTGTGAAGAATGAGAAAAGTGTAAGTTGACAAAATCTTTCTTCAAATCAATAAACTCTGTAAGTACTACTAAACCTCTTCAACTCATTCACATGGATCTTTTTGGTCCTAATAGAGTCGCTAGTCTTGGTGAAAAAACTTTATGTCTTTGTTTTAGTTGATAATTTTTCGAGATTTACTTGGGTATTTTTTCTTACAAACAAAAGTGATACTTTCTATGAATTTGTTAATTTTTGCAAACGTGTTCAAAATGAGAAAGGCATTATGATCAACAAGATTCGTAGTGGTCATGGAGGAGAATTTGACAATATTGATTTTAAAAAATTTTGCACTAAAAATGGTTTTGGTCATAAATTTTCTTGTCCTCGTACTCCACAATAAAATGGTGTTGTAGAAAGAATGAATAGAACTCTTGGTGATATAGCGAGAGTCATGTTAAACCAATATAAGCTTCCTCGATATTTTTGGTCGGAAGTCGTTAATACGACATGTTATATTATAAATAAGGTGTTGATTAGACCTATTTCTAACAAAAATTCCTATGAGCTTTGGTTTAACAAAATTTTCTCTATTGATTTTTTTAAAGTTTTTGGTTTACTTGTTTTATCTTGAATACCAAGGATAACCTAGGAAAATTCGAAGAAAAAGCTAATGAAGGTATATTCCTTGATTATTCATTGCATAGTAAAGGTTTTCGTGTTTTCAACAAAAAGAGCCTTGTGGTTGAATAATGTAGCAATGTCTCTTTTAATGAGCTTAACACTGCCATATCTTGCTCTAATGATGATGATGATATCCCATGCAATTTGGAAAGTACCTCAATAGGAGAAAATGTTACTCCATCACCTAGTTGTGAAGTTAAGACCACATCTGGTATCTCTCATATAGAGACTTCTCCAAACAGCTTACCTAAGGAATTGAGATTTATCTCTCACCATCCCAAAGAGCTTATTCTTGGTAACCCTTCCACCGGCGTTTGCACTCGATCTTCTATAAGAGATCATTGTGCAAATGTTGATTTTATTTCCCAAATTGAGCCTAAAAATATTAATGATGCTTTTCTTGATGAATTTTGGATGCTTGCTATGCAAGAGAAACTAAATCAATTTGAACGAAACCATGTTTGGGACTTAGTTTCTAGACCCAATAACTATCCTATTATTGGGACTAAGTGGGTATTTCAAAACAAGCTTAATGATGATGGTTTTGTGACTCGAAACAAAGCACGGTTGGTTGCACAAGGTTATAATCAAGAAGAAGGTATCGACTATGAGGAGACATATGCACTTGTTGCTCGTTTAGAGTCTATTAGAATGCTTTGTACTTTTTCTTGTTTTAATAATTTTAAATTATTTTAAATGGATATTAAAAGTGATTTTCTAAATGGTGTTATCAAGGAGGAAGTTTATGTTAAACAACCTCCCAGTTTTGAGGATTTTTAATTTTTGGATCATGTTTTCAAACTTCGTAAGGCTCTCTTCGGCCTCAAACAAGCTCCACGTGCTTGGTATGAGCGTCTTAGTTCTTTTCTTCTTTCGCATAATTTTTTCAATGGCAAAGTCGACACTACTCTCTTTATTAAATCTCATAATGGTATATTATTATTAGTTCAAATTTAGGTTGATGATATCATTTTTAGCTCTACTAATAAAGTGCTTCGTAAAGAATTTGCAAAAGTCATGCACCTTGAATTTGAAATTAGTATGATGGGAGAACTCTCCTTCTTTCTTGGCCTTTAAATCAAGCAAAATCCTCAAGGAACCTTCATCAATCAACCCAAATACACAAAGGATCTTCTCAAGCGTTTTGACATGGAATCTTCGAAAACTATGAGAACTCTAATGGCCACTACAACAAAACTCGATCAAGATGATGACGATAAATCTGTTGACATTTGTAAGTATCGAGGTATAATAGGTAGCTTACTTTACCTAACTGTTACTCGTTCCGATATTATATTCAGTGTTTGTATGTGTGCACGTTTCCAAGCAAATTCTAAGGAATCACACTTATGTGCCGTTAAACGTATTTTTCGATATCTCAAAGGCACACTAAATATGGGTCTTTGGTATCCCAAAACCACATCCTTCGAGCTCTTGGACTATTCGGATGCAGATTTTACAGGATGCAAGATTGACAAAAAAGCACTAGCGGCACATGTCATTTTCTTGGGAAATCCATGGTCTCTTGGTTTAGAAAAAAGCAAAATTCTGTTGACCTTTCCACAACCGAAGCCGAATACATTGCGGCCGGGTGTTGTTGTGCACAAATTCTTTGGATGACACAAACTCTTAAAGATTATGGTATATCTTCTCGTACTATTTCTATAAAATGTGTAAACACTAGCACTATTAATCTTACTAAGAATCACATCTGTCACTCACGTACCAAACACATAGATATTATACATCACTTCTTACGTGATCACCAACAAAAAGGGGACATCCAACTAGAGTGTTTTGACACTATACACCAACTTGCTGACATCTTCACCAAACCTCTTGCTGATGATCGTTTCTCGTTCATTTACCGTGAAATAGGCCTTCTGAATTTATGTCATGCCCCAGTCCCAAAATATCGAGGGACTAGACACGTGGCAATGGCCAGCAGCACGCACCGATGGACAAACCCAATTTAATGGATCCATCGGGGCATACTTAAGCTGTAAAACAATAGTCAGGGGTCTAAATCTACTAATCTCATCCACAGAAAAGATAATAAAATCAACAGCAATAAAGAAAGTAAATCAAACATCCAGTCACATCAAAGTAATTCGGGGTACAACTCGAAATAAAGTCTGTTTACACAAGTTCAATTAAACATGAAAATAAAGAGTTTCTTTGCCATAAAAATCTGAGCATGGAGAAGAAGATGTTCAGGAGAAGTCCTCAGCTATCACCTCGTCCTCAGGTACTGGTACTGTTCCGAGAAGTGCACCTGTTCCGTATACCTCTGGATAAACTTCGTCTGCAAGTCCTGGGGACATAATCCGGATCCAGGTCCTCAGGGGACATAGCAAGGTACAAGAAAGCACAAGCCAAAATAAATGCAGTAAAGTAAATAATGAAACAATAGGGTCAACTATATAACCATCTATGTGAAATGCAAGTTGAGAGCATCACTAGAACTTAGGCTGATACCACTACAAGCTCTGTGTCGGAGAGCCGGTAGCAGTTATACTATGCTATATAATTTACTATGATATGGCCTATATATATAATCAGCCTGTAGCCTGTGTGTCTCTCCCCACCCAATGTAATCATACGTATTATGTCCACGATGCCTCATGTCCACGTCACGTACGATCATATCTAATGCAGTAAGTCTGACTATGTCTATGAATATAACATCTAGGATTTTAATATATATTGTCTATGCCAATCCTGCAACCTACACAGAATCACCTTGAATATTTCAGGAAGATTCTGTTTTATGATCTGTGTCAGGTGTCCTGGGTATAACGTACTTGATAAATTAAGTACGAGAAATGTGAAGGTTCACGAATGTCCATCTCTATATGACTTTACACAACACCGCGTACGGTGTTGGCACCCGACTATTAATCGGACGCTAAGTAAGTCACTCGGTCCTAGGTCAAGCATGCTCAATAATGTATATATAATCAAAGGAATAATAACAAGAACTGCATAGATTGGCAAGGTACACTTGCCTGGGTTTCCGGTTCCAATTGCGGCTCTGACTTCCACAGAATTTGCAGGCAGTACTCCGGTTGCTGAAACAAATATCACCATCAGATCCAGAAAATATAAATCAGCTAGAAACGCCTGTCCTTGAGTCCAATTTGGAGACAAGGACAAAAATGACATTTCAGGGCAAAACAGGGTCCAAATGTGGGCCGCTTTGCACCGAAAAATACGTCAGGGTCAAAGGTCTCCAAAATAGTCCAACTTAGTGTCAACAAGTCAGGAACGATGATACGAACCCAACGAAACTTCCAGAATTGGATTTCGATGAGCCGTTCTCAAAATCGCCAGTCAAGTGGAGCCTGTGGGGCCCACGACACGCAATTTTGTCAAAGTTCTCAGAATCGAACCAAACTTGGCTCACAGGACCAGCTTATTGCTACGAGTCCGATGGCGCAAGTTTCGTCTCGATCCGAAGTGTATACACTAAGTTACAGCGAGATACAGAAAGGTCGGATACGGGACGGTGTTCGCGGATACGCACTGATTCCGGTGTGCACGCACATCCGAATCAGCTTCTGCGAAATCTCGCACGTCCGCATCAACGACGCGCACGTATCTGTGAAGAACGCACGCGACCAAGTCGTCCCGTTTGGGGGGGCGCACTCAGTTCCGGGGTAAAATAGGACGTTGGTTTTTCTTTTTTGGATCGCGGTTCGCGATCACCACAGGACGCGATGCACCGAGCGGTTTACACGGGCACCGAGGGGGTCATGCAGGCTACACGATGAAACTGACAGAATTGAAAATGGGTAACCGAGCAGAGAGTTACGGGTACCTGAACAGGGCCTGAAAAACCGAGAATTATTCGTGTCCGACACGTGTCCGACACGTGCTTCAACACTGTTCTGTGTCGCGACCGGTTTCTAGGGTTACGGTTCAAACTCAGGCGGCCGGAGGCGGCCGGGGACGGCGCCGCAGGGCTGGAGCCGGTCGAGGAAGGTGCTGCGACGCACTGAGAGGCGGCGCAGGCGGCCGGGCGGAGCGGGGCGGCCGGAGCTGCTACTGGGTCGGGTCTGCTGGAGGCTAGGGCTGAGGAGTCGGGCCGGGAGGCAGCGGCGAGGGGAGAGGGAGGCGGTGGCGCTGGGGTTCTGGGCTTTGGCCGACGAGGCGATGGCGGTCCGCGGTGGTGACTGGAGTCGGGTGGAGAGCCGGAGAGAGGAGGGGATTAGGGTTTGGCTGGGGCGGTTTATATAGAGATGTGGAGGGAGGCGGATGGCTGGAGGTTGCGGCCGGCGGAGGCGAGGGGCGGGGGTTACACGAAAGAGGGAGCGGCGCATGGCAACGAACGGCCGGCAGGGAATTGTCGACCGTTCGTTTGGGGGGAGAAGGAGATAGCGGGTCGGGTCGGGTACTGGCGGGTCGGGCCTGACCCGGATCCGACCCGCTAAGGGGGTTGGGCCGGTTCGGTCCAAGTTTTGGGTTTGGGTTGGTTTATTTAATTGGTTTAATTAATTAATTAATTTAAAATAGTTTTTAGGACTTTTTAAAGGCTTCTGGGGTCCAATAAATTTCCGAAAAATTACCTTATGTCTAGTTTTTTATTTTACACCATAAAATATTATTTTTATAATATTTTAATATTATTTAACAGTATTTAAAAATTATTTAATAATTCAAACACCTGTATTTAATTTCAGAAAATTCCTAGAAAATTCCAGAAAATTGTCAAAAAATTCAAATTTAAAAATTCTTGAAAATCAGGGGGTTTACTATTTATCTCCATCCTCCTAAACCAAAAACCTTTAGTATTTTTTTCATTTCTGTAATTTTTTTGAAATCGGTATACCGGCGGTATACTTCAGTATACCGGCGGTATACCGATTCGCGAAAATAGCCAACGTCCAGGTCTGCTATTGTACTTTCTGTACTTTTTTTATTTTCTTTCTTCTCCAAACTTATTTTGTGGGGCCCACTCTTTTCAAATATCTTCCTCTTTTTGGTATCTTTTATTCCCCACTTTATTTTCTCTTTCCAACAAACATAACTTCCTATCCTTTCATATCCCTTCATATCTTTTCCTTTTCCATCACCTTTTTGACCCTATCTCTTCCGTCTCTCTAACCAACCATCACATTTAATGCTTCCTCCCCTCCCTTCCTCTTCTCACACGTTACATCTTCCTTCCCTCTATTAAACCCCATATTTTTTGATCCTCCTCCTTGTGTTTCTTTCTAAAAAAAAAAAAAAACCTTCACAACCATGTTCAACCCAAGCTTGCACGCTCCTCCTCCTCTATTAATCCTTTTCGGCCTTCACCATTGCAAGCTGGCGACTACGACCGGAAGCTATTTAAATCTGCAGACGCCATCGATGCCTGGTTCCAAACCTTTCACTCCAAGAAGATTTTTGACAGGAAACCTATCCACTTCAACATCTTTGACGAACAACTAAGACTATTTGAGGCTGCTGGTATCGCAACCATCCTCACTCGATCCATTTGCGTCTATTCTGATGCCGTGAGGATGTTCGACTGTAATCTTATCCCAGATTTGGCACACAATGCTGTTGAAACTCTGGTAAACGGATGATACTTTTGCCTTACCGCCAAAGACATTGCGAACTTTCTCGGGTTTCCTAATCGCGGTGATGCACTCCCTACTCTTGCTACCCTAACTCCTACCCCTGATCTCTCTTTCAACACTTTTTGTCGCATTATTTGCAAAGGTCCTAACCCTCCCCCACTACCCACTCTTTCCAAACAACTTGAGCATTTTTACTATGACCTACATCACATCGTATGTCACACTGTCATTCCTAAGTCTGGAAATTATGATGCTATCACCTCTGATGCGCTTGTGTGCATGTATCATCTGTTTACTCATAAAATATGGTCCATTCCAAAAATTATCTTGAACTCCATTATGGTTGTCCACTCATCTTCCAAGAAAGCCATACATTTTGCCATGTTCATTACCCTCATTTTAGAAGCAAAAGACGTGGATCTTTATCTTTTCTATTCTCAGGACCCTTCTACTTGTAGTACCTCAAATCCTGATCCGATCGGGATGTGCACTACGTAATTGGGCTTGTGGCTAGTCCGTCTAAGTCGTAGCTTAGATCTTCGGCATCTTCTTGCCACGGACGAAATGCGATGATCCTTTCCAACTCATGGAAAGGCCTCTATTGAAACGAGTCCAATAGTTTTCGTGTTTGGTTGCTTGGTTTTCTTGATTATCGCTTTGGGATTTTGATTTGGTGTTGCTTTCGATTTGCTTGGTTTTCGCTGCTGGTTTTATCGTTTGGAGCTTTGATTCTTGGGGAGTTCGGCAAGGAAGGATAGGCAAGATTTCTAATTGGTGCTCGTGCTGTGCAGGTCCGCGTCACTGACGTTTGATCGTCGCTAGGCGGGATTCCTTGTTTCAGCTACCTTTTTCCTTAACTAGTGAGTGGTTTGGGCCCTTCTTTCCTACTTCTCCACGCCCATATCTCTAATGTCTCAAACGTTCACTCGATGATGCCCGGTTGGACGCCTAGGAAATCCTTTGCCACAATGCATGCCAGCCACTAAGAAAGGAACATGGGATTTATAGACTAATTTTACTATATGCTTGCACACCTTATAACTTGAGTTTGTTTATAAAGGGAATTGGTTGTTGGTTGCGGCCTAGTGCCTCGGATTGAGTTTGGACCTATGGGATACCAAAATCGGAATACCGCATTGAGAAAATATGAACTGTTGCATAAGATATATATTGCTGCTTTACTTCTTTGTTTATTTCGATGCATTGTATGATAATATGGATTGTTCATGCATTTGCATGGTCTGGGATAACTTGTATACAAGGTTTAGCATTTCCTCGAAACGGCATTCCAGGGCACTGAAACCGTATCGATCCGGAGGAAAATATTTGATTCGTGCTAGTCACGATGCATTGCGGGACCTCCATCAGGGCTTGCTACCCGGGCTGATAAGGCGCACCGTTAATGCTTGGAATATGTCCCTAAGGTGTCGATCACACCAATGACCGTATAGAATAGAATACATGCTAATTTATTGTCTTGTGCAGATGGTAAGTATACTTGTATTTCATTGCAGGAAAGGCGTGCATCGGTTGAGTAAGCAACCTATGTGCTGGTTGGATTCTATGTTATTTTTATTCCTATCAAAACATGCAACTGATATGAATTGAATTCACTTGCTTCTTTATAGAAGTTCATCTTAATGCATGCTCACCCCTAATAAGCTAGTGTCAATTTAGTCGAGTGGGTTCATCCCGCTCACCAGTACAAGTTGAGTACTGACCCACGTTGTGGGCAACTATTTCAGGCACTCAGACGGTGCAACGCTAGTGGATAGACGAGGAGGCGTTAGGAGCACCTCTATTTTGAAGTATAGTTTGAGTCAGATCATTTTTGAGGCTTGGACTTTCAACCTATACAAGGGCGTAATGTATGAACGACGTGGACAATCTGATGGAGCGTGCCCTGCCTTTTAAGTTATCTTTTGTAATACAAATCAAGTAGCCGAGAGGCGCATCAATGTAAACTCTATGTAAATTACTCTAAATTATCAATGAAAAAGTATGTTTCTTCCTGCACTTGTGTTCAAATATCTGTGAATGTGTTTTCTAAATTGTGTTTCAAAATGGGTTCCTAACACTGCAAGTTTTTGCCTTGTACGAGCGCAACTCCAGGCTCGTACGGCATCACGCCCCAGCGAGGACGAATCGGTTCTGTAAAGGATTCAGCGAGGACGATTGACCCTTTCGGGATCGGGGCATGACATATTGGTATCAGAGCTTAGGCTTTACTTCCTTGGGATTTCAAAAGATTATAAAGGAGTTTGATGCACCTCTCAAATGAGTTGCGTTCGGCGTCCGCTGCATGAGATGGGTCGCCTATACAATGAGCCCATAGATATAAAATCTATCATTTTTGGAGTGTTAACAAGCTACTCTTTTTTGTAGCCATGGCTAAGAAAAATACTGCAACTGCCAGCAGTGCTCAGCCTATTCAGAGTGATCCAGCAAGTTCAGGAGAATCCGGAGGAGCGGGTTCAACCGGTATGGCGGAACGGCTTATGCATCTCATGGAGGTACAGCAACAACAAGCCGTTACACAACAGGCACAGTTTGTTGCTCAACAGAAGCAGATGGATACCATAATGCAGCTGATTGCATCCATGGTACCCAGTAAAGGGGGAGCCACAGTGACGCCTGTCACGTCGCCGGCCGTGGCGGTAGAAGATGAGTCAGAAGAGACTCAGCCTCCAGCAAGGAACTCCTGCCGTACAACAGAGTTCACTAAAATGCATCCGCCAACATTCAACGGACGAGCAGAACCGGATGTGGTGATGGGGTGGATTGCTAAGCTGGAAGGACTCTTCAACCTGGTTGGCATCAGGGGATCCAAGCGAGTGGCCTGTGCATCGGTTCAGCTGGAACTGCGTGCGCATGATTGGTGGGAGGCCACTAAGCAAGGGATTTATGATGCTAATCCCAACTGTAAAATTACCTGGGAAATGTTCAAATCTGCATTCATTGAACAATATATCCCCCGAGCAGTGCGGCAACAAAAAGAAGACGACTTTAGCAATCTAGTACAAGAAAGTTTGTCTGTCGATGATTATGATTCAGTGTTTGCTAAACTGGCTAAGTTTGCTGGGCACTTCCTGCCTAACCAGCAGGCGTGGTGCTATCGTTTTCAGAAGGGTTTGAATGATGATTTGTGCAGGGACGTCATCAACCAGAGATGCCAAACCTACAGGGAATGTTACGAAGCCGCCCTGAATAGCGAGCAGATCTTTGGGCGCAATCCCCCAAAGGTCGATGTGCAAACCTTTCGTGCCAATAACAGCAAACAACCTAAGGAAACGGGAGGGTCTGGAGCACAAAAGCGCCCGCATACATCATAAAATAGGGGTCCATCCCAGGCACCGCACTGCCATAGGTGCGGCAGGCTAGGGCATCGAATAAATGAATGCCGGGCTAGAGGGTGTTTTAAATATGGTCGTCTGGACCACAAACACTTTAACTGTTGTGAGGGCAGACCGAATCATAACAACAGGAACAACGGGAATCATAACAACGAAAATCAGAATAGGGGGCCTCCAGCAAGTGATGCCAATGCTGTGCTAGTAAACCCACGACGCCAGGGTGCTCAAGGCCGAGTCTATGCACTGACTCGGGATGAGGCATCTGTATCAGAAACTTTTGTGATAGGTAATTTACTTTTCAGAGATTTGCCCGCTAGAGTCTTATTCGATTCAGGTTCTACGCATAGTTTCATATCTGCTGATTTTACTATTGAGCATAAATTAGCTTCTACTCCTTTAAATATGAACCTTTGCGTGAGTACCCCTTCGGGAGTTGACATGCCCGCCCATGCGATCTGTAGGGATGGTTATATCTGCATCGGAGGAAGAAAGCTTTTCTTAGATGTCATTGTACTAGACATCAAGGATTACGATATTATTCTCGGGATGGACTGGTTGGGTGCTTGCCATGCAACAATCGAGTGCACGGAGAAGCGAGTCATATTCCATCTACTCGGCGAGGCAGACTTCTACTATTCGTGCAGCACTGCACCGAAGACGGCAATGGTAATATCAGTAATTTCGGCTAGGCGTATGTTGCATTCGGGCTGTGAATGGTACTTAGCTTCTGTTCGAGGCACCCGGCAGGAATATACAGATACAGCTCAGGCTGAAGTCATAGCAGATTTTCTCGACGTGTTCCCAGATGAGCTGCCTGGAATGCCTCCTGATCGTGAGATCGAATTCAGCATTGACACTTTTTCGGATTCACGACCGATATCAAAGGCACCTTATCAAATGGCCCCAGCAGAGCTGAAAGAACTTAAGGTTCAGTTACAAGATCTGTTGGACCGAGGATACATTCGTCCAAGCATTTCTCCGTGGGTTGCTCCGGTGCTGTTCGTGAAGAAGAAGGATGGATCCATGCGGCTGTGTATTGACTACCGAGAACTGAATAAAGCAACTGTGCGGAATCAGTATCCATTGCCAAGGATAGATGACTTGTTTGATTAGCTACAAGGTGCAACAGTTTTCTCTAAAGTTGATCTCAGGTCAGGGTATCACCAGTTAAAAATCAAATCAGATGATATTAAAAAATCTGCTTTCAGAACCCGTTACGGACACTATGAGTTTCTCGTGATGTCCTTCGGTTTGATGAACGTCCCTGCAGCTTTCATGTATCTAATGAACCGCGTATTTCGGCCATTTGTGGATAAGTTTATGGTCGTGTTCATAGACGATATACTAATCTATTCCAAGAACGAGACGGAGCACATGGAACACCTGAAGATCGTGCTGCAGACATTATGAGAGCATCAGTTGTTCGCTAAGCTCAGCAAGTGTGAGTTCTGGTTGAACAGCGTGGCGTTCCTTAGTCATGTCATCTCGGCAGAAGGCGTCGCTGTAGACCCGAAGAAAATAGAGGCGGTGGTGGACTGGAAATAACCTACGTCAGCCAGCGAAGTTCGAAGCTTTCTGGGCCTACCGGGATACTACCGTAGGTTCATGAAGGATTTTCTAAACTGGCCTCGCCTATGACTCGCCTTACTCAGAAAGGGATTGCATACGAATGGGGTGATGACTGCGAAGCCAGCTTTCGAGAACTTAAGCGGCATCTTATTTCAGCTCCGATTCTTGCACTTCCAGATGGGGTAGAGGAGTTTGAGATATACATTGATGCTTCAGGACTCGGCTTAGGGTGTGTGCTCATGCAGAGGGATAAGGTAATATCGTACGCCTCCAGGCAACTGAAGCCGCACAAGAAAAACTACCCGACGCATGATCTGAAATTGGCGGCAATTGTATTTGCACTGAAGTTATGGAGGCATTATCTTTATGGTGTTGCTTGCAAAATCTTTACGGATTACAAGAGCCTCAAGTACCTATTCACCCAGCGGGAATTGAACCTCCGGCAGCGGCGTTGGCTAGAACTGATTAAGGACTATGACCTAACGATCGCGTATACACTGGATAAGGGAAACGTCGTTGCTGATGCTCTGAGTCGGAAGCACGTGGGCTCGTTATCCATAAACAACCGTTTACTTCGAGATCTTGAGGCGATGGGCATCGAGTTTCGAGTTCGGCATCAAGGAGTACAGCTGGCACCACTCCATCTTGAACTGAGTTTACGTGAGAAAATCAAATCAGCTCGGGAGGGCGATCAGTTCCTAGCGAAGGTACGCGGACTGATCTCGGCGGGGAAGACGTCTGATTTTGTGGCAGACGAAGATGGTGCCTTACAGATGAAAGGAAGGCTATGTGTTCCTAGCGACCCAGAACTCCGAAGGAAAATTATGGCGGAAGCACACTACGCGAAGTATTCTTTGCATCCTGGGACCACTAAGATGTACAAGGACTTGCGCGGGACCTTCTGGTGGCACGGTATGAAGCGGGATATGGCGACCTTTGTGTCACAGTGCATGGCCTGTCAACAGGTTAAAGCTGAACATCAGAGGCCCGGCGGGGAGCTACAGAACCTCTCTATTCCCGAGTGGAAATGGGACAACATCACTATAGATTTTATTGTAGGATTTCCGAAGACGCCACGGGGGCATGATTTGATTTGGGTCATAGTTGATCGTTTGACCAAATTAGCCTACTTTCTTCCTATAAAAGTTACTTGGAGCGTCGATCGGTTAGCACAAATTTACATAGATGAGATTGTTCGATTACACGGAGTACCTGCCTCAATCGTTTCTGACCGTGACGGACGTTTCTTATCTCATTTCTGGACTAGCCTACAGTCTGCTTTGGGGACCAAGCTATAGTTCAGTACCGCATATCACCCGCAGACTGACGGACAGACAGAAAAGATAAATCAGATACTTGAAGATATGTTACGGCTGTGTGCTATCGATTTAAAGACTAGTTGGGACACGCATCTTCCATTGGCAGAGTTTGCGTACAACAACAGCTACCAATCGAGCATCCAGATGGCACCGTACGAAGCACTATATGGGCGAAAGTGTCGATCTCCAATCTGTTGGGACGAAGTCGGCGAGCGACAGGTACTCGGGCCAGAGCTGGTAGAGCAGGCAGTTGAGAAAGTTTGCTTGATTCGGGAAAGACTTTGCACAGTACAGAGCCGACAGAAAAGTTATGTTGATGCACATCGAAGGCCTTTGGAGTTCATGGTCGGGGATCATGTCTTCTTGAAAGTGACGTCGATGCGTGGGGTGATGCGTTTCGGCGTGAAGGGCAAACTGAGTCCCCGGTTTGTTGGCCCCTTTGAGATACTGGAATGAGTGGCAGTTGTGGCGTACCAGATTGCACTACCTCCCGCTTTGGCTGAAATGCATGACGTATTCCACGTTTCTCAACTTCGGAAGTATGTGCATGACTCGAGTCATGTGGTTAGCTTTGAGCAATTGGAACTGCGCACGGACTTGTCGTACTCAGAAGAACCGGTGCAGATCCTAGATCGTAAGAAAAAAGTACTTCGCAACCGTACGATGTCCTTGGTTCGCGTGCTATGGCGGAACCATTCAGTTGGGGAATCAACTTGGGAGATGGAATCGGAGATGAAGGAGAAGTATCCTTCATTGTTCATTCAGTCGGAGGTAGGGCCTTGTTCTTAAGTTTCGGGGCGAAACTTTTTCTTAGTGGTAAATTATGTAGTGCCTCAAATCCCGATCCGGCCAGGATGTGCACTACGTAATTGGGCTTGTGGCTAGTCCGTCTGAGTCGTAGCTTAGATCTTCGGCATCTTCTTGCCACGGATGAAATACGATGATCATTTTCAACTCATGGAAAGGCCTCTATTGAAACGAGTCCAATAGTTTTCGTGTTTGGTTGCTTGGTTTTCTTGATTGCCGCTTTAGGATTTTGATTTGGTGTTGCTTTCGATTTGCTTGGTTTTTGCTGCTGGTTTTATCTTTTGGAGCTTTGATTCTTGGGGAGTTCGGCAAGGAAGGATAGGCAAGATTTCAAATTGGTGCTCGTGTTGTGCAGGTCCGCGTAACTGACATTTGATCGTCGCTAGGCGGGATTCCTTGTTTCAGCTACCTTTTCCCTTAACCAGTGAGTGGTTTGGACCCTTCTTTCCTACTTCTTCACGCCCACATCTCTAATGTCTCAAACGTTCACTCGATGATGCCCGGTTGGACGCCTAGGAAATCCTTTGCCACAATGCATGCCAGCCACTAAGAAAGGAACATGGGATTTATAGACTAATTTTACGATATGCTTGCACACCTTATAACTTGAGTTTGTTTATAAAGGGAATTGGTTGTTGGTTGCGGCCTAGTGCCTCGGATTGAGTTTGGACCTATGGGATACCAAAATTGGAACACCGTATTGAGAAAATATGAACTGTTGCATAAGATATATATTGCTGCTTTACTTCTTTGTTTATTTCGATGCATTGTATGATAATATAGATTGTTCATGCATTTGCATGGTCTGGGACAACTTGTATACAAGGTTTGGCATTTCCTTGAAACGACATTCTTGGGCACTGGAACCGTATCGATCCGGAGGGAAATATTTGATTCGTGCTAGTCATGATGCATTGCGGGACCTCCAGCAGGGCTTGCTACCCGGGCTGATAGGGCACACCGTTAATGCTTGGAATATGTCCCTAAGGTGTCGATCACACCAATGACCGCATAGAATAGAACACATGCTAATTTATTGTCTTGTGCAGATGGTAAGTATACTTGTGTTTCATTGCAGGAAAGGCGTGCATCGGTTGAGTAAGCAACCGATGTGCTGGTTGGATTCTATGTTATTTTCATTCCTATCAAAACATGCAACTGATATGAATTGAATTCACTTGCTTCTTTATAGAAGTTCATCTTAATGCATGCTCGCCCCTAATAAGCTAGTGTCGATTTAGTCGAGTGGGTTCATCCCGCTCACCAGTACAAGTTGAGTACTGACCCACGTTGTGGACAACTACTTCAGGCACTCAGACGGTGCAACGCTAGTGGATAGACGAGGAGGCGTTAGGAGCACCTCTATTTTGAAGTATAGTTTGAGTCAGATCATTTTTGAGGCTTGGACTTTCAACCTATACAAGGGCGTAATGTATGAACGACGTGGACAATCTGATGGAGCGCGCCCTGCCTTTTGAGTTATCTTTTGTAATGCAAATCAAGTAGCCGAGAGGCGCATCAATGTAAACTCTATGTAAATTACTCTGAATTATCAATGAAAAAGCATGTTTCTTCCTGCACTTGTGTTCAAATATCTGTGAATGTGTTTTCTAAATTATGTTTCAAAATGGGTTCCTAATACTGCAAGTTCTTGCCTTGTATGAGTGCACTCCAGGCTCGTACGGCATCACGCCCCAACGAGGACGAATCGGTTCTGTAAAGGATCCAGCGAGGACGATTGACCCTTTCGGGATCGGGGCGTGACATTACTCACCTAACCAAAAGCCCGATCTTTCACTTATATTCCACCTACCTCTCAACCATCGGGTTCCCAAACTCAAAATCCTGCTGTAGACGCTCCGTCCTCTACTTCCCAGGCACGTTATATGCGTCTCTCCCAACACTACTTTGATATGCGGATGGTTCGGGCTGAAGAGAGGAAGCAAGCCAACACCCTCGGCCTTGGGAATCTGATCCACAATGTGCTTCATGACCAATCTTATTTTATTCAACGCACTATTCAGGACATGAATGCCTATCTTGACCTTAACATTCGTGATCCTGATTTTGCGGGCCCTCGTTTTACTGATCCCAATGTCTATGGATTCATGTACCCTGAAGGCATTGATCCTTCCGGAGTATATCCTACTCCTCCTCCTAATGGTAATGGTGATGGCGACGATGGTGAAAACGTATAGCTTCTTTTTGCAAGAGGGCAGGGTGGTTCTTGATTCAGTTGGTGTGATGATGGTCTAGCTGGTGTTTTCTTTCGGTTGTTTTCTAGTTGTCTTTTATGTTAAGTCTTTTGTGGTCCTACGGGGACTAGGTGTGGTTTGTTGTCCCAGCAAGAACTATATATGTTTTGGATTTTTTTGTTCAACGGCCTGAGTATCTGTAAGCCCCCTGATTTTCATGAATTTCTAATTTGGGTTTTTATCAATTTTCTGAAATTTTTCGGGATTCTCTGTAATTAAAACCTAGGCCTTTGGCAATTTAATAATTTTTAATTGCGGTTAATTCATGTTAAAATATTATGAAAATAATATTTTATGGGGTAAAATGGAAAACCGGACATAGGGTAATTTTTCATAAATTTATTGGACTCCGAAAATCCGTTTAAAGCCCTAAAGACCCATGTAGAATTAAACCCGTGCCAACGCCCGACATCCCCATGAGAGCCGAGGCCAAGCCCACGGAGCGTTGACCCAGCCCAAATCCTAGGTCAAACCCTACTCCAATTTCTGTATGTATAAATACATAATTTTTCTAGTTCTTTCTCCACAAAGAAAAAGAAAAGAAAAAGAAGAAAACAAATTACTAAAAATCCCAATCCCAAATCCCTAATTCCTAACCCTAACCCTAACCCTGGCCGCTCCCTCCGCCGACCAAGGCCACCCCCGCCGGAGCCGATCACTCCAGCCTGAACCCTAACCCCATCTCCCCTTCTCCCCCGCTCACAGCCGACCGAACCCTAGCCTACTCCCCTCGTCGTCGAATTCTCCCCCAATCTCCCAGCCGTCGACCACCACCCTCCGGTCCCCGCTCGACGAAACCCTAACCACCCTCACAATCTCCTCCACCCTGTTCCCCCGCTGCCGGAGCCCTAGACGAGCCGCTGACCCCTCACCGTCGAACCACTCCCCGTCGACGACTCCCTCTTCTCCGCCCTAACCTCCACCTCGCGCTGCCCGGACGCACCCCGATCCCCTCTCCGCCTATCGCCTCCCCGCTCACAGAGACCTAGCCGCCCTCGACCCGCCGCCTTGCGCCTCCGCCAGCAACTCTCCAACCCATCCGTCTCCTCAGCCTCGAGAGACCAGGCCGCCCCGCTGCGCCGCTGCCCCGTCGGAGAGCACTGCGCCGACGAATCCCTCCCACTCTTCTCCTCCATCTTTCCCAGCGCCGCCCGAGGGCCGTAGCACCGACGACGGAGCCGACTCCCTGACCTACTGAACTCAGCCGCCGCAGACCTAGCCGACCTCGTCGAACCCGAGCCCGGCTCCCTCTGGCGAAGCCCCCGCCGCTGGCCGCCTGAACCCTAGCACGACAGGATACAGTTCATGTCGGACACAGTAACAGAACCGTGGACAGAGACACAGGACGCAGGACACAAAGGACCCCCTCGGACGCGGGAAATCGGTCTTCACGGAGCCCTGTTCAGGTACCGATTTCTTTCACCTCGCAACTCCGTTTTTAATTCCGTCAGTTGCTACGCGTAGACTGTATAACCCTCTCGGTGACCGTGCAATCCGCTCGGTGCATCACGTCCTGTGGTGATCGCACACCGCGATCCAAAAACAGGAAAAATAACGTCCCGTTTCACCCCGGAACTGAGTGCGCCCCGCCAAACGGGATGACTTGGTCGCACGCGGTCTTTACCGAACCGTGCGCGTCGATGATACGGTCGTGTGGGATTTCGCAGAAGTCGATTCGGAGGTGCGTGTACCCCGGAATCAACGCGTATCCGCGAACACCGTCCCGTATCCGTCAGTTCTGGAACACGTTGTAACTTTGTGTACACATGTCGGATCAAGACGAAACTTATGCCATCGGACTCGTAGCGATACGCTGGTCCTGTGACCCAAGTTTGGTTCGATTCTGAGAACGTTGACAGAATCGCGTATCGTGGGCCCCACATGCTCCACTTGACGGGCGATTTTGTGATCGGCTCATCGGAATCCAATTCTGGAAATTTTGTTGGGTTCGTATCATCGTTCCTGACTTGTTGACATTAAGTTTGACAAATTTGGAGACCTTTGACCCTGACACGCTTTTCGGTGCAAAGCAGCCCACATGTGGACCCCGCTTTGGTCCGGAAAATGTTATTTTTACCCTTGTGTCCAAATTGGACTCAAGGACAGGCGTTTCTAACTATTTGATATTTTTTGAATCTAATGGTGATGTTTATTTCAGCAACCGGAGTAGTACTAGCAGATCACACTGAGACCAGAGCTACAGTTGGAGCCAGGACCCCAGGCAAGTGTACCTTGCCAAAACTTGCAGCTTTGCTACTTATTTCCTTGACTTAGTTATATATCAGTGGGAAAGTATACCTTGCCAACTTTACATTTCTTGTTGCATTTTTCCTTGATTCATTTACATTATTGTGCATGCTTAACCTAGGACCGTGTGACGTACTTAGCGTCCGATTATCAGTCGGGTGCCAACACCGTACGCGGTGTTGTGTATTGTCATCTAGAGATGGATATCCGTGACCCCTTGCATTCTTGTACTTGTCTTATCAAGTACACTATGGCCCAGGATACTTGACACTATTCATGAGACAGGATCTTCCTGAGATAATCATGGTGATTCTGTATAGGATACAGGACTTAACATTGATATTATATTCTTAGACATTAGATGACTTGTGCATTAGATATGATTGTGCCTGACATGGACATGAGGCATCATGGATATGAGACGTGTGATTACATTGGGTGGAGAGAGACACACAGGCTACAGGCTGACCATATATATACACCCCTATTATTGTGAGGCACAAGACTCTGAAGCCCGAGCTTGGCCCATTACTCATTATTACTGCTGCTACCGGCTCCCCGACACAGAGCTTGTAGCGGTGTTAGCCTGAGTTCTAGTGCTGCTCTCATCTTGTATATCACTAGCTGGTTATTTAGTATTCCCTTATTGTTCCATCTATTGCCGGAGAGACCCACAGGCTACGGGTTGATTATGTTATGCCGGCTACTCAGTCTCCCGCTGAGCTAGACCACCTCATGATATCACTGCTACCGGCTCCCCTACACAGAGCTTGTAGTAGTTTCAACCTGAGTACTATTGATATTCTCTCTTGCATTTCACATAGATGGTTATATAGCTTACCCTATTTATTTCATTCTCTGCTGCACTGCATTTATTTTGGCTTATATTTTCTGTACCTTGCTGTCCCCTGAGGACCTGGATCCGGACTTTGTCCCCAGGACTAGAAGAGGAGATCCACCTAGAGTTATACAGCACAGGAGCATTATCAGGAGCAGAAGCAGGAACAGGAGCTGATACAGGAGCTGTACCGACACCTGAGGGCGAGATTGTGCTAGAGGACTTCTCCTGGGTATTGCCTTGAGATACTCATTTATTTCTATTTCCAGTTCCTTTATTTTCCAGTCTATTGCATTGCTGTATCAGGCTTGTTCTCGGATTATTCTCCGAGACACTGTTATTGAGATTGTTAGTTATTTCCTTAGTATTTATTCTGGCATTGGATCTATGATTATCTGTTGTGGATGAGATTAGATAGACTGTGACTTGTATTATTGGACCTACTTATCCTTATATTATAGCTTAAGCATGCCCCGATGGATCCATTAAATTGGGTTTGTCCATCGGTGTGTGCTTCTGGCCATTATCACGCGTCTGGTCCCTCGGTATTTTGGGACTGGGGCGTGACATAGTTTTTGTGGTGGCCCATGCAGGTCAACGACTAAATTATTCGGTTTTAACTTAGGGACCAAGCAAGCCTGCAATAAGAATAGGATAAGTTTATAGGATCTCATCCACTTACTTGAATCGTTCTTAACATCTATATCGGATTCAAATTAATTTCTTGACTCGTATCCTGCCATGATTCCTGAGCGCCCTTATAGTTATTTTGGTTGCAGAGAAATGAATCCCCAAGTCGGCGAAGAGACTCATCCAGGAACACCACAAGGTGTTGTGGTTACCCAGAAGATGAAGTGACACCAGTTAGTGAAGGTCCATCATCACAGCAAGCAAGTCAGCCTGCCTCGAGAATCCAGGAAGACGTTCCACCATCGACGCAGTTGGCTCCACCAATGCCTACCGTTCCACAAGGGCAGGATATGGACGAACAACAAATGTTTCGAATGTTCTACGCAATGATGCAAGCCCATCAGAAGGTTCAGGAAGAAGCTCAGCAGATCCAAGTGGAGAAGTTCATCGATAGATTCAGCTCAGAGTTACGGAAGTTAATCAGCCCCGCTGCAACTACCTTGGACGAGGATGTTCTTACTACACCAAGACCCATGGAGGGCGACACCAGGATAGGGTCCAGCCAGAAGCGGCCGTATGTATCAGCACCAGACCAAGCACAACAAAAAAGAGTTGCAAAGCGACCACAGATTAATCCACCACCAAGAGCAGCACCCAGAGCCTCATTCCTTCCTACTTGTTACTATTGTGGCAAGATAGGCCATATTGAAAAAGAATACAGACGCAAGTTAGGATTATGCTTGATTTGCGGAACCAGTCAATACTTCGCTAGGGACTGTTCTCAGCATCGAGAGAAAGCAGTGATGATTCATCAACCAGCCACATCAGCACCAGCCGGAGCACCCCAGGAAGAAATTGCAAAGAAGTCTCACATGCACCAGCCACCAGAAGCACCTCCGCAAGTACTGCCTGTCTGTCCATATTGTCGCAAGCAAGGCCATATTGAGAATGAGTGCAGACGCAAAAGAAAATTATGCTTAGCTTGCGGATCCAGTCAGCATTTAAAGAAGGAATGCCCCGAACGTCGAGACAGAGCACCAATGAATAACCAACAAGCGTTACCAGCACCAAGGCCAGCCTCTCCAGCATTGGAAGCACCGCAAACGAGAGTTCAAGGAGTCAGACCACCAGCCCCAGAAGAGAATCAGCCAAGGCCACCATTGGCACCACAAGCAACACTCTTCCAACAGGCTCAACAGCAGCAGAGGAATCTACTGCCAGAACGTGAACAAGCTCCAGCGATGACTTTGGAAGACGCACGGACCCATGGAGTAGCTAATGCGCGAAATTTTTCGTAGTTATCTGTTTATAGATTTGTTTTATCTCGTGCCTATTGGTTCGTGACCTCAGCCTTAACCTATGTAGTTTTGAACTGCTAATAATTTATAACCTAGAATGCTTTTATAATTGATAACTGTAGAGATGGTAGAGTCTTTTGTTATTGCTTATTTTGTTCGTCTTTGTGAACTTGAATTAAGTTGTACCTCCTTTCATCATCATCTAGCGTACTTATATTGTTGTACTACCTTGACTTATGCTGCTATTCTATGGCCTAGTTTTGCAAGCTTATTCTTTATCGAGCTTGTTCATGACATATGTATTAGTGGACATGTACACTAATACAATTGTCTATTCAGAATCAATGTATGACGGTCTGATCAACCTTAGTGCATTTGGTTCGCTCTTCGCACGACTACTTCACGTGGATTGAGATATATAGTTGACTAGTATACTTGCCCTATAGATATGTCCGAGCACATCGTATCTGTTATATAACTGTACTAATACGAGCATGCGAACACAGGATTACCAGAATAGGATATCAATCCACAATGGTCTTGACAAATCCCATTTGAACTTGTTAAATGCCTTGATCCTGATACTTCTATTATATTACATCACCCTTGAACTCTTTATTATTGATCTTCGTCTTCTCTTATTTCGGAAAGACGAAACCTCGTGCTTGGTATAAGTTTGATATATAGACAATACTAGATATATCCCACAGGCCGGTGGCATTGTTGATGACCCTTTTATATATGAATAAGGGAATATCATAGGTGATATGTCGGTGTTAAAGACTTGAGGATTCAATACCATGATTAAATAAGTTGGGGCATAGCTTTATTAGATGTATAGCCTTAGATGATAGATGGGTAAATTCTAAGTTGGGTAGAGACCGCAATGTTCACTTGAGAGGAATCCTTTAGACTGTAATAAAGTGAGATTGGATAGAGAGAACCCTACCATATTTTAATTTTGAGGACGAAATTTTTATAAGTTGGGTAGATTGTAAGCCCCCTGATTTTCATGAATTTCTAATTTGGGTTTTTATCAATTTTCTGGAATTTTTCGGGATTCTCTGTAATTAAAACCTAGGCCTTTGGCAATTTAATGATTTTTAATTGAGGTTAATTCATGTTAAAATATTATGGAAATAATATTTTATGGGGTAAAATGGAAAACCGGACATAGGGTAATTTTCCATGAATTTATTGGACTCCGGAAATCCGTTTAAAGCCCTGAAGACCCATGTAGAATTAAACCCGTGCCAACGCCCGACATCCCCATGAGAGCCGAGGCCAAGCCCACGGAGCGTTGACCCAGCCCAAATCCTAGGTCAAACCCTACTCCAATTTCTGTATGTATAAATACATAATTTTTCTAGTTCTTTCTCCACAAAGAAAAAGAAAAGAAAAAGAAGAAAACAAATTACTAAAAATCTCAATCCCAAATCCCTAATTCCTAATCCTAAACCTAACCCTAACCCTAACCCTGGCCGCTCCCTCCGCCGACCAAGGCCACCCCCGCCGGAGCCAATCACTCCAGCCTGAACCCTAACCCCATCTCCCCTTCTCCCCCGCTCACAGCCGACCGAGCCCTAGCCTACTCCCCTCGTCGTCGAATTCTCCCCCAATCTCCCAGCCGTCGACCACCACCCTCCGGTCCCCGCTCGACGAAACCCTAACCACCCTCACAATCTCCTCCACCCTGTTCCCCCGCTGCCGGAGCCCTAGACGAGCCGCTGACCCCTCACCGTCGAACCACTCCCCGCCGACGACTCCCTCTTCTCCGCCCTAACCTCCACCTCGCGCTGCCCGGACGCACCCCGATCCCCTCTCCGCCTATCGCCTCCCCGCTCACAGAGACCTAGCCGCCCTCGACCCGCCGCCTTGCGCCTCCGCCAGCAACTCTCCAACCCATCCGTCTCCTCAGCCTCGAGAGACCAGGCCGCCCCGCTGCACCGCTGCCCCGTCGGAGAGCACTGCGTCGACGAATCCCTCCAACTCTTCTCCTCCATCTTTCCCAGCGCCGCCCGAGGGCCGTAGCACCGACGACGGAGCCGACTCCCTGACCTACTGAACTCAGCCGCCGCAGACCTAGCCGACCTCGTCGACCCCGAGCCCGGCTCCCTCTGGCGAAGCCCCCGCCGCTGGTCGCCTGAACCCTAGCACGACAGGATACAGTTCGTGTCAGACACAGTAACAGAACCGTGGACACAGACACAGGACGCAGGACACAAAGGACCCCCTCGGACACGGGAAATCGGTCTTCACAGAGCCCTGTTCAGGTACCGATTTCTTTTACCTCGTAACTCCGTTTTCAATTCCGTCAGTTGCTACGCGTAGACTGTATAACTCTCTCGGTGACCGTGCAACCCGCTCGGTGCATCGCATCCTGTGGTGATCGCACACCGCGATCCAAAAACAGGAAAAACAACGTCCCGTTTCACCCCGGAACTGAGTGCGCCCCGCCAAACGGGACGACTTGGTCGCACGCGGTCTTTACCGAACCGTGCGCGTCGATGATACGGTCGTGTAGGATTTTGCAGAAGTCGATTCGGAGGTGCGTGCACCCCGGAATCAACACGTATCCGCGGACACCGTCCCGTATCCGTCAGTTCTGGAACATATTGTAATTTTGTGTACACACGTCGGATCGAGACGAAACTTATGCCATCGGACTCGTAGCGATACGCTGGTCCTGTGACCCAAGTTTGGTTCAATTCTGAGAACGTTGACAGAATCGCGTATCGTGGGCCCCACATGCTCTACTTGACGGGCGATTTTGTGATCGGCTCATCGGAATCCAATTCTGGAAGTTCCGTTTGGTTCGTATCATCGTTCCTGACTTGTTGACACTAAGTTTGACGAATTTGGAGACCTTTGACCCTGACACGCTTTTCGGTGCAAAGCGGCCCATATGTGGACCCCGCTTTGGCCCAGAAAATGTCATTTTTGTCCTTGTGTCCAAATTGGACTCAAGGACAGGCGTTTCTAACTATTTGATATTTTTTGAATCTAATGGTGATATTTATTTCAGCAACCGGAGTAGTACTAGCAGATCACACTGAGACCAGAGCTACAGTTGGAGCCAGGACCCCAGGCAAGTGTACCTTGCCAAAACTTGCAGCTTTGCTACTTATTTCCTTGACTTAGTTATATATCAGTGGGCAAGTATACCTTGCCAACTTTACATTTCTTGTTGCATTTTCCCTTGATTCATTTACATTGTTGTGCATGCTTAACCTAGGACCGTGTGACGTACTTAGCGTCCGATTATCAGTCGGGTGCCAACACCGTACGTGGTATTGTGTATTGTCATCTAGAGATGGATATCCATGACCCCTTGCATTCTTGTACTTGTCTTATCAAGTACACTATGGCCCAGGACACTTGACACTATTCATGAGACAGGATCTTCCTGAGATAATCATGGTGATTCTGTATAGGATACAGGACTTAACATTGATATTATATTCTTAGACATTAGATGACTTGTGCATTAGATATGATTGTGCGTGACATGGATATGAGACATCATGGATATGAGACGTGTGATTACATTGGGTGGGGAGAGACACACAGGCTACAGGCTGACCATATATATACACCCCTATTATTGTGAGGCACAAGACTCTGAAGCCCGAGCTTGGCCCATTACTCATTATTACTGCTGCTACCGGCTCCCCGACACAGAGCTTGTAGCGGCGTCAGCCTGAGTTCTAGTGCTGCTCTCATCTTGCATATCACTAGCTGGTTATTTAGTATTCCCTTATTGTTCCATCTATTGTCGGAGAGACCCACAGGCTACGGGTTGATTATGTTATGCCGGCTACTTAGTCTCCCGCTGAGCTAGACCACCTCATGATATCACTGCTACCGGCTCCCCTACACAGAGCTTGTAGTGGTTTCAACCTGAGTACTATTGATATTCTCTCTTGCATTTCACATAGATGGTTATATAGCTTACCCTATTTATTTCATTCTCTGCTGCACTGTATTTATTTTGGCTTACATTTTCTGTACCTTGCTGTCCCCTGAGGACCTGGATCCGGACTTTGTCCCCAGGACTAGCAGAGGAGATCCACCTAGAGTTATACAGCACAGGAGCATTATCAGGAGCAGAAGCAGGAACAGGAGCTGATACAGGAGCTGTACCGACACCTGAGGGCGAGATTGTGCTAGAGGACTTCTCCTGGGTATTGCCTTGAGATACTCATTTATTTCTATTTTCAGTTCCTTTATTTTCCAGTCTATTGCATTGCTGTATCAGGCTTGTTCTCGGATTGTTCTCCGAGACACTGCTATTGAGATTGTTAGTTATTTCCTTAGTATTTATTCTGGCATTGGATCTATGATTATCTGTTGTGGATGAGATTAGATAGACTGTGACTTGTATCATTGGACCTACTTATCCTTATATTACAGCTTAAACATGCCCCGATGGATCCATTAAATTGGGTTTGTCCATCGGTGTGTGCTGCTGGCCATTATCACGCGTCTGGTCCCTCGGTATTTTGGGACTGGGGCATGACAGTATCGGCCATTAATATATTATGTTATTTGTCCACGGGGCCTTAGTCTTTCCTCTACTATATCTCTTTCACTACTTATATTACACTGTTTTTCTGTTGGGTGTTCCTCTTATCCATTTTTGTTTAAATGACAAAGGGAGAGAAACATATTATTGAGAGGGAGATTCTTAATTGCGGGGGAGCCATTTTTATTAACCCAGACTAGTTTGTAAATTATCAAAATGAGAGAGATTGTTGACACTTTAATTTTGATTAATTCATACTTAACTAATATATACGTTATTTTTAGTCCTCTCTTAAATTACAGAAACAAAAATGGACTCAGAACAATTCACGTGAACATTTCTCAAATACTCGAATCAGACGCGCAACAAAATATGTCAATAACTTGCAAAAGGAGGACTAAAGTTTAAGACCAACCTACTCAATTCTCTCCATCATATAGTCTGAAAAATGTCTTAGGAAACATGTGAAACACTCATGATGGTTGGCAAATGATGAAAGCTAGGTTAGGAATCTGTTATAACAATCTTTAGTACAAAATCGGCATACCGACGGTACACTGGTTTGTACCGCCGGTATACCTGTTTATATATATCTGAGCTCTCTGTCTTTGGAGCGACATACCGACGGCACACTGGTTCGTACCGTCGGTATACCGATATTTTATATATTTTTGCTCTCTGTCGTTGGAGTGGCATACTGACAGCACACTGGTTCGTACCGCCGGTATACCGATGTTTTACATTTTTTTGCTTTCTGTTTTTGGACCGGCATACCGACGGTACACTATATCGTACCGACGGTGTACCGATTATAAAATCTTTTGAATTCTTCAAAACCCCAATAGTCAAATTTGTTGCATTTATTGCACCCAAACGGATGAATTTATAGCCATTACTGTAGAGTGAACGATATACTATATTATACCGACGGTATATCGTTGGCTGACAGTTCTGTGCATTAAATGTATTTTGCCTTTTAGTTTTGTATTTAAGGACATTGAATCTCTTCATTCAAAATAATTCTTTTGAGCTTTAATTGTTCTCAACCACCAAAAAGTCTTTGCTCTTTTAGCTCTACCAAGATTTTAATTTGCCTTCTAGGAAGGATACTAGGATACATCACGTATTTGATTTCTCGATTCTTTTTTTTTATTACGTATTATTACTATTAATTGTGTTTATAGTTTTATTATCCTATTCACCCTTCCCTCTAGATCCTTCACGCTCCTGAACACCGAGTAGATCATCCTGAACACCGAGTAGATCATAATCAAAATACAAGATAATTTGTATTATTATTATTTTCTCACTAACAAAAACAAATCAAGAAGGAAATATTTAAGAACAAAACTCTTGTTTGTTTAAGAAGTTGGAACATGACTGCAAAGTATTCAAGTCAATTCAATACAATCCAACACTAGGGACCATACTGACTGTTTTAACCAGGACAGCTAAGCTTCTTCGAAAGTTCCAATCCACACCACCACACTTTGTTGACCTTCCTCTTTCTTTCTTTTTCTCTCTCTCTCCCCTAAAAATATTACAAGAGAAATTGGATTTTGGATTTGATGCTTTGAAAGTTGAAACCTTCAAATTTCCAAATCAAGTTTGACAAATTTTCCCGTCAATTCTCCTCGTAGAAAGAAAGCACGGTAAAACAATATTACATTGACAGCTACTTTTTGTCCTATATTTTCCAACTTCCACAAAGAAAATATTAATTATAACAAGTCTTGATTGTGTCTCGTTTCGTATTTGAAGGGTGGATGCTAGTAAATTTCACTCGTTTTTAATCCGACTAGACTAGGCTGCTGACTGGATGTATGTATATATAAGCAACACAGGTGGTCAGCTGCTTGTAGTATCCTTCCTTCCTTTTCCAATCTTGGCTAGCTCGCCAGAATTGAGATTTAATATTTTCACTACTCCTTATCCTCTTCTTGCACTTCTTCTTCTTCTTCTTCTTCTTCATCATCATCTCCAAATCTACAGAGGTACCAACTTCATAAATTGTTTGCTTTAATTTCTTCTTGGTTTTTGCTTGCTTGCATCTTGTTCTGAATTGATAGTTGATCTCCCTAGCTACCTAGCTAGCTAGCTAGGCTTGTTTGTTTGATCAAGGAAACTGTTGGGCATGGATTCATTTACATCTGAATGAAATTTTCAACCTGAGTTCTAAGATGCTCTTTTGTATGAAATATTTAGTCTAGTTAGTTATGGAACTCTTCTTATGGTCTCACATGTAGAGAACCTTAATTGATTATTATTCTTGAATTTTCCTTGGCAGTGTCTTGAGTCATGAGAAACAAGTTGTTAGGCCTGAAGGAAGTAAAAACCGTTCTAGCAAAATCCACCAGTTTCAAGGAGAATGAAATCAAGACCATGAGCCCGAGATCCCTCAACTTCACAAGAAATTCAGGGGCTAAGATCATGCATGCACCCAGAGGTACCACCAACAACATTAATATAGGCATGATGGAGAGATCATTGAGCTTCAAGAACTGGGAAGAAATCAAGACCGAAAACAGTAGTGTTCCCTTCAAGAAGTACCAATCTAATTCCAATGATCATGAGGAAGCAAGATTAGAAAAAATGGATAATATTACTTTCCATAGCAAGGCCAGGCACGATGAAGTAGTGTTCAGCTCGCCAAGGCCACGGTGCGAGCTCGATGCGGCCGCAGTTAAGCTGCAAAAGGTCTACAAGAGTTACCGGACTCGGAGAAATCTCGCAGATTGTGCTGTGGTTGTTGAGGAGCTCTGGTAATTAATTAGTCCTATACAACTAATTTGTGTTGGTGATATATCTATATCTATATCTCTATCTATATCTCGGGGAATTAATACTAATTGGTTTCGGATATAGGTGGAAGGCATTGGATTTTGCTTCTTTGAAGCATAGCTCGATATCTTTTTTCGATGTCGAGAAGCCAGAGACAGCAGTTTCTCGTTGGGCTAGAGCTCGAACAAGGGCAGCCAAGGTAATTGCAAATTGATCACTTTGGTTTCAGTCATGGATCACTAGCTCTCTATTTTGTATCAATCTAATGTTTTTGTTTTTCCCCTTCTTTCACTCCTTAATATATTCAGGTTGGCAAAGGTTTGTCCAAAGATGAAAAGGCTCAAAAGCTAGCACTGCAACATTGGCTCGAAGCGGTACGTACATCATCAGTATTGCACTCTGTTTAATACAATTAGCGTATCAGTAGTTCATTCATCACTCTCAAGAACATATATTTTTCCTGATGTTAATTAGATTGATTTCTCATTTTATGTTGTTTTCTACAGATAGACCCAAGGCATAGATATGGGCACAATCTGCACTTGTACTATGATGTCTGGTTCGATTGTGAGAGCACTCAGCCATTTTTCTACTGGTTAGTACTATTTCTCAATCTTATTTTGTTATGACATGGAATTTATTATTCATTGTACTAATTAACCCTTGTGTGCTTGCTTGCTTGCTAAATGAAGGTTGGATGTAGGAGATGGAAGAGAAGTGAATCTTGAGAAGTGCCCGAGAAGCAATCTTCAGCAGCAGTGCATCAAATATCTCGGACCTGTAAGTTAAATCTTTTCCACAAATGCCATTTCTTTTAAAATAATATCGATCTCGATTGATCTTCAACATTTAGACATGATAATGAGTTCTTCTGAAATATCTTTCATCTCTACTAATTTATTTCAGAACGAAAGAGCGGCATACGAAGTCATTGTGGAGAATGGGAAGCTCATGTATAAGCAAAGTGAAGTGCTCGTCAATAATGTTCAAGGTTCAAAGTTGATATTTGTTCTCAGCACAACAAGAACATTATATGTTGGTCAGGTACAATACTAGCTATTCTTTACTTTCCACTTGAGAGTATAGATATGTTGTTGATGCATACTATAGTTCAATTCAGCAGCAGAGTGATTCAATTTTGTCCATGATCTTATAACAACTATATGAACAGAAGAAGAAAGGTTCATTCCAACATTCAAGCTTTCTAGCCGGGGGAGCGACGACAGCTGCAGGAAGAATGGTCGTAGAAGAAGGTGTTCTTCGGGCAATATGGCCATACAGTGGACATTATCTCCCGACCGAAGAAAATTTCAAGGAATTCATAAACTTCCTCCAGGATCACAATGTAGACCTCGCCAATGTCAAGGTGAGAATACTTTACTAATCATCATCAATTAATAAGCTCGCTCTCTCTCTCTCTCTCTCTCCCTCCCTCCTAATTAACGGATCTCCTGCATGCAGAGGTGTTCGATTGATGAAGATGAGTATCCTTCGCTTTCAAAGAGTAGTAGTGAGGAGATGGCTAATGTGGTACAAGTAGCCATGAAAGCTGCCAATGCAGCAGCAGATCAAGAAGCTCCAAAGAAGCCTGCAGCAGATGGTGCGTTCGATATGCACAGGCGGCTATCGCGCAAGTGGTCTACAGGGACCGGTCCTCGTATCGGTTGCGTAAGAGACTATCCAGCTGACCTCCAATTCAAGGCGCTCGAGCAAGTCAACCTCTCGCCGAGGGTCACCCCTTCGCCCATGGGGAGCTGCAGAGTGCCAATCCCCTCCCCTCGGCCCAGCCCCAAACTCAGGCTCTCGCCGAGGCTTGCTTACATGGGCTTTCCTACACCCACACTCACTCTCCCCAACTCCAAGAGGCTACAACACTAGACAGATCCACCCACGCTCACATCAACACAACAACCACATTGCATAACATTGATAATTCAGATTTCTTTTCTTCTTCTTTTTACATTTTATTGCTTAATTTGTTTGGTTTCTTCAAATTTAATTGATGGCCACACCAGTGAGGAAATGTAAAGTAGCTAGCAAGTTTAGGCCATTGTTTTGTTAATTCTAGCTAGCTATATATATTTATGATCAATGTGAATAAGACTCGGGAATTCTTTTGATGCCTATATGTGCTACCTGCTCTGCTCTGCTCTGCTCTGCTCTGCTCTGCTAGACTACTCGGGGATTAGCTTTGTTTCAGACCATAGCATAGTTTTATTCGTGCAGACAATTAAGACTTGAAATGGTTCAAGACCATTTTATAATGGACTTTTGATTTCTATGGTGGACGTACGTGTTGACGTCTTAGTCTTAAGTTTTAGTCTTGGTCTTAGTCTTGTAACAGAGCCAGAGGGAAATAAACTTTTAAAAAGAAAGAAGAGTGCAAATCGTATACATTTATTTAGTTTCTATTTGTGAGGACATTATACTTAGAGTCGGTCTAGTGGTAAGTCTGACAAGACTACAAATTTAAACGACTTTTTTTGGTTTAGGACAATCCTCCAAGTTCAAGTTCAAGGCGTATATTCTTAGTTGGGTGTTCTTTTTAGTTGGGAGTGAAGGCAAAAACATAAAGGCCAGTAACTCAAAACACAGTTCATCTGTTTTCTTATTGTTCCTGAGTCTAACCAATTCCGCTTCTTCTTTCATTTTTTTTTTTTTTCCACTTTTGGAGGAGTTATTTTTGAGGAATTAAATTTTTTAGGTTACCAGGAAAAACTAATTCATTTACTTTTTCTTATATCTAATTTTTCTTCCATATCAAATAAGAAAAAATGGATCATTTTTCCCACTTTTTTCTACTATATTTTTCTTTCTCCCACTTTTTTCTCCTACCAAACACACACTAAAAGTTTTGTAATCACGTTATGACGCGTGTACAAATTTTTTTTTTATTTAGATCATTGACTTTTTTGTTTAGGTCCTTTAAAAAAAGACTAATTAGCGTTTTATACCCTGAATTTTATATCAGTTTAGAGTTTAAGTCATGACATGTCCAAACAGTCCAATTGGAAAGTTTAGACCCTAGGTTTTTATTTTTTGTATTATTTTTTCTATTTTACCCTCAACATGAGTATAAGTGCATCAACCAATCCTTGTTGAAAAGGAGAGTACAATGGGAAAAAAAAAATTATTTAGGGTCTAAACTTTTCAATTGGACATCTTAGAACTTAAACTCTAACTTCTAACCAATAAAGTTGGCTCCACCGCGTGCCTGCTTGCAGTTCGTACTACCAACTATATACTTGCATGCATAATCAATGGGCAATGGCATGTACTTAATTGCACAATCAATGGGATCGAAGCACAGCAGAGCCACAGGCAGCAGCTGATGTAGAAACTAATTACCGGTCTCCGGAAAAGTCGTGCACGAAGCACTGCCCTAAGAGTTGATCCGAGGTCTATGTGCAGGCGTTTCTCGGAAGCTCCTAGTGGTAAAACCTCCTGACTACCGGGTTCTCTTCGTTCCACACAACTCGGAGAGAGAGACCGAACTTAGCTATGTCCAAAGTAAGGATTTAGAGAACAGAATGTGGTTCGAGAGAGCTTTCACGTAGGAGGATTTTTCTATCTGAAAATGAAGGAGGAGGAGACCACAATATATATATATAGGCAGTTCCTAAACACAGCCACGGACATGATAGTAAATGGCCCATAAACAGGCCATTAAGGAGCAATAACAAAAGGAAAATAACGTGGGAAAATTGCTGTCAAAAGAGCTGTTACAGAAGCTGTCACAAGTGTTCAATGAACCTGGACATAGTGCCTCAACGTTCAAAATTTGAATGAGTCAAATCGGTTCAAAAAATAAAGGGGAGCAAAAAGATTTTTGGATCTCAGCCCAAAACTCGAAGAGTAAATTGGATCGGCATTCGGCGCCCGCAGGTGTGGGCACGTATCTGCACCCGTTACGCGCACCGACCGAACTGAGCCAGGCCGGGCCGGGCGGCGGCGCGTGCGTGTGGCCCAAGGGGTTCCCCACACAACATCTTTAAGAGAGCAATGAAGAAGAACTAATATATACATACAAGAGGGGAGTGGTCTAACCGATGTGGGACTAAAGAAAAAAAAGGAAGTTGAGCTTTTGCTCAAACACAGCTAACAATCCCCCCCCCCCCCAAAAAAAAGGTCAAGTTCCGAAAAAGAAGTGACAAAGAAATTAAAAAGAAGAGTTCTGGGCAGGTATATACTATGTATAGATGAGATGGACTGCAGCTTTGAATCTCACATAGTGACTATTATCTTTGTTTGAAGAAGTGCTTGATGGACTATGCCTTGAATCAGACTTCTTTTACCAGATTCAGAAAAATAGCACACATAGTACGCTAGAGGTTTTGGGTCTAACGGGTGGCGCTTTTGGTTGGCCATGCGCACTAATTCCAAATTCATGAGAGTTGTCTGGAATCGTCATGTCCCATTGTCGCGGCCTTCACGACCTCTCATATAAGTAAGTCCTTAAGGGTTGGTGATAGGTTTCAACCCCGCATATCAGCTTGGACCTATTAAGAGTTTTAAAACTCATCATAACCATATCACTCAAAAGCACTGTCACCATAGGGATGGGGAATTATTGTACGCATGTACAGCCACTTGGGCATTATAGAATAAGATTTTAATCTCGGGTTAGTGTTCCATAAAAGTCACCTAAGTCCAGCTTGTTTCTACCCATTGAACCGGCTTCTTGGGATCTCCAGTCAGACTCGGTTGGGTTGCCACTGCTGGTGACTTTACTTATAGGCTTAACCCCATCCCCCTCGATGATTCAAGGATCAAAGTCCTAGACAGACCCTTCGTCAAGTGGTCTGCAAGGTTCTTTTCTGACTTTATATAGTCAAGAACCACATATTTGCCCAATAGGCTCTTTATAGACTTGAAGCGCAGCTACAGGTGCATGTTCATCTTAGCATTCACAGAATCATGCTTTAGTTGTTACATAACAAATTTATTATCACAGTTTATAGAAATTGCAGGAACAAGACTAATAGAAACAGGTATATGCATAATAAGGTTTCTTAGCCATTCGGCTTCTGTACATGTAGTGTCCAAGGCTATCATTTCGGAGTCCATTGTACTCCTAGCTATGATAGTTTGTTTACATGAGCCACAGGCGATTGCAGCTCCTCCTAGAGTAAAAATATATCCAGTAGTAAATTTTACATCATGTGAGCCAGTTACCCAGTTTGCATCTGAATAACCTTCTATGATATCAGGGTGTCTAGTATAGTGCAGCATATAATCTAGAGTACCCCTAAGATATCTAAATACTCTTTCTAATGTTGTCCAATATAACGGATTTGGATTACTAGTATATCTACTTAGTCTCCCAATATCAAATGCAATATCAGGTCTGGTCATGTTTGATATATACTTGAGAGAACCTATCATCTGAAATATTTGTGAGAATCCTCATTCTTCTTGAGGATTCTTATCAAGAAGAAGAACACTACTGTCATAAGGAGTAAGGACAGGTTTCTTATCAAAATACTCAAAAAAAATTAGCATTTTCTCGATAGAGTGTGCTAATGATAGAGTATAGCCCTCATTGTATTTGGACAGTTGCATGGCTAGAATCAAGTTGGCTTCACCTAGATCTTTCATATCAAACTGGCTGGATAAATAGTCCTTGGTATTAATTATCAATTCTAGTGATGATCCAAAAATAAGGATGTCATCTACATACAAACATAAGATGACATAACTTTCATCTAAAATTTTGGAGTATATACATTTGTCATACTCATTTGGCACGAAACCATATTCTGAGATGACTATGTCAATTTTTTTGTGTCATTGCTTGGGTTAGGCCATAAAGAGATTTAACTAATCTGCAAACTTTTTTTTCTTGACCTTTGGTAATGAAACATTCAGGTTGCTCCATGTAGATTTTTTCCTCTAGGTCTCCATTTAGAAATGTTGTCTTTACATCCATTTGATGTATTAACATATTATGAATGAATGCTAAGGTTAGAAGGGTTCTAATAGAGGTGATCCTAGCTACAGGAGAGTATGTATCAAAATAATCTAGTCCTTTTTTTGGGTAAAACATTTGGCTACTAATTTAGCCTTGTATTTCTCTATGGTACCATCGGCTCTAAGTTTTTTTTTGAATATCCACTTACAACCTATGGGTTTACTACCTAAAGGTAGGTCCGCTAAACCAAGTATTGTTCTCCATGATAGAGTTATACTTACTGTTAATGGCTTCTTTCCAGAAATGGGGATCAGGAGAAGATATTGCTTCTTCATAAGTTGAGGGATCACCCTCTATCAAAAAAGTGAATAAACCTTCTCCTAAGTTCTTTTCAATTCTTTCTATTTTACTCCTTCTAGGTTCTATATTTTGTTCGGGTTGTGAACTAGATATTTGAACATGAGAGCTAGTGGACGGAGCAAGCGAGGAGTTGGAGGGAGAGAAAGAAATTATATCTTTGAAAGGATATATATTCTCAAAGTAAACTACATCTTTTGCTTCTATAATAGTATTGTTAGAGATTTTATTTACTTTTGAGTGAGTAACAAAAAATCTATTGGCATTGCTATCTAGGACATATCCTATGAATACAACATCTATAGTCTTAGGTCCAATCTTCCTCTTTTTAGGTTCAGGAATTCCTACTTTAGCCAGACATCCCCAAACTTTGAGATAATGGATCATAGGAGCTCTACCTTTCCATAATTCATAGGGAGTCTTATCATTAGACTTACTAGGAATCCTATTAAGGATGTAACAGGAAGATAATAATGCTTCTCCCTACAAATTATCGGGAGCACCTGAGCTGAGGAGCATGGCATTCACCATGTCTAACAGAGTGCGATTCTTCCTTTCAGCAACTCCGTTGGACTGTGGTGAATATGGAGCAGTTACCTCATGGATTATTCCATTTTCTTCACAGAAATAGGTCATATCATTTGATGTATACTCTCCACATGATCTGATCTAAGAATCTTAATTTTTCTCTCTAACTGGTTCTCAGCTTCAGATTTATAGACCTTAAATATGTCTAGAACTTCATCTTTGGTTTTAAGAAGATATGTATAACAATACTTTGAATGATCATCTATGAAGGTAACAAAATATTTTCTACCGCCTCGGGTCAAAACCCTATTTGAGTCACACATATCACTATGAACTAGCTCTAGAAGGTCAGAGTTTCTTTCTACAGATTTGAAAGGTAGCCTAGTGTGTTTGGCTTGAACACAGATCTCACACTTGTGTTTATCATCTATTGGAGTCTTAGGAATAAGGTCTAAGTTCATAATCCTTCTTAGGGAACCTAGATTCACATGACCTAATCTACTGTGCCATTGTCACGCCCCAGTCCCAAAATACGTAGGACTAGGAATACGTAACACGCCCAGTCGTATGTATATGAACCCCAATATATGGAAATCATATACACACGTACGATGTATATGAATATGCAATCCACCAGTGATAATATACTGTCACAACAAGTCATACAGAATCTATATCTCATCCACAGCACAAATAATAAGTAGGAATAAAGAGCTGAATAATAATTGGATATCCAAGATAAGTATCAAGTCTGATAGTCGGGTGGAAACAAATCCACTACAAAACGACTATACTGAAGTAGTAACAAAATCTCTAAACAGTGAAAATAATCACAGCTACTCTGAGGGTAAGACCTCCTCAGTCTGGTAAGTAGAGTCGGGTCCAGGTCCGTTCTCCTGTGGATACTCCTGTTCGTCCATATCTGGAAAGGAATCAGGTCCTCAGAGGGACGTAACAAGATACATAATAACATAATATGCATACACCACAATGAGATGAGCAACCCTTTCCTTCTTATCTCCCTCTTCCTCAAGAAGGACACTTAAGCACTCAAGATGACGACAAGCCACCAACTGATTGATATGAATCTCTCAATAAATTGAGCAGTTTCCGGCCCAAAGGTATTATGAACCTTTCGCATGTTCTTTGTTTGTGATGGCGGCTGATATCCTTGCTTCATTTTTGTTTGATATCTTTAGTTATGTTGCATTTTAATGACGTTCATTTTTGTTTGAGAAGTGTTTCCCCATAACATTACTCAATTATACAAAAATTTCCTGTTAGATAATTGTTATTGTCAGGACTGAAACTGCACATGTTCATTTCAGAATCAATCATCTTACCATTGCCTTCTTCCGTTCTTTCGATTCTAGTTATTAAATAGTACATCATTAATTGTTCATGAAATTGCTTAATCTTATTAAATTTATTCATAATATTTACCTAAGCTATTTTGTATTCTATTGTAAACAATATCAAAGTTTTGTAGAATACATTTACATGTTAGCGGTTTGGAATCTGTCTTTGGGTTTGATATTCTAAAATTGCATCAAAAAAGTACATTTAACCAAAATGGATTAATACGTGTCCATCAAGAAACGAGATATTCTCATTTTCCATTGTGACACTGACACGACAAGAGAGATTCTCATTTTCCACTAAGCCACATTTATCATTGGAATTCGCAACTCAATTGTTAGTTGGAGTTGAGGACTGGTATAAAAGTGAGATAAATTTACCTGACCTGAATATTCAAAGGTAATATAATAAGAATAATACTCATGAACTGTAATTAAATAGCAGATGGTTGGGGGGTTCATTTCACATAAGGGAATGACAGCAGCTTACACACATTTACAAACAACCTTCGTCACGGCCTTGGGACATAGATAAGGATTCGCTGGCCATCCAGAAGCCATTTCTATCAATCTGTTGTTATCAATGGAGAAGCAGATCCTCTACTCAATTTTACCCCTCTTCTTCCCTAGTCATAATAAATATAGCTTATCCCCCTCCAATCACACACATCAAAATAAGAGAGACCAAATATCTCAATGCTTCCTTCCTTGTATTGGATTCCTACAATCCTACTTTATCTCCTTTATCGAAATTGAGTCCCTCTATGCCCCTGAGGGTCGACTCGTAGTTATTGATATTTGATGAGTGTCTACCAGAAGATGCACGCTTCTGCTCTGCTGACACGACCGGGGAAGAAGTCCTTTGAGCACTTGGAACCTTGTGAAGAATCCCGGGTCTTGAGTCTGACGTAATGCGATTATGGGACAGGGATGATGTGCCTGCCACCTCGCTGCTTGAAACGGCAGCTGCTTGCCTTGAGGATCCGCCTGTCCGCCCCAAAAAAGCTGAACTGGATAGCTACACATGAAACATGTGTGTCAGTAATTAACACTTCAAAATAATTAACTAACTAATTTTGGATCTAGGGGTAAAGTTTAATGAATTTGTTTCTTCCTAGAGAAATAGACAGCATGATTTTCTTACACTTCAAAAGCATACATTTATGTGTATAATCAGTTGAAAGAATTTGTGGCTCGCAGTAAATGAACAAACAGTGGCTGAATTATGACAACAATCAATCAGTGCTGACAATAGTCTTAACAGTTAAAACAAGGATACGGCTGATCATATCCTCTGTCAATTAATTCTGAAATGCAAACCCCTCTACCATACTAATCATTATGTACAAACCCCTGAATCTAGCCCACCCACAGATCAAAGTGCAAACTATGGAGGTAGCGTGTGAACAAGATCTAGGCAGCCGCTATCAAGGTACTACTATCGAGAGGCTGGACAACAAGATCAAAATGCCTTGGACACTATAGCACCCAATGTGAACATAACGATGGAGGTAGCGTGTAGTTGATTCAAATGTGTTCACACAAAGGAGAAACCTTTTACGCTAGTCGGACGGGCACAGGGCGCCTAGCCTGCCGCCTAGTTCTAGGCAGCCCCCTACTTCTAGGCAGTCCACGCACAAAAAATGCGTGATAAAAATTGTAGCAATTCTCCATTAAACCCAAAAACACTGCATAGTCCGTGACTGGGCGGCGCCTAGCACTGATTTTTGGAACACTGCTATTTTTCCAACTTCATCAAAGTTGGGGGCCTAGACAACAAGTTTAAAGCATCTTGGGCACTTTGGCACCAAATCTCAACGACATTATGAAGGGAACATGTAATAATATGAAAATAATTGATTATTTGTTAATTTATGGAACGCTATATAAAATTGTAAGGGGGCAATTACTCCATATAAAATCCAACCAAAGATGCTCATGTAACAAGATCTAAAGAGGCACACATTAACACAGTCGGCAATGTAAATTAGTAAAGGTATACATCGCTGACATATATAACATCTGGACCAACACATACTGAGAAGGCCATGTTTGTAATCATCAATCCTCTATAAGGCACATTCAAAGCAACAAATAGACCAAGATTCAAAAACTCGGTATCGGTATCGGACAGTTTCTATGAGTATCCGTATCGGCAGTATCGACGGTATCGGATCGGAGTATCGGATTTTTTGGTATCGGCTGTATCGGCAATATTTAAATAATTATTAATAAATTAGTAAAAAAATAGAAAAAATAATTTACATATTTATACATTATTTAAGTGTTTTTTTATTTTTTTTATTATAATTGAATAAAACAATAGTCATCAATGCTGAATGGTTTACCTGCGATATATAAGTTTTCTTCCTTTACATGTTTTTAGTTACAATCTTACTATGTCATTATATTCGTACTAATTGAATCTTGTATTGTTCCATAGGTTTCAATTTTGACGAATTAAGGCGCATTGAGGGAGGCACAAGAGATTAGAAGCAATGCAAATGGCAGGATGAGATCATGAAACAAGAGTCACAAGACCCATAATTATATTTGTCCAGATATTTTTTAAAAAATTTGTAAAAAAAATAAGATTTAATTATATTCAAAATTTTAGTTTTATGCATAGTTACAAATTGTTACAATATGATCCATGACACCAATTATTTTTTTCATAATATACCGAAATAAAATTAGCTACAAGATTTATATGTTTGAATTTAAAAGTACAACAAAAAATCACTTAGCCAGAAAATTTCATTGGGGACTCTGGTAGAATAAGACCAGAGTCCAATGAAAAAAACATTAATAATAATAATAAATTATATTAAGTGATATATATATATATATATATATATATAGCCAGAAAAATTTATTGGGAGTCTTTTTATTATTATTAACGTTTTATTGTTTATATATATATATATATATATATATATATATATATATATATAATGAGACTTCAAAACGGCTCAAAAGTGAGCCGTCTAAGCCGTTTGTAAATACCCAAGCAATTATTTAAAAAAATTAATATTACGTAAAAAAATTTGTTGGAAAAAAATAATTATTTCCCATCAGACTTAGGTTGAATTCAATATTCTATTCAATAATAAAAAATGTTACATGCAGTAATAAATATTGTTAGAAAGTATATATATACAATAAAATACGTTGCAATAATAAAAAAAATTACATAGATAGCAATATGTTCGAACTCGAGTGACTCTTGTGGGTACCGAATAGAGGTATAAGACCCGGCTGGGTGGCAGAAGGTCAGTGGATCGAGCCACGGGACGTATTATTCCTTCCATTTATAAATGGTGGGAGTTGGGGGACGGTGAGCCCAAAGGCATGCAATGCAGTGTGTACAAAAGTCCCGAGCGTTACGCCGAGCCCCGTGCGTTATGCCGGAAAGTCAAAAAAAAATATATATATATATATATATATATATAAGTTGGTCAAAAAAAACATATATTTGCAAGTCACTCAATAAATATATATACATGCAAAATAAACATAAGACTTGAAAAGAGCTTGTGGCCAGCGGTGGAAACTATGTGATATTGCTGCGGTTTGTGAGGGACAGTTTCTGGTTCGAGCGGTCTGTTTGTAAAAAAAATTGACTTTTTTTTTAATACACAAAGTAAACCCTAGCCCTATATATACTATCGTGAAGAGGAGAAAAAAAATTCGGCTGACATGTTTCTCTCCCTCTCCGCCTCCACCGTTCCACTTCTCATATTTCTCGCCTCCACCGCGCCGAAACCAAACGGAGAGGAAAGAGCACCGATCCTCTCGCCTCCACTCCTCTCGACCACAGGCGTCGGCGTCGGCGTCGGCTGCGACGAATACGAAGGGTGAGGCGGCCGAGGTGTTTGACTTCGACTAAGGGGGTTTGTTACCTCCTAAAAGATGAGGTAAATTCTTTACGATTTCTGTAAATTAATTTCTTTTCTTTGTGGTGGTTGTTTGTAGACAGATCTGGGTCTATTTATAGAATTTTTTGTTGAACTTTTTCAATTTTTCATTATTGATTTCTCTGTAGGGATTTGTCATCTCTGCCAAAGCAAAGTTTTTTTTTTTGGAGATTCGATTCTTCACGTTTTTCTGGAATATCGGTTCTGTATCGGACCGTATCGGTCATGTATCGGCCGATATGAACCGATCCAAAATAAATTATAGAGGTTTCGGCCGATACCGATAACTTTGTCAAGTATTGGATCGGCTGTGCCCAGATCCGATCTGATATGGCCGATACGTATCAGTATCGGCCGATACTTTAAACCTTGAAATAGACTTGCAAACCGTAATTTCAAGAAACAATCATTTAAAAGAACATGATAAAAAGAAGACGTCTTTGTGAGAAATGAAGAAGAAACGGAGAGAATATGAAACAGTAGCACTTAAAAGATGTTGCTTATGTTTGTCTTGAATAATCATGGGTCAGGGTCTATCATGGACTTCACTCAATGTCTGCCGGTGATTTTCGCATAAGCATTTTTTGACATACAAATTAGTGTGAGGAATCTTGCATGCTCTTGAGATAGAATGTTTCCTCCAAACTCCAAAGTTATAATTTCACATGGTTTAACAATAAAACGATAAAGAAAGCTTATGATCATTGCAAAGTAATTGACTCACCATAGCTTCTTTGCTGGAAGCTGCATCACTCACAGCTGGATTCTTATGCTTCAAAAAGCTACCTGCATTTATACCTGATGCTGAAACACGGCGACGAGAAGGGTCAGTTGCTGACCAACCACTCATTCTCCCTTCATCACCACCTAAAATAAAATTGAGGGAAATTACTCTTTGTTTTGGCCTGGAAAAGTACATGCAATATGTAACTGTTACTAAAGTATTTATTCAGATATAGTATTTAAAGAATATCATTAACATGACATAAAAGATTATGTCAGTTGTACAGGGTCAAGAAGAAAATATCATATAAATGATGGATATGTGGATGAATGGCAATACAATAAAATACAGGATAAGAAACGATTGCATTTGTGGTAAATCAGGGAGGATATTAACTAAGACGAGGGAAAATTATTTGAGACTACTACGACATGTGCAAAGGTGTTAACAAATTAACGGGTTACAATTATGGTATTAACAGGATCCTAGTTAAAGGAGCTGATAGAACTAGGGGTACCAGGTTACAGATACCACAATGAAGTAGCTGCTTATGTTACAGAGGAAGTGGCCTTAGAAGAGCAAAATGCAAGAGAAGGATTTGTATAGCTAACCCTAGAAATTTGAATGAAGACTTTGTTATGATATACTATTATGTTGAAGAGAGAACAAAGGGTCAATCGTTTATGTAACAAAGAAGACATAGGTCATATTGCTTTACATAGATAACCAAAAAGAACACAGACAGTTACCTGATTGCCTACCAGTACTAGCAATCACAGGAGGCAACCCAGAGCTAGGTCCAGCGCCAGAACCCTAGGAAAATAACTCAATAAAAAGCTTATTTGGATGTAAAATCTGGTCCCCAGAAAAGGCGTGACTTACAAGAACATGTGAAGGAGCACTGACAATCTGCGACTGCTGGTACTTCAAAATGGTCCAGTCAAAGACATAATCAAACTGAAAACCTGATGTAAAGATGTGTAATAGCAGTTGTTACATTCTTATATGATACAAAACTTGCATCAACTAGGATTAAGAATAACTGTACACCAGCAGAGTTAGCACGTCATCATACAAATAAGAGAATAACCTACCCTCACGTATAAAAAGGTCACGGAATATTCGTTTAAGGTATGCATAATCTGGTTTGTCATCAAAGCGTAATGAGCGGCAGTAATGGAAATAAGATGCAAATTCTGTAGGATATCCACGACATAGAGCCTGAAGATGAAAGATCAATTTAGACAGCGTCAAACAAAAATTGGCTTTGCGAAGAACCAAGGTCTTACCTCAATAGACGTGGAAACTTTTCTTTCACTAATTTTTTCATACTTCTGTTTCTTTGTTCCTGCTTTTAGTCCCTGCCATGGAAGACTATAAAACAAAGCTGAAAGAATTAGATAATAAGAAAATACAAATAGCATAAAGTTCAAGAAACTTCTGTGGAATAAAACAGACCTTCCTCTTAAAAAGTACATGAGAACAAACCCAAGAGATTCCAAATCATCTCTCCTGCTTTGTTCTATAAGTTCACTAAAAACAAATCAGCATACGAAGAATAAAAACTTAAAGCAGGTATCTGACCAATTTTACAGTGTGAAAGAAAAGAAAAATCCAACTGCTGCATAAATTTTCATTCGGCACTCAGATAACAGAGTACAAAATGTTGATCAGAAGGATACTGTGAGAACACTTACCTATACCAAGATGAGTGTTCATGCTTGCATATCTTGCTGTCCCAGTCAAGTTCTTATTCTCTCTGCCATTTACGAAGATATATGAGGATACACAAACAGAGTGTATTCAAATGCTTTTAAGCAATAAAGAGCAATCCAAACAATGTGAGCTTGTACCGGATTTGGGCCTAAGACTATACAAGAGAATTACAGTGATAAACCCAACGGCAAGCCACGCAGATTCAATTCAAATCAACTAAATACAAACAAGTTGCCCAAAATCTAGATTCTAGACCACCTATCAAAATTAGAAAGCAACGGACCAGGTAAGAAAAATAAAGTAGACTGCAATTACCACACAAAGATCTGAATAAACAAGCAAGAGATTTCATAAGAATGGACAGGTTTTAAAAAATAAAACTTCCAATTTCATTGCTCTCAACTCACACAGGCATAGAACAAAGGTGGAAAGCAAAGCTTACAAGAGAGGGATCTATGCTGCCAAAGCAGCTTGGTGATCTTAGGCTGTAGATAATCCTAAACATGTCAGTAGCTGGGCAATTCTTCTATGACAAGGTGATCGTGTTTCTTATTAAGCACAAAAATGATACAAAAGAATTTTAAGACAACACTGAAGTATCTGAAAGAAATGAAAAGGGACCACTGCACCGAAATATCTCAATTAGATACAGCAATGTTATATTAAGCAGTATGAGCCTGGTACATGGCTGGTAAACCAATTAATCACAAGTATTCTGAAACTTGCAATTTTCGATTTTAAATCAGACTGAGGACCCATTCTCAATCTCAATCCCCTTAAACTACACATTTTGATCACTCTAGTATAGTTACAACTTACTAGATAGCTAGTATAGATTTTTAATTGATTTCCCCAAATGTGAGCAAAGTTTTAATTCTTAACAACTAATCTTTAATTAATAGACACTAATTATTTATCATAAAAATTTAGAGAGAGATGAAATTTGAGAGAATTCGGGGAGGGGAGAGAACTTTGTCAGAATTAGAAAGGGAGGGATAATTTGCCAACTGAGTTGGTGATTTTTTTTTAACGTTCGGATTTTTGACCGTTTGACTCCAACGGTCGAATTTCTAAACTTTTTAAGTCCTAACGGCTATATTTGGGTTTCTATAAATTCAAGGGGAAGGGGGAGGCATCTTTCATACCACTCTCTCCCTATCTCTTATATTCTTCTTTTCTCCACATAAGCCCTCCATCTCCATTCAGAAGCTTTACAATATTTTGTTTAGAAGCTCTTTTTTCCAAAAGTTGTACACAATCTCTATTTGTCATGGATAGAAGCCTAAAAATATTATGCTCGCACGGAGGTATACTAAATGGGCTATCTTACAAAGGAGATTTTATCCAACTTTTAACTTATCAGACTATTACGTTAGATAATTTATGCAATCTTGTTATCGAATATTTTTCTATCCGATATGAATTTATATTAAGGCACATTTTTGCTTCCACTTGTTTATTATTAGATGGTGAAGCATGAAATTTTGTTCTTTAAGTTAATTTACAATCACCGTATATAAATATTTATGCTACTCTACCATCGCCAAGAATTGATAATATAAGTAGTAGACATGTTTCTAATAACAAAACTGTTAATATGGGTTATAGTTCTTCTCACCAAGTTATTCAATGATGATCGTATCTTAGATGAAGATGGTGATGACGAAAATAGTGATGATTTAATTGAAAATTTAAATGATAATGTCGATAATCTTATGACTCCGGAATTATTTGTCGAAAAGTCATTTGATGGTCGTTCTAAATTTAGAAGTTTTATAAGTGATATCCTCTCCTCTTAATTGCTCCCTTGATCCTGCTATCCTCCTCTCCCCTCTTTCTTCTTCTCTTCTCTCTCCACGAAGCACCCTCCCCAATGCCTCTATTTATAGATCCATATACCCTAACCTGACCGTTGCCCTCAATCTGATGGTCAGTTTTTAAAAATATTATAGGAATCGCCAACAGAGTTGGCGAATTCCTTTTTGAAAATTCGCCAATATTTCTTTTAATTCGTCAACAATGTTGATGAATTGTCTCTCCCCCCAATAATCTTTTTAAAACCTCTCCCCCCTCACCGAATTCTTTCAAAATTTATTGCTCCCCTAAAAAATTTCTGATTATTTATTGAACTATCGGTTGAAAGAATTTGTGGCTCACAGTAAATGAACTATCAGTGGCTGAGTTATGACAACTCACAGTCAGTTTTGACAATTGTCTTAACCAGTTAAAACAAGGATACAGCTGATTAAGAAACATGATCATCCTGTCTGTCAATTAATTCTGAAATGCAAACCTTACTAATCTCATTATGTACAACCCCGACTCTAGCCCATCCACAGATCCAAAGGAGAAACCTTTAACGCTAACGAGGTACTACAATCCAGAGCCTGGACAACAAGATCAAAGTGCCTTGGACACACTAGCACTCAATGTGCACACAACGATAAAGGTAGTGTAGTTATATAACCACAGCACCAGAAACAAAACAAAAAACATACGAGAATAATCTGTTCTCAAACTTAGTTTCGTAATATAACGATAATTGGACATAGATATGAAATAACTAGCTAGAAGTGCACATGTACATTTTGCACATTATTACTAGCCAGAAAAGCTTAGCTAGATCCCTAAGCCCAAGTTAGTTTTCAGCTGATAAACATTATTGACATTATCGAGTTGGTTCCTAGCTGATTCATATGACATCTCAAAATGAAATTAATAGATGACCTATGCCTCAAGAACCAAGACATGCAAATTAATGTACTATTGTAAAAACCAAATTTATCAATATACCAATCAGATAAAAGTGTTACTTCAAAATGCAAAACTATTAGCACATAAAACAAATCTATAATTGAATACTATCACAGAAATTACCGGTATGGTATATGTTGGTGAGTAGAAGTATCCCTGTACTTCTTGGCAAGACCAAAATCAATACAGTACACCTGTATGGAAATGTGAATAGGAAATAAAAGTAGCATAAGTTTCCTGTATAAACCTTCGAAAATAACAAATACAAATATAAGCTTGTGAGGAAACCTGATTCGCTCGCCTTCCCAACCCCATAAGAAAATTGTCAGGTTTGATATCTCGATGCAAAAAGGATTTTGCATGGACATATTCAACTCGATTAATCTGTAAAAGAAAATCATGACAGCATAATACGACCATTTCAGACTGCAACAAGCAACTCCTAGAGTGGGTAAAACCATACCATCTGATCCGCGAGCATTAAAACCGTCTTTAAAGATAGCTTCCTACTGCAGAAATTGAAAAGGTCTTCAAGACTTGGTCCTAATAAGTCTATTACAAGAACATTATAGTCTCCTTCAACACCAAACCATTTAACATTCGGAATCCCAGCTGCGTAACAACAAATTTAAGGGGGGAATGGTGAGTAGCTAGCAACACAAGTTTAGTGTTTATTTACTGGTACAAGAGGTTTACAAATTTGCATTACTTCCGCCTTGCAGGATTCTGTACAGTTTTGACTCATATAGCAACTGGGGATGCTTCGTCTTAACATTTTCCTGATTAAAGTATGTGTCACCATCAAGTAAGCATAAAGAATCAGTCGTAAAAAGTAAGCATCAAATAGAAATATATGTTCTTAATGGTTGAAGTTGAAGCAGAACACCCTATTGTAACAGTTCTCACCCCCTAAGTGCACGGACACAACAACAATATGACAGAATTTGTAAAAGAATATCATTCAAGTTGGAATACTGCCATTGGGAATGTCATAATAAGAGGTACTAGTGATTGCACAATTAAAGAAAAATTGTGAACCATGACGCTATTACGACAACATTCCTGTATCTAAACTAAAAGAGTATGACCTACAAAAGGAATATTGGGGAAAGGGTCAAAAAAATGTAGAGAAACAAGGCATAAGGCATCTCGGAGGGCCTTAAAGAACAGTCGTGTATAAGGATCAGGATCAGAGAAGAAGAAATAACATCTGATTAGCAATAGACGCAAGCCTCACTACTTAAGAACTCAAGACCACATTTAAAGACTAGTTCAAAAAGTTCACAAGAAAAGTTTCATCCCAAATTTACCGGGGTGGCTACATGAACGTTCATATGGCTTCAACCATGAAGTTTGGACTACTACTAGTCTAGCAAGTCCTCCAAGTACAATCTTACTAACCTCCAAATGGATGCATCAATGAGCTCGAATTACATCCCAACCATCTCAAACAACTTTCCTCATCTTGTCCACAATTAAAGCAACTCTAACTTCCACGAAAGCAGTCAATTATTGACCTTATATTGTATGGCTACTCATTCATATCGTCAATCTCATTATGTTATTTCCTAGCATTTGTGTTCCTTTTTTACCAGTGCTCTTGTCTTGTCTTACCACACATTCTCCCATCCTAGAAGCTACAACTATCAGGGATGCATGGAAGGATCGGGATGGCAGATCAGGAACCTGCTGATCAATCCTGAACAGAAGATGATGTGGAAGTAATTGTATTGTAGCCAGGAATTGGTCTATTGGGAGCAAAAAAGAAGTTACAAGTTGAGGAACTTGATTGGACACAGCTCCTTATCGAGGTGTTGATCGAGTCTAGAAAAAAAAAATTGGAATTTACGCTATGCCCATCTTTAGGACATGTTTTCTTTTAATCGTGCAATATTTTTTTCCAAGAGTATCCTATGTTCATATACCACTCACTGCATAAGCATTTGTCAATCAACATGTTCTACCTCTATGCATCATGGTGAATGATCGATCCTATGTAATGAAACAATCAATATATTGCATTTTTTTAATCAAAGTGAACGCCCTCATTTCCTCTTGTAGTTTTTCTAAAGTTACAATTTTTCATCCAGAAAATTCAAATAGGTAAATATTTTCCCATACTGAACAATCACAGAAATGTACCCAAAAAAAAAAAGTAAATAAAACTTGGACAAACAACCACTGAAACCCAATTCTGCAACAAACACCCACTTATAAAATCACAGAAAGAAAAAACATTTGACCCACATAAAAAGGTTTTCCTTTCATTATCTTACTATGAGACTATGAGTCAAGCAAGTGAAGAATGAAAGAGAGAGGGAAAAAAAACAAGAGAGAGAGAACCTAGAGGAAAGGTATTAGCTAAAACATGATGCCCATCTTAAATGGTAATAGATATGATTGAACAAAAAGTCTGAAATGTAAACCTGGAAGAAGGGTTTGGGTTTGAAGAGGATGGATCCACAATAATATATAACATGGGCAATTTTCGAACTCTACAGAAATCACGACAAGTTTCCAAATTAATCTGTTAATGGCAGCACATTCGGGAAGTACAGACACTGCAAAAATATGGGGCGTCTCATGTTGGACACGTACGGGACACTTCAGAATACACTACGACATGCCAAAATAGGTGCTGTCGCCGTGTCGCCGAGCCCTTACTATCGCATGTCATATTGATTCGAGACCTCTATTTGTTTGTGCTCGCATGATTGCGCTAACACAAGAACAATTTACAGCCACCGACCGAAAGAAAGTCAACCCTGAACTGGAAAAACCGTCTCAACCTTCGAGTATACTCACAAGCTTTATGGCGACCTCTTCATTGGTTTGTATATTGGTCCCTGAAACCCAAAAAAAAGACACAATTTTGATCGATTAAATCCATGAATGACCAAATTTAGCACAAAAATGACGACTTTGGAGGTCAAACCTAGATAGATCTCGCCGAACGAGCCGCTCCCGATCTTCCGGCCGAGGCGGAACTTATTACCAACGCGAGGCTCCATCCTGATGACGGAACCCTAACTCCGAGAACCAAACCCTAACCCTGAATCTAACCGACGGGAACCGAACCCACCTCCGATCTCAAAATTTCTAGGGTTTTTGATGGAGAAAACGATGAACGATCAAAGCCGCAAGAAGTGATTTTGAGGGTCGGGGTTTCTCTCTCTCTCTCTCTCATAATTTTACTTTTGAGGGGAGGAGGCTGCTTTCGGCCATGAGAATGAAAGCTTCTTTATCCGGCCCCAGCTGAACCCTCTCCTGAGTCACCTCTCTCCAAAGTAAGGGTATTTAGGGAACGAATTTCTTTGTTATAATTTGTTTCCGGAAATGCCCCCCTGACGTTTGAAAATGGGAAGGGCTAATTAGCCTTTAAATCCTGTATTTTATATACAGGTATAGAGTTTAAGTCCTAAAATATTCAATTGAAAAATTTTGATCCTTAAACTCAAATCCAGGATCTAAAGGCTAATTAGCCCAAAAGGAAAAGTGATTCCATTTTGATATGTTGTTTGATTCTTTAAGAAATTTAGCATCTCAAAATCAAAATCGAGTCTGAATTGTCTCCTCATGAATTTCCAAACCCCTTATTCTAAAGTACTGCAAAGTTTTACTTTGCATCCTTTGTCTAAGTCTAATTCGTCGGAACTTAGCTCCTAAGAAAATTTTAAAGAAATGAGTGACAAAAACAATCTGAATCGTCGAGACTTAGCTCCTAAGGAATTTCCAAAGAAATGAATACAAAAAATAAAGATTATTCCTTTGAGGATTAAACTTAGACCCTCTAGAAAAACACCTCCACATGAACCACAACATCCATAATGTGGAACTAAACTTCCAAAAAACTAAGGCCTCGTTTAATTCGCGGAATCATGAAATTGGAAAAGAAAAGTTATTGGATTCCTATGTTTGGATGCCAAAGAAATCGAGTAGGAAAGGAAAGTGATTTCCAATGGAAAAAAATTAGAAAACAAATTTGATTTCCTTCATTCAACCAGTGTTCACATTTCCATCTTTAAGTATTCAATTTCTCTCACAATTTCTTTTACATTTTCAAAAACAAAAACAAAAAATATATAAAATTATTAATAAAAAAACCCCAACAGTTTATTTTTACCCATGTGTACGTTTTCAGCAAGCTTAAGTTGCTGGATTGTGATAAAGCCTTCGTACATTTCTGCAAATTCTTTCGAAAAATCAATAAAAAATGTGTCACATGAATCTCTATTTGTATGTGAGGAACCGGATAGTACGATATATTGACTGTCTAGCATCAAAAATTTGTGTTAGTTTTTCCTGTTAGAAATGTGACTAGCTCCGAGCCTGGGAAATGTCACGGTGGTGGATCTTTATAAGAATTTTGTGAATGTAATCACTTTTGATTTTAGTTGGCATTGTGGAGATATAATGATATATGATCAAGATTTGAGAGACCCAAGCTTGTCCAAAATATAGAGATAATGAAAGGGTGAGTTTATCGCAAGCACTATTCATATAAATGAATACATTATTTGCTTGAATCAGTCGAAGTCTCTTTCTAGCTACCCAAATTAATAAAAGCATGTTGAGAATAAGAAAGAGTTATTTATATATATATATATTTTTTAAAACTCACAATTGCTAATTATATATTCACTACTTCCCATTTTTAGTTTAATTATCATTTATCTTTCATTCCTTCATAACCTATTAATTGTAGTGATTGTGCCACTTATAAATCAAAATACAAGCACCCCCACAATAGTCCTAAATACAAGTTGTCCTTGCCACATCATTAAGTTCCATTTATATTTCCTCGCTCTGTACTAGACAAATGGATGCATGACTTGGCGGGGGGGGGGGGGGGGGGTCTTGAGAACGAAAGCACGAAAATCGTTTCCCAAACTAAAGAGTACCTGCAAGATAACCGAGCAAAACGCACAAATAAAATAACGCCAAACACAAATCGCAAACACAGAGATATTTACGTGGAAAATCCAGATGAAAAAAACCGCGGGACGATCGGAGGCCAACCCTAAATAACCTCCACTAATGGAATAAAGAGAATACACCCTCTACAAGCTCCTCCCGATCCAACACGGATCCCCACAACACTTAGGAATAGAAAATAGATCACACCACGAAGATAGAAGACAATAAAAAATTACCCAAAATTGATCTCCTCGTCCGAAACGACCTCTGATCCTTCTTTCTCCTTCCCAAAGTTGCAATGGCACAATTCCCTCATTTTTTTTCTCATTGTTGAGATTATTAGTCTGAGGATTAGGGTTATGAAAAGCATGTTGAGAATAAGAAAGAGTTATTTATATATTTTTTTTAAACTCACAATTGTTAATTATATATTCAATACTTCCCATTTTTAGTTTAATTATCATTATCTTTCATTCCTTCATAACCTATTAATTGTAGTGATTGTGCCACTTACAAATCAAAATACAAGCACCCCCACAATAGTCCTAAATACAAGTTGTCCTTGCCACATGATTAAGTTCCATTTCTATGAAATGGAGGGGGGAGGGAACGAAAGCGAGGAAATCGTTCCCCAAACAAGAGAGTTCCTGCGATATAACCAAACAAAACCCACAAACAAAACAACGCCAAATACAAATCGTAGACACGGAGATATTTACGTGAAAAATTCAGATAAAAAAATACGGGACGATCGGAGTCCAACCCTAAAGAACCTCCACAAATGGAATAAAGAGAATACACTCTCTACAAGCTCCTCCCGATCCAACACGGATCCCCACAATATTTAGGAATAGAAAATAGATCACACCACGAAGATAGAAGACAATGAAAAATTATCCAAAATTGATCTCCTCCTCTGAAACGGCCTCCGATTCTTCTTTCTCCTTCCCAAAGTTGCAATGGCACTATTCCCTCATTTTTCTCTCTTTGTTGAGATTATTAGTCTGAGGATTAGGGTTAGAAAAATATAATACATAGCCCTTAATCCCGCAACTAAACCTTGACCATCAGTTACGATCCAACGGTGTATAAAATACCTTAATTTTAACTTCAAACCGCCGACACCGAGTTCGGACCGAACTCGGTAGAATCGGTGTTTGTGAGTAAAATTAAAACAACAGCTGAAACCAGGTTGTAAAATCCCTAATTCTAAAAATCGTATTAATTATTTAATTAATTTATAGTAATTATTAGCTAATTAAAAGAAATAGAATTTATGGAATTTTATTTCTAGGTGTTTGTGCAATAGAGGATTTACGGGGCTATTATTAATTTACCTTAATTATTTTCATGTAGGTGACCTTGTAGACAATTGATAGATTAATTTCATGCTCTAATATAAATTTCTAAAATTATATATATATATATATATATATATATATATATATATATATATATATATATATATATGTTTATTAAAAAAAATAGAAAAGAAGAGAATAAGAAATGAGAATAGAAATAAGGAATAAAAGAAAGAAAAAAAATGGATTAAAACCCTAACAAATACCTAAACCCCTACCCGTTAGCAATCAAACCCGCTACCCACCCGTTATCATAATAAACAGCAGCAGCGGCAGCAATCTAGCCGCACACCCGCGCGTATGAGCCCCCCCCCCCCCCCCCCCCGCAGTATATATATACACATATATACTCTCTCGTAAACCCTAAACCCTAACGCCTCTGTCATCTGTCATCTTCCCTCGACCCTGAGCACCGCAGACCGCCGCCTGGACCGCCCGAGCAGACCGCCGCCCGCCGCGTCGCCGTTCACGCACACACCCGCGACAACAAGTACACAGCATCGAAGCTGTATTCATATTTCGATTCCTGCACCCTTGCTCGACCAAACTCGACCCCGTCTTCACCGGTATGTTCACGACCTATCCCCCTTCCATCTTTGTGTGTTAGTTTACCTCAAACAGCTCGTAACCCTAGGCGTAAACAGCGACCAAGTTGGCGAAAAACGATAACTTTTGGATCGTAGAAAACTACGGTAACTACCCATGTTCACGGACTCGTATCTCCCACCACAGAGATCCGAATCTAGTTTTTCTTTTTGGTATGAGAAGATCACCTAACCTAGATTATTTTCTGTCAAATACAATATTTTAATTATTATTGTGTGCTGAAATAAATCAGATTGAAAATTTCAAAAATATACTTTTTCTAATTTCCAGAAATTACGATACGGAGCGCGCCCCGCCAAACGGGACCGCCCCATCGTTTACCAAGTGCACCGAAAGGTGCGCATGGTATACCCAGACGTGTGGACTTTCACGGAAACTGATTCGGACGCATGTGCGCGTCGAAATCACTCAGTTTTCGCAAAAAGTCCCCGTATCGTGACTTTAGCAAAATACTGCACCATTTAGTGTATGCTCGTCAGAATTCGACAAAACTTACGTCATTGAACTCGTGGTATCGCGCTAGTCCTGTGACCCAATTTTCACGCAATTCTAAGACAGTTGACCAAGTCAACCATTGGTGGGCCCCACGGTTGACTTTTTTGGCGAATTTGTGTTCTGCTCACCGGAATCCAAAATTGGACATACCGTTGAGTTCGTACTGACATTTAGAATTTGTTTGACCCATAATTTATTCCATTTAGAGACATGTAACCCTTGGCACGCTTTTCGGTGCAAAGTGGCCCACATGTGGACCACTTTGACCCGAAATTACCATTTTGCCCCTGTGTCCAAATTGGACGAAAGGGTAGTATTTTCTAGCTATCTCGCTTATTCTGGGAACGTTGGTGATATTTATTTCAGCATCCGGAGACGTTCATTCTGAGACCGTAGTTTCTGACTCTTGGTGTTTGACAAATGGACATTACATTTTGCAGCTCTCTTGCCAGGTAAGTATATCTTGCCAAATTGTTTACAGTACATTGCATGCTATTTATATTTTTGTATATTTGTATATTCATTGCATGTATAGTTTCGTTCAGTCATTATTATATATTAGATATGTTGACACACACTTGACACCTAGTATCATAAGAGGACAATCATTAGGCGTATGGGCTTTAACCACTCTGGTAAACCGTAGTATCTAGCTCGCACTACAGGAGTGTGTCGCGCTGGTCGCTACCCCCGCGGTATGTCAATTTCTGGAGTCACACGTTGGTCGCTACCCCCGCGGTATGTCGATTTCTGATGTTCTAGACTGGTGTACGAGTTGTGAGGATTAGATCGAGTAGCCTACCCTTGCCCATACATCGAAAAGTTGTCCTCATTTGCATTCATATAGATTATCTTGTATAGCGTACTTATATATTTTCAACATTATGCATGTTTACTGTATTCAATTGGCTTGCTTCTATGTATCTTGTTACGTCCCTCTGAGGACCTGGTCCCTTGCCAGGTATAGACGACCATGAGTACCCGCAGGAGTACGGACCCGGACCTGACGTATTACTTTCTGCCGAGAAGACCTTACCCACTGAGCAACATTGATTATCTCTAGCGATGGATACTTTAGCTGACACTCTTATATCATCACTTTATTTTATATAGGAGATTTTACTCTTCTCTCTCATTTTAGTCGATATAGTCATTGGTAGTGGATTTGTCTCCACCCAACTATCATTTATGGATTATTCAGACACTTTATTCTAGTTTAGTTATATTCTTTTCTGTGACTTATTGTGTGGATGAGACTAGTATTTTTTGTGACTTGTGATAATATATATACCACATGTGAGTTTTATTCATATTACAGCGTACGTGTGTGTTATGGTATCCATATATTGGAGTTGCCATATACACACGGCTGGCATGCTTACGTGTTCCTAGTCCTTCATATTGTGGGACTGGGGCGTGACATATTTTTGTGGTGGCCCATGCAGGTCGAGAGCATATTGTCTCGGTTACGTTACTGTACCGAGCAAGCCTGCACCTAGGATTATAGTATAGGATCTCATCCACAATTGACTATGAATTATCTTCCTTCCTATCCGTTCTATCGTATCCTGCTTGATTCATGTGCTTCCCTAATAGTTCCTTGAGTATAGCCTTCTCCTAGAGTATAAGAATCACTGTTATTAAGATGATAATTAGGGTAACACACCTACTGAGAATACAACTAGGGTATTGACACATCACTAAATTTAGAATATCTAGTGAACCCTAGCATTCCTTATCTATAGATTGGTTTACCATTACCCCTTAATGTATTTATGAAGACTTGAGAGTAGTATAGACACTACTAGATTTAATTAAAAATTTAACTATATTATTTGACCCTAGTATTGAGGGGCCATTAGAAATCCAAGGTTGACTATTAGGACCAAACCTAACTTTTATAGTGAACTAGTATTATAGAACTATACATTTAGATTCTTGTCTTTGTGCTAGCAGATAGTACCCTATGAGGCCAAGGAGAATAAAATAACACTTCCCTAGATCATACCTCGAACATAGAGATTAGCATACCACATTCCCCTTAGATAACCCTGATATTATCTAGAGCCTTTCTATTTAAATTCAAATATTGTTCCTCTGAAAACTTAGCACTCGCTATTTGTGCGACGACTGATTATGCTTTCCTTTCTTTTCTTTCAACTCGTGCCGCCTAACCCTCCCATTCCTAATATTAACCCCTTTGTTCTATGAGCACTATGATTAAGACTTAAGATGATCAATACCTTTTAATGCAATAAGATACCCTAATAAGTACCAAGACCCTTCCTCGTAAACCTTAGCAGGATTTTTTATTGTATCCTTAAGACAGTATAATATTAGTAAATTCTTTTAAGTTGGGTAGTATGCCTCACAACATAGTATCACATAGTCCTCTTAATCCATTGATGAAGCATAACCAAATGACACCAACTATAGACTTGCATAAGAAGATAGTATTTATTCAGACAGTAGAACTTAGAGGCCATACCCCTATTTGGTCGACTAGCGACTGAGACAAGGAGCTAGTATGACAACTGTAGAGACTGTAGAGTCTTATCTTCTTTATGAACTTGAATCATTTTATAACTTCTCTCATCATAATCTAGCGTACTTATATTTTCTGGACTACCTCGACTTATGCTGCTATTTTATAGCCTAGTTTTACAAGCTTATCATTTTATCAAGCTTGATCATGATATATGTATTATTGGGGCGCCTACTAATACATTGTCTAATCAGAATCTTTGTATTAAGGTCTAGCTAACCTTAGTACATTTGGTTCGCCCTTCGTAATACTATTTTACGTGGATTGAGATATATAGTTGACTAGTAGACGGATATACTTGCCTCTAGACATGACTGAGCATATCGTATCGGTTATATAACTGTACTGATACGAGCATGCGAATAAAAATTTATCAAATAAGGATTTCAATCCACAACTGCCTTGATAATTCCCATTTGAATTCTTTAAATGCCTTGATCCTCATACTTCTATCCTATGACCTCCCCCTTGAACTATTTATTATTGCTTTCCGTCTTCCCTTATTCCGGAAAGACGAACGCTCGTGCCGGGTATAAGTTGATACACTGATAAGTACTAGATATACCCCATAGGCTAATCATATGACTTGGCGACCCTCTTTTATAATTGATTAAGGACATATCATAGGTAATATGTTTGGTGTTAAAACTTTGAGGATTAAATAACATAATTAAATAATTTAAGAAATAGTTTTCCTAGATGTATAGCCTTAGGTGATAGATGGATAAATTTTAAGTTGGGTAGATTATAAACTCCCTCACCCAAAATTAGGTCTACTTGGCTTAGATAGTGAGACTAGGGCTAGTTTGAACCCAAATAAAAATAGAACACGTCATTTATTTAATTATACAATATTTATATCACTTAGCACACCTTACCGTTGCTTAGATAATTGGAGCACTACACTACCCACTGCCTTCCTACAAACTTTATACTCTTGCCCTAGACATGACCGCCTGCTATTCTGACCTTGGTATAACTTATAATTATGCTCTCTTGTGCTACATTTTAGTCGCACAACATTCGTCGCAGATATTATTATTTAATTCTCAATAAAATACGACTTTGTACCCTTGTGCGTTCCAATCGAAATAGGAGACACAATCTTGATCCATTTTGTACAACCCAAATTTTGAAAATATTCAATCCTGAGCCCTCTACGTCCGTGACACTTGCGTCCCACCTAGTTTTATCCCCATGTACTTCTAATTAATTCAAGAACACCTTGCACATTAATTTTAAATAATCTAATTTCTATCTTTGTGCAATTTTCCAAGTATTGGGCGCTTTTATGCAAAAATGCATTAAGGTGTCCACAGCGTTGGACAATACATGAAAAAAATCTATTTTCCCCTTCATACAAATTTTTTCCATAATTTTCGGAATGTGCAACGCGCAACATCATCCCTCATTTAAATCTAACATTGCATTTTAAATAATGCAAATTATAGCCCTCCAAACATCCCCATTACAATTGGAAAATCATGGAGGTTAGGATGGAGGAAGGTACAGAATAAGCTGAAAATCTCTATCTTATACCATCCTTGACTTCTATCGAGGCTTAGTTTTAATTTCGAGGACGAAATTTTTTTATAAGTTTGGTAGAATGTAAAACCCCTAATTCTAAAAACCGTATTAATTATTTAATTAATTAATTAATTAATTTATAGTAATTATTAGCTAATTAAAAGAAATAGAATTTATGGAATTTTATTTTTAGGTGTTTGTGCAATAGAGGATTTACGGGGCTATTATTAATTTACCTTAATTATTTTTATGTAGGTGACCTTGTGGACAATTGATAGATTAATTTCATGCTCTAATATAAATTTCTAAAATTATATATATATATATATATATATATATATATATATATATATATATATATATATATATATATATATATATAATGTTTATTAAAAAAATAGAAAAGAAGAGAATAAGAAATGAGAATAGAAATAAGGAATAAAAGAAAGAAAAAGAAAAAGAAAATAAAAATGGATTAAAACCCTAACAAATACCTAAACCCCTACCCGTTAGCAACCAAATCCGCTACCCAGCCGCATACCCGCGCGTATGAGCCCCCCCCCCCCCCCACAGTATATATATACACATATATACTCTCTCGTAAACCCTAAACCCTAACGCCTCTGTCATCTCTCATCTTCCCTTGACCCTGAGCGCCGCAGACCGCCGCATGGACCGCCCGAGCAGACCGTCGCCCGCCGCATCGCCGTTCGCGCACACACCCGCGACAGCAAGTACACGGCAGCGAAGCTGTGTTCACGTTTCGATTCCCGCACCCTTGCTCGACCAAACTCGACCCCGTCTTTACCGGTATGTTCACGACCTATCCCCCTTCCATCTTTGTGTGTTAGTTTACCTCGAACAGCGCGTAACCCTAGGCGTAAACAGCGACCAAGTTGGCAAAAAACGACAACTTTTGGATCGCAAAAAACTGCGATAACTACCCATGTTCACGGACTCGTATCTCCCACCAAAGAGATCTGAATCTAGTTTTTCTTTTTGGTATGCGGAGACCACCTAACCTAGATTATTTTTTGTCAAATATAATATTTTAATTATTGTTGTGTGCTGAATTAAATCAGATTGAAAATCCCAAAAATATACTTTTTCTAATTTCCAGAAATTACGATACGGAGCACGCCCCACCAAACGGGACCGCCCCGTCGTGTACCAAGTGCACCGAAAGGTGCGCACGGTATACCCAGACGTGTGGGCTTTCGCGAAAACTGATTTGGACGCGTGTGCGCGTCGAAATCACTCTGTATCGGCAAAAAGTACCTATATCGTAACTTTAGTAAAATACCGCACCATTTAGTATACGCTCGTCAGAATTCGACGAAACTTGCATCATTGGACTCGTAGTATCGCGCTGGTCCTGTGACCCAATTTTCACGTAATTCTGAGACAGTTGACCAAGTCGTCTATTGGTGGGCCCCACGGTTGACTTTTTGGGCGAATTTGTGTTCGGCTCACCGGAATCCAAAATTGGACATACCGTTGAGTTCGTACTGACATTTAGAGTTTGTTTGACCCATAATTTATCTCATTTAGAGACCTTTACCCTTGGCACGCTTTTCGGTGCAAAGTGGCCCACATACGGACCCTACTTTGACCCGAAATTACCGTTTTATCCCTGTGTCCAAATTGGACGAAAGGGTAGTATTTTCTAGCTATCTCGCTTATTCTGGGAACGTTGATGATATTTATTTCAGCATCCGGAGACGTTCATTATGAGACCGTAGTTTCTGACTCTTGGTGTGTGACATATGGACGTTACATTTTGCAGCTCTCTTGCTAGGCAAGTATACCTTGCCAAATTGTTTACAGTATATTGCATGCTATTTATATTTCTGTATATCTGTATATTCATTGCATGTGTAGTTTTGTTCAGTCATTACTATATATTAGATATGTTGACACACACACTTGACACCTAGTATCATGAGAGGACAATCATTAGGCGTATAGGCTTTAACCACTCTGGTAAACCGTAGTATCTAGCTCGCACTACGGGAGTGTGTGCCCTGGTCGCTACCCCCACGGTATGTCAATTTTTGGAGTCACACGTTGGTCGCTACCCCCGCGGTATGTCGATTTCTGATGTTCTAGACGGGTGTGCGAGTTATGAGGATTAGATCGAGTAGCCTACCCTTGCCCATACGTCGAAAAGTTATCCTCATTTGCATTCATATAGATTTTATTGTACAGCATACTTATATATTTTCAATATTATGCATGTTTACTGTATTCAATTGGCTTGCTTCTATGTATCTTGTTACGTTCCTCTGAGGACCTGGTCCCTTGCCAGGTATAGACGACCATGAGTACCCGCATGAGTACGGACCCGGACCTGACGCATTACTTTCTGCCGAGGAGACCTTACCCACTGAGCAACATTGATTATCTCTAGCGATGGATACTTTAGCTGACACTCTTATATCATCACTTTATTTTATATAGGAGATTTTACTCTTCTCTCTCATTTTAGTCGATATAGTCATTGGTAGTGGATTTGTCTTCACCCGACTATCATTTATGGATTATTCAGACACTTTATTCTAGTTTAGTTATATTCCTTTCTGTGACTTATTGTGTGGATGAGACTAGTATTTTCTGTGACTTGTGATATTATATATACCACATGTGAGTTTTATTCATATTACAGCGTACGTGTGTGTTATGGTATCCATATATTGGAGTTGTCATATACACACGGCTGGCATGCTTACGTGTTCCTAGTCCTTCGTATTGTGGGACTGGGGTGTGACATAGGTTCTGGAACCCATGGGACCGAAGTCGGCCAGAGTTCGGCTGGGGACCGAACTCGGCCCGAGTTCGGCCACCCATGTTCCATAATGTTGTCCCATGCACCCCCGAGACCTCTGAATGGCCTCGTCACCTCCCTGAGCTTCTCTGACACATAGACGGCGCTCGTCGCACTCCGGGATATTGTCTACATAGGTTATGAACCTCACCCACTCCAACAAATCTTCCCATTCACAACTATGTGGAGGGGATCGTCATCTCGATGATCTGCTTATAGTACTCAAATTTTTCCCTTGGAAGAATCTTTGTGAGCATGTCTGCTCCATTGTCAGTTGTATGAACATCTAGCGTCGCTTTCTTCTTATCAACCACATCTCGTATCTAATGATACCGGGTATCAATGTGCTTGGACCGGCTATGAAATATATGGTTCTTCACAAGGTGAATTATACTCTGCCTATCACAAAGCAAAGGATACTGCTCTTGATTTAGTCCCATTTCCTGCAACAGCTTCTTTATCCACAGCAACTCCTTGCAAGCCTCCGTCGCCGCAATATACTCTGCCTATGTCGTCGACAAGACAACACACTTCGACAACCGTGACTGCCACGATACCGCTCCACCAGCAAACATGATCACATAGCCCGAAGTCGATCGCCTCGTGTCTACATCTCCAGCCATATCAGCGTCGGTATATCCATCCAGCTTCGGCTCGTCATCACCAAAAAAAGTCTCCAATTGGCAGTGCCCTGAAGATATCGTAGAATCCACTTGACCGCACTCCAATGTACCCTTCCAGGATTGGAAAGATACCTGCTAACTGTGACAACTGCGTAAGCGATGTCTAGCCTCGTAAATACCATAGCATACATGAGACTTTTCATAGTTGAGGCATATGGAACCCTCTCCATATCTTCTTTCTTGTCCTCGATAGATGGGCACTGCTCCTCAGTGAACTTAAAGTGAGCCACAAGGGGGTTACTCACTTTCTTCAACCCGTCTATCCCGAAATGCTGAAGTACCCGATGAATGTACTTCTTTTGGGACAAGTGTAGCATCTTGGACTCTCTCTCTTTCGGCTAATCTTTATCCCATGAATAGTCTTCGCTGTGCCCAAATCCTTCATAGAGAAGGCCGTGCCCAGTTGGTGCTTCAACTCTGCTATTCTAGTAGCATTCCGACCCACTAGTAGCATATCGTCAACATAGAGCAATAAAATAATAAAATTATCATCGGCAAAGTACCTCACAAATACACAATGATCCAATATCGTCCGTGCATAACCATGCTCTCCCATAAACGACTTGAACTTTCTGTACCACTGCCTCGGAGCCTGCTTCAGACCATACAAGCACTTCCTCAACTGGCAGACTAAGTGTGACTTGCCCTTCTCACAGCTCTGGCTGCTCCATTTATAACTCCTCCTCGAGATCATCGTGGAGGAATGTCGTGAAGCCATCTGCTCGACCTCCAAGTTGAAACTGGCTGCCAATGCTAGCACCACCCGAATAGACGACTGCTTGACGACTGACGAAAAGATTTTATCATAATCTATGTCTTTCGTTGACCGTAGCCTTTAACTACCAGCCTCGCTTTGTATCGAGGGTGAATAGCTTCATTTGTTTGCTTCACTCTGAACATCAATCGATTCTTCAAAGCCTTCTTGCCCTTTGGCAACCACACCAGATCATAAGTAGAGTTGGCCTGTAAGAAACTCATTTTCTCCTACATAGCCTCCATCCACTCCTGCATGTGTTCGTCTTCCATAGCCTTTGAAAAACTTTTGGGCTCTCCCCCGTTAGTTAGTAGAACATACTCATCCGGTGAGTATCTCGTAGATGGTCGATGTAAACCCTCTAACCCAAAATCTAGGTTTAGGGAATTATTTAAAAATATTTCGGAATTCTTCTTGGAGTTATAATTCACTACTTTGGTTTTTGATTTAATTGTTACACCTTACCATTGTTTAAATATCAAGAGCACTACACTAGCTTTTGACTTCCAACAAAATTTTACACACTTGACCTAGACGTGACAGTCTTCCATTCTGACTCTTGTGTCACTAATTAATACCCTCCCTTATGCTTTATTTTAATCGTACAATAATCGTCAACTAATTTTAAACCTAAACTTTGCACGTATTCCATACAGTGAGTCCATAATACATTATGAGCCTGATGCAAGTTTTTTTTTTGAAGGAGTGACTCAAGCGCAAGTATCAGTGCTAACACCTGGAGAGGTACAAGCCCAGGAAAGTGGTTCTGAAACATCAAAAAGTTCTAGAAGCCAGCGAGCCATGTCCCTTGTCGACCCGATTGAGCGAATAATGTGGATTCTTGAAGCAAGCCAGCAGAGAGATGAGGCTTGCTATGAGCGAGCCGAGAAGCGGGCAAAAGAGCGACATAGCAAGTTCGAAGTCAATCTAGAAGCCCGATTTATAGTCCAACAAAAGTAGGTAGATGTCCTGCAACAGATCGTTTAGACCTTGGACTCCAATCATTCCGCAACGACAACAGCGGCACCGGTGGAGCGACCTACGCCTAAAGTCAAAATATCTCAAACTCCAAAGAAGAAGGAAGTAACTACCTTCGACTTTGTCGACTTCAAGAAGGTCTGCAACACGCCTTTCAAATGGACTAAGGATCCGATCGTGGCTCTAGATTGGTTGGCAGAGCTTAAGGATCACTTCAAATTGCTAGAGGTACCTGAGAAAAAAATGTGTTGCATCTGCCCAATTTTAGCTTCGTTTGAACACGCACGATTGATAGGACGTGCATCAAAGATCTCTCTCAGTAGGCGATGAAGAGGAGACGATCGCATGGGCTACCTTCTGTGGCATGTTTGAAGAAGAGTTCATACCCCATCCCGTTCATCGGTAAAAGGAGAACGAGTTTGTGCAGCTCCGTTAAGGCAATATGACAGTGAAGCAGTACTCCGTCAAATTCAATCGGCTCACCAAATTTGTAAGCTCATATCTACCTAATGCGGCGAGTCATGCAAGACGATTCGAAGGCGGCCTGCGACTTGCCATCCATGCACACATAGTCATTCCCCAATACCTGACTATGCGAAAAGTTCTCAATCATGCCCTTTCCTTTGAACCGCTGCATCCTTCAGTTGCTGCCGGCGCTATGCATACTTCCAATCATAAGAGCCCTAGCAACACGGGAGAAAATACCGCTCCAAAGCATCCAAATAACGACGGTTAGCAGAAAGGAACTTCAGGGCAAACATGTCTTTTCTGTAAGAAGTCAGGGGATACCATCAACGAATGTCATAAGAAGCATGGTTTATGCCTCGCTTGTGGTGATTCAAACCATAGAATTCGTGACTGTCCGTGCCTCTCTGATCGTCGCCATCAATATCCAAATTCTGCCACAGCACCTCAAGCCAACCGACCTATGCCGCAGCAAGAGCATCGTCAAGCCCAAGGCCGGGTGTACACTTTGACACGGGAAGAGGCCCTAGCATCGGACATCGTTGTGTCAGGTATATTGCTTTTTAATAACATACCTGCTCGCATGCTATTTGATTTTGGTGCTACGCATAGCTTTATATCCACGAATTTTGTCGTGAAAACAAGATAAAAATGATATCATTATATCTAGACCTTAGAGTTAACGCCCCATCGGGCACGAAGATACCTGTTCATTCAGTATGTCAGGGAGGTCACGTCTGTATTGGGGGAAGAAAACTCTCGCTCGATGTGTTAGTCCTAGATGTTCTGGATTACGACTTTATTTTGGGGATGGATTGGCTCGGTGCTTGCTCGACAACTATCGAATGTGCAAAGAAACTAGTCGTCTTTTTATACCTGGAGAAGCCGAATTCTGCTACACAAGTGGTCCAACAACATAAGCGTCAAGGACTTGCATGGTAATTTCTGCGATGTCAGGTCGGCGGATGCTACACTCTAGATGCGAGGGATACTCAGCGTCGGTCTTGGACACACAGCTGGATTGCACAAACTTTGAGTCTTCTTCCGTTGTGGCGGAGTTTCCTGATGTATTTTCGATCAAACTACCTGGCATGACACCCGATCGATAAATCGAGTTCACCATCGATACCTTCCCAAATACCCAATCGATTTCTAAAGTCCCGTACCGAATGGCCCCTACTGAACTAAAGAAGTTATAGTGCCAACTACAAGAACTGCTTGACCGTAGATATATTCGTCCGAGTGTGTCTCTTTGGGACGCGCCAGTACTCTTTGTAAAGAAGAAAGATGTGATATTGCGACTCTGCATAGACTATCGGGAGCTAAATAAGGTCACTATCTGAAACAAGTATCCCCTGCCCCGGATCGACGACCTCTTTGATCAGTTGCAAGTGGCATCGATATTTTTGAAGATAGATCTTCGCTCTGGATACCACCAATTAAATATCAAACCAGAGGACATGCCGAAGTCAGCATTTCACACCCGCTATGGCCACTATGAGTTTTTTGTCATACCGTTCGGACTAATGAATGCTCATGTCGCATTCATGGATTTAATGAACCATCCGTTTTGACCATTCTTTGATAAGTTTGTGGTAATATTCATAGACGAAATCTTAGTATACTCGAAGAATAAGGATGAACACGCAAGACACCTGCGGATGGTGCTTCAAACTCTTCGAGATAATAAGTTGTTCGCGAAGCTAAGCAAGTGCGAGTTCTGGTTGGACAACATATCTTTCCTCGGGCACATCATTTCTGTGGAGGGCATCTCAGTCAACCCAAAGAAAGTTGAAGCTATCGTAAAGTGGAAGAGACCTGTGTCGGCCAGCGACATTCGGAGGTTCCTCGGTCTAGGAGGCTACTACAGGAGATTCATAAAAGATTTTTCAAGGATCAACGACTCATCGGATGACTGTAAAGCTTCGTTTGTGGAATTAAAGCAACGACTCGTCTCAGCACCGATTCTTACTCTTCCGGATGGACCCGATAATTTTAAGATCTATAGCATCGCTTCAGGAAAGGGTTTGGGATGTGTCCTTATGTAGAGGGACAAAGTGATAGTCTTTGCGTCGAGGCAGTTAAAGCCTCACGAAAGGAACTATCCAACACAAGATATGGAACTTGCAGCCGTGGTATTCGCGTTGAAGTTATGACGGCATTACCTCTATGACGTACCATATGAAATCTTTACGGATCACAAAAGTCTCAAGTACCTCTACACTCAAAAGGATTTAAATTTACGGCAACGACGTTGGCTTGAACTCCTTAGCAACTTTGACTTGATGATCAGATATACACCGGGCAAGGGCAACGTTGTAGCTGATGCACTGAGTTGAGTGTTTGTTGGGAGATTAGCTATCGATGATAGGCTGCGAAGGGATCTAAAATTTTTGGACATTATTCTCCGAATCAGATAAAAAATAGGGCACATGTGGCTCAGTTGCGCCTCGAACCGGACTTATTAGAGAAAGTTAAGTCCGCTCAGAAGGACGACATGTTCCTAGAGAAGATGCGTAATCTTATCTCAGCAGGAAGGGCGACCGACTTTGTGGTGAGTACGAATGGAATGATGCGGGTGAATGGAAGATTGTGTGTTTTTAACGATGTAAACCTCAGAAAGGAGATACACACTGAAGCCCACTATGCGAGTTACACTTCACATCCAGGAAGCACGAAGATGTATCGAGACCTTCATACGAAATTTTGGTGGCACGACATAAAAATGGATGTGGTGTTGTTTGTATCACAATGCATGATTTGTCAGAGAGTAAAGACCGAGCACCAGAAGCTGGGCAGAGAGATGTAGAACCTTGCTATACAGGAGTGGAAATGAGAACACATAACGATGGATTTTATTATTGGTTTGCCAAAGACGCAACGGAGAAATAATATCGTCTAGGTCATCGTCGATCGACTCACTAAGTCAACTCACTTTTTGCCTATCAAAGTTACTTTGAGTGCCGACAGTCTGGCACAGATCTACCTCAACGAGATCGTTCGACTCCATGGTGTGCCCGTATATATTGTCTCTGATCGAGATGGAAGATTCTTATCATGTTTCTGGGAGAGACTTCTGTAAACCCCCTGAATTTTAAAATTTTAAAAACTGGATTTTTCACAATTTTCTGGAATTTTCTGGGATTTTTCTGTAATTTAAAAACAGGGTTATAATTTTTAAATGATTTTTAATTGATAATAAATGATATTAAAATATTATGAAAATAATATTTTTGGGTGTAAAATGAAAAACTGGACTTAGGGCAATTTTCCTGGAATTTATTGGGCCTCGGACCTATTTTTTAAACACCTAAAAAGTATTTTAGTTAATTATCTATTTATTTATTAAATTTACTGATTTTTTTAAAAATATTATTATTATTATTATTATTATTTAAACAGCCCGGCCCATTAGCCCACGGCCCAAACCCATTTCGGCCCAACCCTCTCGCCCCTATCGGGTCGGGTCGGGTCCGCCCGACCGAACCCGACCCGCCCGTGCCTGAACCCGCATCTCCCCTACGAACCCCAGCCCTCCTCCGCGTCTTCCGCCGCCCGCGCGTCCCGGCCGCTCCGCCCGCCTCGATCGGCCATGCTCCGCCCGCCCGCGTCCCGCGCGGCCACGTCCGCCTTGACCTCCGCCTTCCCCGGCCACCATCGCCCTCGCCCTCACCTATAAAACCCCGCCCCTCCGCCGCAGCCACGACCACTGCCACCGCCACCACGCCGCCCTAGCCAGCTCACCGCCACCGCTGCCCCTCGCCGCGCTGCCCCACCCTAGCTCCGGCCGGCCTTCCCCGCCGCAGAGCGCCGTCCACCTCCCTCTTCTCCCCCTCCGCTCGACAGCAGCCACAGCCGCAGCAAGCCGCAGCCGCCGCCTCCGGCTGCCCTCCCCAGCCACGCCGCGCCGCCCTTCGCCGCGTGCCCCGAGCCCGGCCGCCCAGCAGCCGCCCTCCGTCGGATTCCGACGAGGAATCCCCAAACCCTAACCCTAATTCTGCCCTGTGTCCGACACGAGTCGGACACGAATCGACCCTGGTTTCCAGGTCCCCTTCAGGTACTTGTAACTTTTTGCTCGTAGCTCCATTTTTGTTTCCGCAAATTGCGTTGCGAAGTCTGTATGACCCTCTCGGTGTCCGGACAAACCGTTCAGGGCATCGCGTCCTGTGGTGATCGCACACCGCGATCCAAAAACAGGAAAAACAGGACCCCGATTTACCCCGGAACCGAGTACGCCCCGCCAAACGGGACGACTTGGTCGCGCGCGGTCTTCACAGATACATGCGCATCGTCGATACGAACATGTGGGATTTCACGAAAGCTGATTCGGGTGTGCGTGCACACCGGAATCGACGCGTATCCGCGGACATCGCCCCGTATCCGCCCTTTCTATAATTCACCCTAACTTGGTGTACACACATCGGATCGAGACAAAACTTGCGCCATCGGACTCGTAGCGATACGCTGGTCCTGTGGGTCAAGTTTGGTTCGATTCTGAGAACGTTGACAAAATCGCGTGTCGTGGGCCCCACAGGCCCCGCTCGACGGGCGATTTTGTGATCGGCTCATCGGAATTCAATTCTGAAAGTTCTGTTGGGTTCGTATCATCGTTTCTGACCTGTTGACACTAAGTTTGGTGAATTTGGAGACCGTTGACCCGGACGCATTTTTCGGTGCAACGCGGGCCCATCGGTGGACCCCGTTTTGGCCCGAAACTGCCGTTTCTGCCCTTGTCTCCAAATTGGACCCAAGGACAGGCGTTTCTAGCTGATTGATATTTTTTGGATCTGATGGTGATGTTTGTTTCAGCAACCGGAATACCGTCTGCGAATACAGCCGAAGTCAGAACTGCAAACATAGCCGGAACCACAGGCAAGTGTACCTTGCCAAACCCTGCAGCTTGCTAATTATTTTCTGGACTTAATTATGCATTAGTGGGAAAGTAAAGCTTGCCAAGTCTCAGTAATTCTTGACATAGTAATTTACTTGATTTCTTGTGGAGTTAAATGTAAACTTGTTTTAACTGCTTAACCTAGGAAACGGGTGACGTGCTTAGTGTCCGATCATAGTCGGGTGCCAACTCCGTACGCGGGGTTGTATAACGTCACATAGACATGGATAATGAGACCCAAAAATTCTCGTACTTGTCCTATCAAGTACACCAGAACCCAGGACACTTGACACTATTTCATGAGACAGAGTCTTCCTAAGACATTCAAGGTGATTCTGTATAGGATGCATGGTTATGACATAGACTTTACATTCTTAGACATTTGATCCATAGCTATCAGACTTGCTGCATTAGTTATAATCGTGCGTGACATGGACATGAGGCATCGTGGACATGAGACGTGGGATTACATTGGGTGGGGAGATACACACAGACTACAGGCTGATATTATATATATAAAACATAGTATATTTCAGAGTATAATTCATAGTTATTGCCGCTACCGGCTCCCCGACACAGAGCTTGTAGTGGCTTCAGCCTGAATTCTAGTGCTGCTCTCATATTGCATATCACTTAGCTGGTTACATAGCTTACCCTCTTGTTTAATTATCTGCTGCACTGTATTTATTTTGGCTTGTATTTTCTGTACCTTGCTGTCCCCTGAGGACCTGGATCCGGATTATGTCCCCAGGTACAGCTGAAGAGAATTACCCAGAGGTGTACGGTACCGGAGCACTCCTTGGAGCAGAACAAGGAACAGAGGACGAAGTAGTGGCCGAAGATTTCTCCTGAGCACCGGCTTCAACTACACAGTATTTTCATTTCCAGCATTTCATTTCCTGTCTTTTCTCCTTAAATGTAACAGAATAATTTCTCGGATTGTTTTTCGAGATAACCTTATTTGATATTGCATATTTATTTCCATTGCATGATTTCTGGCAATTAATCTGTGTTATTTCTGTGGATGAGATTAGAAATACCTGAGACTTGTACTTAATACCGCTAGACTATAGCTTAAGCATGCCCTGATGGATCCATTAAATTGGGTTGTCCATCAGTGCGTGCTGCTGGCCATTGCCATGCTTCTCCAGTCCCTCGGCATTTTGGGACTGGGGCGTGACAACTTCAGTCGGCAATGGGGACGAAGTTGAAGTTTAGCTCTGCCTACCATCCTCAGACAGACGTCCAGACAGAGCGGGTAAACCAAATCCTCGAAGACATGCTACTACTCTGCGCCTTGGACTTGAAGTCAAGTTGGGACATGTATCTACCGTTAGCCGGATTTATAAATAATAATAGCTATCAATCCATCATTCAAATGGCGCCGTATGAGGCATTGTATGGGCGAAAGTGTAGATCCCCTATTTGTTGGGATGAAGTTGGTGAACGACAAATTCTTGGCTCGAAGCTCGTAGAACAAACTGTCCAAAAGATCCGTTTGATCTGCGAATTGCTGAAGGTAGCACAATACCGTCAGAAAAGTTACTCAGACACGCACCGACGACCTCTTGAGTTCTTAGAAGGCGATCGTGTATTTCTCAAAGTCTCGCCCATGCGAGGACTTACCGGATTTGGAGCAAAAGGGAAGCTAAGCCCAAGATTCGTCAGCCCGTTCAAAATACTTAAGCGAGTTACCCCAGTCGCATATCATATTGCCCTGCCACCGTCACTCTCTGAAGTGCACGATATCTTCCACGTTTTACAGCTTAGGAAGTACGTGTATGACCTGAGTCATATAGCATATCTTGATCAACTGGACTTGAAGGCGGACTTGACGTATGTTGAACACCATGTACGGATCTTGGATCACAAGGAGAAGCTGCTTCGAAGTCATTCGGTTCCTCTCGTGCGCGTGCTTTGGAGAAATTATTCGGTCGAAGAATCGACCTGGAAGCTTGAGTCTGAGATGAAGAAAAATTTTCCTTCATTTTTTTATAGTGGTAGGTTCTATTCCTAAGTTTCGTGGACGAAACTACCTATTAGTTGGTTAGGAGGTGGTGCCCCGTTCCCCCTTTTTGGGGAGCGCGACTAAGAAATACTTTCGGTATCGTTCGATTGTGATAGATTGAATTAAGATATTTTCCTCGTTATGGATTTTCTTCTTCGAAATCGATTCCCATATTCAGTGGACCGTGTCCCAAGATTCAAGAGGGACCTCTCCGCTACAAGTTTACTTGCCTAGTTTTCGCTATCTTCTTGTTGCTTTCGTGCTTTTAAGTTGATTTTTGATTTTGTATTTTCTTGAACGGTTTTGATGGATTTTATTGCTTTCGTTCGTTGAACTGCTTTTTATTCTGAGCCTGAAAAGAGTAGAAGAGGTATTGAATATCTCTTCGTGGCGATGCAGGTGATCGGCAGTAGACGTCGTACGAGCGGAGTCTTGAAGCACCCCTTTCCTTTCCTCTCTCCAACCAACTTGTGAGTGGCTATAATTCGATTTAGTTGACCCTTATTCCAAGTCTTCACATCTAAAATATTGTCTTCTTGATTATTCCGATCAAACGATACCATAATAACTAAAAGATGTCAAGATAAAAAGCTTGGAGTTACTTTTGCTTGTCAATAAACTTTTGAACGGTTACATTGCTGCATGCTAGTTCGTTAAGAATGTTCTTTCAACATATTTCAATTCTAGTTAGAATATATATATATATATATATATATATATATATATATATATATATATATATATATATATATATATATATATATATATACTTCTTCTATTATTGAGCTATGTATAGAACACACATTGTTATGCAATATACTAAATAGGAAGACTATGCAAAACATATCATGCCATGTTACTTGTCTTGTGCTCGTTTTGCCTTGAAATGCATTATTTGATAATTAGTATTAGACGTCGTTTGATCATGGATAACTTTTGCACAAGGTCATAGTTACTGCGGACGGTCGCTGGGGCACTGGCTCCGATCTGATCCGGACGAAACTTTATGTTAGTCTCATGTGCTGGATGGGATGGCTTGTAGTGCACCGTGTGATTTTGTTGCATACCATCCTCGTCAATGACTATAACTCATCCACTATGATATCTCGCCAGTGATCCCCACGTATATTTAAACTGTGCAAGCTAACTATGTCCTCGTGGAAGGAAAGGTAATGGTAAGTATTGTGCAGGTGGTTCATACGGGCATGAAAAAGTCACCAAATGGTGGTATATTTATTTCAGTAAACTTTTATATCTAATACTTACATGTAAAAATTGAACTAAGGCAAGATAAAAAGATCACATAATAACTTGCATGCTTCATATAAACAATGTGTTGATTAGTATAGTTGGGTTAGCTCGCCTTTACCAGTTTATTTCAATGTACTGACCCTCGTTGCAACAGGTTCCCTGCGCCAAGGAGATCCTGAAAGAAGCTAGAGAGACTTTTCAAATACAATCGACCTACCGGCATGCCCTGATCGTGCCTTCAAAGAAATATTTTGAAGTTTCAGGAGCTCGTGCACATAACTTATGTAGCTCCAAGGAAAGGCAATAGCTTCGCCCGAAGGTGTCTATAGCTTTAAAATTTTAGTAAAAGGATGTAATGTATATGATTGTTATCTTATTTTGTGTCCACTTTTGTAAGCCCATGCGGCAATTATCTAACTCGTTCAAGAGTTTTGTAATATATGTTCATTATCAATAAAGAGAACTTTTCCATGTTTTTACTTTTTGTTTCAATTATCTGTGTACTCTGAATATGTGCTCGTTATATAAAATATCGTCGTCTTGTGCGTTGTGCAGCCTAGGCACGTACGGCGTCACGCCCGGGGTATGACTATCGAATCTACGGAGTTAGGGAGTGACAGAACCTAGACTGTGGTATGGTGTCTGTGTTATGAGGGAGGGGAGTTACCTGCACATATAGCCGAGCCAAGTAGCAGTAGCAGTGCATCAATGCACTGCTTGTACCAATGTACACTAGGACATCAGCAGTTCAGTTGAACTATGAGCAGCAGCAGCTAGTGAACTAACCTGCAAACATGTAAAGACTAGGAAAATGCAAAATTGTGCCTGTGGTTATCTCTAGAGGTGGAAGTTATGAAAGTAAGTTATTGTGGTATCAGTATGAACTGATACATGAGATTAAGTTAGGGGCTCAGGTTAAGGTAAGTACTGATGTAGTGTTTGATGGTCAGATACTAGGATGTATTAGTGGTCAATAGAAGTTAGTGCATCAAGCTTGTATGAATAGGGGATAATGGCACAACTGTGTGCATTGAACCTGGATAATGCTCGAGAGGCAAGGGTGAAGTATTAGCATCAACAACCTAGAAATCTGAAGGAGGTAGTAGCAGTATATGCCTATAGGTTTCAATCTAGGTAAGTTAGACTAGGGGTAAGGTTTCAATTAGACAATTGGGAAACTGAGTTTGGTAGAGTGTGTGTGTTTAGCTAATTGGGTGGTTGCAGGTCAATTAAAGACCAACAACAATAGTATGAGAAAGACATTCACCTGTGTGTGAGTGTAGTTACAGTGGTGATATTATGGTAAAGTGTAGTGAAGTCTGGTTGTGTTCAGACATGTTATGAGGGAGGAAGTATAGCAGTATTGTTATAATTCCAGGTAGTCATTGAAGAGGGCATATGGCTCAATCTTGGGGTGCTATGAGGTAGAGAATGGGCTCTGGTAGGGAAATGTATGAGTGCACTGATGTGCACTGATATGAGGTATCAGTTAGACATTAAGGTCAGTTGGAGACAAGTTAGTGTAAGTGTCATTTAGTGTGACATGTCAGTTATATACTAGTTAGTATATATATATAGATAAATAGTGTCACTCCCCGTTTTTGATATACGTATTTAGAACGTATTTTTATTTTAACATGGTTGCATGTGCATGAAGACTAGACTCGTTCTATTGTTTAACCTTGCTCATGGTTTATTTTGTGGGTTGGTTCAACTTATGAGAACCCTTGGTTCAACCCTCAACCCTACCATATATAACCCAATATTCTCTCTCTCTCTCTCTCTCTCTCTCTCTCTCTCTCTCTTCACTTCTTCATTTCTTCTAATTTCTTTAATTTTCTCTCCCAATTTCCATAGGCAAGTATACCTTGCATGAGAAATAAAAAAACCTTTCATATTATTATTCTATTATGTTTTTTATGTGTTTCTAAGTACTTTTAGTACTTGGAGTTTTCTGTTTTGATGGATGGATTAGTATAGATCTACATTTCTAAACTTAGAATTTTTATAGATTTTATGAGTTTTTCTTGGTTTTGATCTATTAAACATTTATTTTAGAAAACCAAATTTTTCTACATGATAGAGCTTTCAATTTAAAGCATTTTGGCTTTTGGTTCACCCGATTTGGAATTAAAATGAGGATTTTATGAACAAAATAAATTTTTTGGATTTTTGGAGTTTTCGGCATGGCCGAACCTGCTGTTGGAGAAGACGAAGTTCGCATGCGGCCAGTGAACTATGCGGCTGAGAGTGACATACGGCCTGAGAGGGTTATGCGTTCTAAACTCTTATCGCATACTGACAGTATGCGTCCATCTTGTTGGACGCATGACTGTTGATTTACCCAAGTGTCCTTGAATACCTTGTGCTTTCACTCGCCGAACGAATGAGAAATTCGCTAAGTCCAAGAGACAACCTATGCGACACCGAAACTTATGCTTCCTGGAGAGCATGCGGCCTTTATTTTTCCTTGGACGCATGGCTCTGAACCATTGGCACTTATTTCTTTAGTTTTGTCTTTTCTCTCTGACACACTTTATTGCATTATCACATTAGTCACATCAATCATTTTTTTTCACATCTCTGACACTTCATTTATTGTCTGCCACTTCATCACTTGTCCCATTGAGTAGACCTTAACCCGGAGCATGCGGCCAGGACTTGTCATGCGGCCAAGTGATTCATGCGGCCTGACTTCATATGCGGTCTAGACTTCCTATGCGGCCTAGAGACCCATGCGACCTTACTTATTTGATTGAATATTTCTTGTTCTTTCGTGACCCAATATGTAATTGGTAATTAGACTCGAATATTATATCCGTGCTGATACCACTGTTGCCTGATAATTGTTCATGGTTTAATATGCGCTGAGGTACGACACATCCTGTCACGTATTAAGTGATTATATTTGGATTGTGCATCGAGAATGCCTCCAAATACATGAATGTGTGATATTGTAAATATATATTGTTCCCTCCAGCACAGACATAATAAGCGAGTCAACTACCAAAGCGTAGTTAGGATATTGATTGTCTGAATGTTGCATACACGCTCAGGTGAATCCAGATTTGACTTCCATGGATTCGTATCTAGCGTGCCTGTACTTTGTACGACATGTAAAACCCCCTTCCTAGAAAATCGTATAATACCCCTTTTATTTATTAATTATTAATTAAATTATAGTAATTAGGTCCAAATAGGAGAAATAGATTTTTTAATAATTTTTATATTAGGTGTTCGGGCCCTTAGATGACTTATGGGACCTTCAGGAATTTTTTCGAAATTTATTCCATGTAGGAGACCCCTTGAGCAGTTGCTAGCCTAACGATGTGCAATACCCTAATCTATAAAATTTTCTCATGAGTATATATATATATATATATATATGTATATACAAATATATATATATGTATATATATTTTATAAAGAAAGAATGAAAGGAAAAGAAAAGAATTTATTAATCTAATAATAATAATAATAATAACAATAATATTAATATATAACAAAGCATTACCATTCCATAGAAACTCAATGCCAGCCCCCTCAGTTGCTGTGACCGCAGCATGTGGACGTGTATTGAAACCATCCGCCCACATATTGACCCCCCTTCAGCGCCTATTGACTTCAAACCGCGGAGAACTCACCCGCACCCCCCCTCTCTCTCTAATATATATATTATATATATATATATATTAATCCTTAAAACCCTAACCTAATATTCCCAGACTTCCTCTTCCCATCTAGAGCCGTCACCACAGCCAGAGAAGCCTCCCCAAGCCCTCCAATCATCCCGTCGACGCCGGCATCGCGAACTGCAGTCTCCCACTCGAGGCACCTTCGCTCCGGCACGAATTCCCTTTGACTCGCTCGACCAAACGCTGATCCGTTTTCATAGGTATGATCTTCCCTCAACCCTCTCCAGTAGTTGTTTTATAGTCAACCTCGGAAAATGTGTGCCCCTAGGTGTAAATCAGCGTCCAAAATGGACGGACAGGCAGAATTCTGCAATCGCAGAATTCCAGATTTACCACCCGTATTGTCGAGTTCGTATCTCCCACCACAGAGATCCGAATCCGATAATTATTTTTGATACCTGTAGAATACATGATCTAGTTTATTTTCTGTATAATAACCCTAGGCTAATAGTTGCTGTGGACATAGTTATGTTCGTCATAAAACTGTGCGCACCCACTTTTTCCGGTTTTCCAAAAGTTGGATAACGGAGCGCGCCCCGCCAACCGGGACCGCCCCGCCGTGTGCCAAGTGTACCAAATGGTGCACACAGCATAACGGGACACGTGAAAATTCGTGGGGACTGATTCGGACGCGTGTGCGCGCCGGAATCAGACCGTATCCGCGGACACATTTCGTGTCGCCACTTTTGTGGAACTCACGAGTATTTTGTGCACGATTGTCAGATTGCGACGAAACTTGCGCCACTGGACTCGTGGTAACGCGCTGGTCCTGTGACCCAAATTTCACGCATTTCTGAGACGGTTGACCAGATCGCCAATTGGCGGGTCCCACAGTTGACTTTTTGGACCAAATTTTGTTCGGCTCATCGGAATCCAAATTTGGACATACCGTTGGGTTCGTATTAACGTCTAGAGTTGTTTGACCCATATTTGTCCCATTTAGAGACTGTTACCCTCGGCACGCTTTTCGGTGCAAAGTGGGCCACACGTGGACCCCACTTTTGCCCGAAATTACCGTTTTGCCTCTGTGTCCAAATTGGACGAAAGGGATGTGCTTTTTAGCTATTTTGCTCATTCCGGAAACGTTGGTGATGTTTATTTCAGCATCCGGAGACGTTTGTTCGGAGTCCTTAGTTCCAGGTTCAGTGTCCTTGACATTTGGGCGCGTACACTTTACAGATTTCTTGCCAGACAAGTATACCTTGCCATTGTACTGTTTTTACATTCCATATGAGGCATGCATGTTTATTTTCTGCTTATTTAGTTCATTATTTTTAACTGCTATATAAACTGCGCGTCCAAGGAAACTTGGGTGCAACGACGGTGTCGTCGTACTATATTTTTATTTATGTATATGCATTGGACCTACTTTATGAGACTACCCCATCTTCATAAGGAATTTATGTTTCATTGGCCATGACACTATTCTTACACGAGTGTGAGTCACATGTAGGACACGGACTTGCGTACTCGGCTGGCCCCCGGTACGTATAGGTCGTGCGACGGATAGGGATAACTGCCAATAGAAACTTTGCATGCTAGTAGACCTGGCGGTTATTAGAGGTTTATCGTGTCATGGACATGACATGCTTAGAGCATGGGGTGGGGAGAACAACAAGTACCGCATTTGAGCTCCTTTACACATTTTTCTCCTGTACGCCCGGATTCTCCGCTGGGGATACGGGCCATGATGACCACTATATATTATGTACTATCAGGCGGGCCACCGGCGTTCAAAAGACGACGTGCCTTTTAGGCCCCTGGCTCTTCAAAAGAGAACCATGCAAAATCCCAGTTTTCAGCCAGATAGCTCACTTGTGGGGAAAGGTGTTCTTAACTGCATTCACATAGATGGTTAGGCGACCCCAATGGATGTTTATTTTCAGTACTTTATTGGCATGTGTTTAAGTATACTTGTTACGTCCCTCTGAGGACCTGGTCCATTTTCCAGATATAGATGAGCAGGAGTATCCGCAGGAGTATGGACCTGGACCTGACGCTACCTATCAGTCTGCGGAGATCTCATCTTCTGATTATATGTGATTCATTTGCAGCTGTTTAGAGATTTTAGTTGCTATTCTTTTCTAGACATTTATTCTTATATTAGAGTTTATTCTCTTCTCTCTTTAGTAGTTTATTATAGTCGATTTGCAGTGGATTTGTTTTCACCCGACTATTGCACTTTGAGATTACTATTTGAGACTACTTCTTTGATATTCATTTATTGATTTCTATTATTCTATTATTTGTTGTGGATGAGATATAGAACTGCGTGTGACTTGTTGTGACATATATTTACCACTGTGGATTGGATATTCATGTACAGCGTACGTGTGTATATGGTTTTCATATATTGGAGTTCGTATACATACGGCTGGCGTGTTACGTATTCCTAGTCCTACGTATTTTGGGACTGGGGCATGACATGTTTTTGTGGTGGCCCATGCAGGTCAAGAATATATTGTCGCGGTTACGTAACTGTACCGAACAAGCCTGCGGAATAGGAATAGAGTATAAGGATCTCATCCACGCTTGATTGAAACTCATCCTTCCTATTTAATACTTGCATCCTGTTTGATTCCTGTACTTTTTCTAATCGTTTCGTACATCAACTGCAGAGAGATGGATTTACAGAATGGATGTACTGCCGCCGATGGCGACGCAACTTCTGGAGTCAATGGTCAGACTCAAGGAGGGACCCCAACGATTCCTAGGCTTCCGGGACCAGATGGACAGACTCACACTCCAGTTCCATCTGATCTTCCCGCTTCACCTATTGGGAACCCTCCACCTGCCCCAGTACCGCAAGATGGCCAAGCGCAGATGTTCCAATTCTTTCAGATGATGATGCAGGAACAGAGGCAGCAGGCAGCCGAGCAGAGGCAGCAGGCAGTCGAGCAGAGGCAAGAATTTTTGGCAGCACTGGAGAGGATGGCTGCACATGCTACTGCACCAGCGCAAGCACTAGCTCCAGTACCTCGAGCTAGGGTTGGATCAGTAAAGGATTTTGTTCAGATGGGTGCAAGACAGTACAAGGGCACTGAGAGCCCGGAGGAGACTACCAACTGGATCACTCACACACAGAAGCTACTGGAGGCATCACAGTTACCGACAGACCTATGGATGACGGGTGTACGGACGCTTCTAGATGGTAATGCTCATCACTGGTGGGAATCCATGGAGCGCCAGTTGGGTACTTACCAGACTTGGGAGCAGTTCTTGGAGTGCTTCGAGGGAAAGTACTTTCCGGACACTGTCAGGGACACCTTGTATGATCAGTTTCTTCACTTGGAGCAGGGGAACCGAACCGTGGACGAGTATGATGCCGAGTTTAGTCGACTCAGCAAATATGGCGCTGCTTTGATACCAAATGACTTGGCTAAGGCTAAGAGATTTCATCGAGGACTGACCCAGGAGCTACAATATTATACAAGCTCGCAGTCCCGAGTCTCTTATGCTGAGCTACTGACAGAGGCCAGATTTCAGGAAACCATTAGCAGAGGAAGGGGAGATCAGCTGAGGACACAACAAGGATCAGCAAGGATACAGCAGGGACCAGCCAGGACACAACAGGGAGGACCTATCAGACGCCCCTTGGCACAACAGCATCAGCAACACAGAGCCGGACCATACCAGATTCCGGAAAAACTCCAATGTCATTATTGTGGGAAGATCGGACATATTTCGAGAGATTGTCGGACTCGCTTGGGTCAGTGTATGAGATGTGGCTCTGGACAACACATGGCGAGAGACTGCCAAATGCAGAAGACACTTCCACCGCCAGTTCAGAGACTAGCGCTTCCAGCACCGAAGACAGCACAGCAGATGACTGGACCGGGAGCACCTCGACCCCCAGCAGCAGGAGGATTTCAGAGAGGACCACCGCTACCCACCCAGGAGGAGCAGTATATGAGGTCTGGACATGGACAGCCGCAGAGGAACGGGCGAGCTTTTGCATTGGAGGTAGATGACATGGATCATGAGGTGGATGTCATAGCAGGTATTACCCTTGCTTTTACTTTTCCTGCGGTAACATTATTTGATACGGGAGCCACACACTCATTCATATCATCTAGTTTTATTGCCAAACACAATATTGCTTCTACACCATTATCTAGTTGTGTTAGGATTCTTACCGGAGGAGGAGTTGTACCAGTTACTCGAGTTTGTAGATCGGGCCCTATAGTGATACATGGCAGAGAGATGAACGCCCAACTCTTAGTCCTTCCTATGCCATCTTTTGATATTATGCTTGGAATGGACTGGCTGAGCAAGAACCACGCTTTCTTCGATTGCTTTGGAGGAAGCATTCTTTTTAAGGTACCAAGCCAGCCTGAACTTGAGTTTGCCCGAGGATCCACAGAAATCCTTGATGGTATGCAGCTCGCAATGGACGATGTTGTCTATCACCCTATTATTTCAGAATTTCTAGACGTCTTTCCAGAGGATTTGCCAGGACTACCCCCTGACCGAGACGTAGAGTTTTCAATTGAACTAGCACCCGGAGCAGCACCTATAGCATCGCATGTTTACAGACTGGCGAAGAAGGAGATGGACGAGCTGAAGGCACAGTTAAAGGAGCTAGAGGAGAAAGGTTTCATCCGACCGAGTGCATCACTCTGGGGAGCACCAGTGTTGTTTGTACCCAAGAAGGATGGGTCAGTGCGTATGTGCATTGATTACAGGGCCTTGAATGCCGTGACAGTGAAGAACAAATATCCATTGCCACGCATTGATGACCTGTTTGATCAACTCAGTGGAGCTAAGGTATTCTCGAAGATAGATTTGAGATCGGGATATCACCAAGTGAAGGTACGGAAGCAGGATATTCCGAAGACCGCATTCAGAACAAGATATGGACACTACGAGTTTTTGGTCATGCCATTTGGATTGACCAATGCTCCAGCGATCTTCATGGACTTGATGAATCGAGTCTTCCATCAGTACTTGGACCAGTTCGTGGTCGTCTTCATAGATGATATACTTGTCTATTCGAAGAGCCACGAGGAGCACGAGGAGCATCTGCGGATTGTTCTAGAGACTTTGAGGGGAGAGCAGTTATATGCTAAACTCAGCAAATGTGAGTTCTTCTTGGACAGAGTTTCATTTCTTGGATATGTTGTTACAGGAGATGGCATTTCTGTTGATCCAGAGAAGATCTCAGCAGTTGAGACATGGCCTGTTCCTAAATCAGCAGCAGAGGTGAGGAGTTTCCTTGGACTTGCGGGATATTACCAACGGTTCGTGGAAAACTTCTCAAGGATAGCGGCACCTATGACTCATATGACTTGTAAGGATCAAGAATTTATATGGACTGACGAGTGTCAAGCAGCCTTTGAAGAGTTGAAGAAGCGACTGACTACAGCACCAGTGTTGGCGATTCCGTCAGGATCAGGAGGATACGTGATCTACAGTGACGCATCAGGGAAAGGCTTAGGATGCGTATTGATGCAGCATGGCAAGGTGATTGCATATGCATCTAGGCAGTTACGAGTGCATGAGAAGAATTATCCAACTCATGACTTGGAACTTGCAGCCGTTGTATTTGCTCTGAAGCTATGGAGACATTACTTATATGGGGAACGAGTGGAAATCTATACAGACCACAAAAGCCTCAAGTACGTCTTCACGCAGAAGGAGTTAAATATGAGGCAACGTCGATGGCTCGAGTTGATGAAGGATTTCGAGATAGAGCTACATTATCATCCAGGCAAGGCTAACGTGGTAGCAGACGCATTAAGCCGGAAGCCAGCAGCCTACTTCTTGACAGTACAGAGGGAACTATTGGAGGACTTGCAAGAACTTGGCATTGAAGTGATACTACCCGGAGCAGATGGGACACTAGCCAACTTACAAGTTCAATCATCATTGGTAGAGAGGATTAAGGCAGCTTTGCCTACAGATGCCAGATTCAGGAGACTAAAGGAAAGGACAGAGGCCGGAGAACAGACCGGATTGCGCATTCACGAGGATGGGACATTACGATGTGGTGATCGTCTTTATGTTCCAAATGGAGAGATTCGACAGGAGCTGATGACAGAGGCTCACAGTTCGATCTATTCTATTCATCCTAGAGGCACCAAAATGTATCGTGACTTACGACAGCATTTTTGGTGGCATGGGATGAAGAGAGAGATAGCTCGCTTTGTAGCTAAATGTCTGGTATGTCAACAAGTGAAGGCGGAGCACCAGAGGACAGCAGGATTATTGCAACCACTTCCGATTCCAGAGTGGAAGTGGGAGCACATCACTATGGACTTCGTCACGGGTTTTCCCAAGAGTCCAAGTGGGAGAGATGCAGTGTGGGTAATAGTGGACCGACTCACCAAGTTAGCCCATTTTATACCTTTTAGAGTGGGTCAGTCTACAGAAGCTTTAGCTGATCTATATATGAGGCAGATAGTGAGATTGCACGGCATACCAGTCAGCATTGTATCGGACAGAGATTCGCGCTTCACATCGCACTTTTGGAGGAGCATACAAGAGAGTCTTGGTACTCGTCTGAAGTTCAGTACATCTTACCACCCGCAGACAGATGGGCAGTCGGAGTGTACTATTCAGACCTTGGAGGACATGTTGAGGGCTTGCATGTTAGACTTTGGAGGATCATGGGAGGACCACCTACATCTTGTAGAGTTTTCTTACAACAATAGCTATCAAGCGAGTATTCAGATGGCTCCGTTTGAAGCATTGTATGGAAGAAAATGTAGGTCTCCTGTATGTTGGAGTGACGTGGGAGAACGTCAGATTTTGGGACCCGAGTTGGTGGTCAACACTGTAGAGACAGTCAAGAAGATTCAGGGACACTTGCGAGCAGCGCAAGACAGGCAGAAGCAGTGGGCAGACCTTCACCGTCGTCCCTTGGAGTTCAAAGAGGGCGATCACGTCTTCTTGAGGATATCCCCGACCAGAGGCACCATCCGATTCGGAGGGCACGACAAGTTGAGTCCAAGGTATATTGGACCATTTGACGTGCTCGAGAGAGTTGGAGAGGTAGCATATCGACTTGCGCTACCACCTTCACTGGAGGGAGTACATGACGTATTCCATGTGTCGCAGCTCAGGCGATATGTGGCAGACAGCAGTCATGTTCTTGACCATTCAGAGATCACCATTGGGCCGAGCTTGTCATACCAAGAGCAACCCGTGGGAATCCTTGATCGTCGAGAGAAGGTATTGAGGAACCAGTCTATTCCCTTGGTTCGCGTAGCATGGAGGCATGGCGTGTCACGCCCCGATTTCGTCTAACCGATAATCGTCCCAGAGGCGCGATGCCGTGCATGCGTAGGGCGCGCGTGCACCAGGCCTTAGGCATAAGGATATTCTTTAGATCAATGCAACAGAGTAGACAAATAAGATGACACAAGATTGAGGCATAGAAAAGTTTCTCTTTTATTTATAATGAACATCCGGTTACATTGCTTGACTCAAAAGTATAAAATGCCCCACGGGCTTACAAACTCGGACGCAAAATGAGATAGCCGATCCATACATTATGTCCCTTTACATAGCTTCAAAAACACAAAACTCCTTGAGTGCGGGGAAGCACCATCACTTTAGCGTTATTTCCGCATCGGGAGAGAGAGGAAGGCTTCCAGCTTGAGCCTCCAAAGTCTTGGCCCCGACCCGCCAAGAATCCCAACGGTCCGGAGAGAGAGCTTCAGCTCCTCGCCGCGTTGCCTTGCGCCGGGGAACCTGCTACAACGAGGGTCAGTACTTCGAAAAGTACTGGTGAAGGCTAGCTGCTCAACTTTACCAAGCTCTTTAGATGGGTTTAAATGAACATGCAACATTTATGTTCTTAGGTGGGTTTCTATCCTTGCCTAGATCAGATTTCATTTAACAGATATGCAAGAACATAATAACATAACTTCACGTGCCACCGTTCGGTGACTTTACCTGTCCCGTCTGAACCACCTGTACAACTTACCATAGCCTTCCCTGTCACGAAGACATAGTTAGTCTGCACAGTTTAAATATACACAACATCTTTTCTTTGTTGTTTAGGAGCCATCATGGGTTTAGTCTGGGCTGGCGGCGACGCTTGCAGCGCGGGTAGCTAGCCCCGCTACAATTCCCCGCTCCCAGGACTAAGAAAGTAGATTCCGCCCGGGTCGGAACGGCCCGGTGCCCCGGTAACCGTCCGCAGGAACCTGGATCCCCTGTGCACAAGAATTCCCATGACCATATCTATGACTCTACCTCATAGATTTACTTACTAGCCATTTAAAGAACATCATGTCTTAAACTGCTTTACTGTACTATCACAACCAACCAACAGTTATATGAAATAACATGCAGCAGTTTATAGAAGAACACTTTGAACTTATTGAAAAGTACTTTGAACTATCAATAAAATACCAACCCATTAAACATCCAACGACCATGCATGCATCAATGAATTTATGCAAGGTTTTATACGACAAGCAATGGGTGTTCCAAGCCTACTTCTTATCTTATTATCCAACTTATTACTTAAGTGGTATCGTTTGATTGAATGCATAACTGAGTCAATTTTATTATGAACGGAGCCCTTGGAAAGAAGGTGCTTATCGAAATAGAGCCACTCACACAGTCGGTTGTATAGGAAGAAGAAGCAGAGATCCCTAAGACTCCGCTCGCGCGTCGTCTACACGATCACCTGCACGCACCATCGGATGATCAATACCTCCTGCTTCGGTCTCCAAGGCTCGATACGAAATGCGAAATCCTAAGAACGAAAATAATGAAGTTCATCGAAACCGTTCAAGAAAACGCAAGTCCTAAAACCAACGAGTACGCAACCAAACGGCAATCGAAAACGGGCAAGGAAAACCAACACAACGGAAAGGCCTCTCTCTACTCTGCCGCCGAGTCCTTCCTTGAGGCACGATCCATTGATTATGGGACCTGATTCCGAAGAAACCAATCCATAACGAGGAAAGGATCTTGATTCAATCTGTCCCGTTCGGACGGTCGTAAGTATTTCTTGGCCGCGCTCCCCGAGCAGGGGGAACGGGATGAACGGGTCGTTACATGGCGCACCAGGAGAATCAACTTGGGAGCGCGAGGACGACATGCGCAAGCGTTTTCCGAACCTATTCGCAGACCAAGGTATGAATTTACATTGTTAATTTATATCTTATACCATCCTTGCATTCTATCGTGGCTTAATTTTAATTTCGAGGACGAAATTTTACAAGTTGGGTAGAATGTAAAACCCCCTTCCTAGAAAATCGTATAATACCCCTTTTATTTATTAATTATTAATTAAATTGTAGTAATTAGGTCCAAATAGGAGAAATAGATTTTTTTAATAATTTTTATATTAGGTGTTCGGGCCCTTAGATGACTTATGGGACCTTCAGGAATTTTTTCGGAATTTATTCCATGTAGGAGACCCCTTGAGCAGTTGCTAGCCTAACGATGTGCAATACCCTAATCTATAAAATTTTCTCATGAGTATATATATATATATATATATGTATATACAAATATATATATATATGTATATATATTTTATAAAGAAAGAATGAAAGGAAAAGAAAAGAATTTATTAATCTAATAATAATAATAATAATAACAATAATATTAATATATAACAAAGCATTACCATTCCATAAAAACTCAATGCCAGCCCCCTCAGTTGCTGTGACCGCAGCATGTGGACGTGTATTGAAACCATCCGCCCACATATTGACCCCCCTTCAGCGCCTATTGACTTCAAACCGCGGAGAACTCACCCGCATCCCCCCTCTCTCTCTAATATATATATTATATATATATATATTAATCCTTAAAACCCTAACCTAATATTCCCAGACTTCCTCTTCCCATCTAGAGCCGTCACCACAGCCAGAGAAGCCTCCCCAAGCCCTCCAATCATCCCGTCGACGCCGGCATCGCGAACTGCAGTCTCCCACTCGAGGCACCTTCGCTCCGGCACGAATTCCCGTTGACTCGCTCGACCAAACGCTGATCCGTTTTCATAGGTATGATCTTCCCTCAACCCTCTCCAGTAGTTGTTTTATAGTCAATCTCGGAAAATGTGTGTCCCTAGGTGTAAATCAGCGTCCAAAATGGACGGACAGGCAGAATTCTGCAATCGCAGAATTCCAGATTTACCACCCGTATTGTCGAGTTCGTATCTCCCACCACAGAGATCCGAATCCGATGATTCTTTTTGATACCTGTAGAATACATGATCTAGTTTATTTTCTGTATAATAACCCTAGGCTAATAGTTGCTGTGGACATAGTTATGTTCGTCACAAAACTGTACGCACCCACTTTTTTCGATTTTCCAAAAGTTGGATAACGGAGCGCGCCCCGCCAACCGGGACCGCCCCGCCATGTGCCAAGTGTACCAAATGGTGCACACAGCATAACGGGACACGTGAAAATTCGTGGGGACTGATTCGGACGCGTGTGCGCGCCGGAATCAGACCGTATCCGCGGACACATTTTTTGCCGCCACTTTTGTGGAACTCGCGAGTATTTTGTGCACGATTGTCAGATTGCGACGAAACTTGCGCCACTGGACTCGTGGTAACGCGCTGGTCCTGTGACCCAAATTTCACGCATTTCTGAGACGGTTGACCAGATCGCCAATTGGCGGGTCCCACAGTTGACTTTTTGGACCAAATTTTGTTCGGCTCATCGGAATCCAAATTTGGACATACCGTTGGGTTCGTATTGACGTCTAGAGTTGTTTGACCCATAGTTTGTCCCATTTAGAGACTGTTACCCTCGGCACGCTTTTCGGTGCAAAGTGGGCCACACGTGGACCCCACTTTTGCCCGAAATTATCGTTTTGCCCCTGTGTCCAAATTGGACGAAAGGGATGTGCTTTTTAGCTATTTTGCTCATTCCGGAAATATTGGTGATGTTTATTTCAGCATCCGGAGACGTTTGTTCGGAGTCCTTAGTTCCAGGTTCAGTGTCCTTGACATTTGGGCGCGTACACTTTACAGATTTCTTGCCAGGCAAGTATACCTTGCCATTGTACTGTTTTTACATTCCATATGAGGCATGCATGTTTATTTTCTGCTTATTTAGTTCATTATTTTTAACTGCTATATAAACTGCGCGTCCAAGGAAACTTGGGTGCAACGACGGTGTCGTCGTACTATGTTTTTATTTATGTATATGCATTGGACCTACTTTATGAGACTACCCCATCTTCATGAGGCATTTATGTTTCATTGGCCATGACACTATTCTTACACGAGTGTGAGTCACATGTAGGACACGGACTTGCGTACTCGGTTGGCCCCCGGTACGTATAGGTCGTGCGACGGATAGGGATAACTGCCAATAGAAACTTTGCATGCTAGTAGACCTGGCGGTTATTAGAGGTTTATCGTGTCATGGACATGACATGCTTAGAGCATGGGGTGGGGAGAACAACAAGTACCGCATTTGAGCTCCTTTACACATTTTTCTCCTGTACGCCCGGATTCTCCGCTGGGGATACGGGCCATGATGACCACTATATATTATGTACTATCAGGCGGGCCACCGGCGTTCAAAAGACGACGTGCCTTTTAGGCCCCTGGCTCTTCAAAAGAGAACTATGCCAAATCCCAGTTTTCAGCCAGATAGCTCACTTGTGGGGAAAGGTGTTCTTAACTGCATTCACATAGATGGTTAGGCGACCCCAATGGATGTTTATTTTCAGTACTTTATTGGCATGTGTTTAAGTATACTTGTTACGTCCCTCTGAGGACCTGGTCCATTTTCCAGATATAGATGAGCAGGAGTATCCGCAGGAGTATGGACTTGGACCTGACGCTACCTATCAGTCTGCGGAGATCTCATCTTCTGATTATATGTGATTCATTTGTAGCTGTTTAGAGATTTTAGTTGCTATTCTTTTCTAGACATTTATTCTTATATTAGAGTTTATTCTCTTCTCTCTTTAGTAGTTTATTATAGTCGATTTGCAGTGGATTTGTTTCCACCCGACTATTGCACTTTGAGATTACTATTTGAGACTACTTCTTTGATATTCATTTATTGATTTCTATTATTCTATTATTTGTTGTGGATGAGATATAGAACTGCGTGTGACTTGTTGTGACATATATTTACCACTGTGGATTGGATATTCATGTACAGCGTACGTGTGTATATGGTTTCCATATATTGGAGTTCGTATACATACGACTGGCGTGTTACGTATTCCTAGTCCTACGTATTTTGGGACTGGGGCGTGACACGACATCTTAAGGAAAATTCCCATGTGATCACGTCTTGAGATTTCAAACACAACATAGGGCTAATTAGGTAACTAAAAGTGGTAGTAACATTGGAGGGAACGATATTCCGAGTTCATGCCAACTAACCTTCTCACAGAGATTTATTCTAAGTGCACTGTGGGATGGCCAACACATATAATGTATATCATCTGCCTTACTGGAGTACAGTATCTGACCTATTATTATGTCGAACCACTATTTCACTATAGGAGCACTCGAACCGCTAATACCATATTTTTAGCGCAGTGGCCCTACGGAGAATTGGTGCATCCTGCAAGTGCCTGTTTTATTTATTTCGTTCGGTTGGCTCATGTTCGGCACTGGCATAATCTGAGGATACTTATTATGTATTAGTTCTGTGATAACTTCAGACTCCACAAAATAGTAAGCCGTACAAATGATTGGCCGATATAAGAAATAAACTTGGTTGTGATTATATTATTCAGTTAGTGGCATAGGGAAATGGACTATCATAGTGTGATGGTTCAACCTTTGTCCTTGTTTGGTTGTAGGGTTGAGCCTTTGCACTAGGATATGCCATGGACCTAAGCTACGACACTGAATCTATGTATTATTATATGTTTTCCATGGGTTTTTGTTTCTCCATTTCGTGCTTCCTTTGTGGTACTTGCTATTTGGGGTCTAACCCCACTAGTTTTGCATAACCAGGTTTCGAGCCAGCACTCGAGGATCCAGCTTACCTTCCCCTAACTCATGGCGTGTACCAGAAACATGGTCGCAGGGGATAGCAAGTGAATTTTCTTCTTTCCTGCTCACCATTGAATATTTACTTCTTTTGGGCATTTAGCCACCGACTCCTGTTAGCCGACTCGTCTGGACAATAATTTTCTTATATGATTGTATTAAATCAGACTGCAGCTGATCACTGTCATGTACTTTTGTTACTCTTTCAGCTCCTTATTTTTCATAGCTGGTCTCCAGAATATTTTGAGAAAGCATTTGGGACGCCTTATTGCTTTATCATATATGCTCTATGCTTATTGTTTCTTGTTTGAATGATTAAGACATAGAAGTTATTGACCATAGGAGACTTGATTGTAGCATGCACCCCCTTGTCTTATACAGCCGTGATCGCCGTATGACGTATAACACCTTGTACGGGGTAGCTTGCCATGTCCGTCTCCGTATTCCGGGATTGGTGCATGACACATAGAGTATGTTAAATAATAAATATTAGTGTTATTAGCTAGTGTTAGCTAATTAGTGGCCTAGTTTGACTTGTATGGACCAGCTTAACCTAGATGGACCTAGTTTAGTTAGAAATGGCCTAGAAGAGCATGTTAATGCATTTTAGCTCATTATCACTTTATTACACTCTTTTGACATAATATTACTCTATAGTATTGTGTACACCAGCTCGGACACCGAGTTACCTCTTTTGCTCCGGACCAGAGACAAGTATATCTCTTTGTTAGTTTTTATTTCATGATAGTGTATATATCACTTATTCTATAACTGATATACTTGATTCTGACATATTATCACACGAACTGGTACTATATGGATCTTGTCAAGAGATGTTATCCCCTATCGTGTTCAACGGGTACTCCTTACATATATATTTTATCGTGTGCATCGGGTATTATTTCATGTGCTTCCTGTTCATCCACTATTCCGTGTGCTAGTGTGACTATATCGTATTCATGTGTGTAACGTGTCATGATTGGATCTATGAGTATTGGTTGGGGAGGGAAAGTATAAGTTGGTTATGTGATCAAGCCCTATTTATCTCATGTGTATGTCGATTATACACCTCACGTATAATCTGTTACCCTATTTACCTCATGTGCACATAAGCCGATCACATAACGAACTTGTGCTATAAACCACATAGCTAGTATTCCTGTTTCTCTACTTTTAGTTATTTTCATATTGCATGTATTTATCTTTCCAATTCATACTGTACATATCTGCCTATTCCAAATATATTTCCATTTTTAGTTACCTGTGCATCTTGTATTCTTTTTATTGCTTGTCATATATTCTCTACCATATATTTGGAACTGCTTGTAGAGTTTTGTACTTTGCTCCAATCCTGATTGAATATATTTTTTCAGATGATTGGCTAGAGGAGCTGTGTCCCACTTATTACGGGCCGCAGGACGGTGAGCCGCTAGAGGATACTCCCTAGAGCAGGAGGACTTAGTGCCAGTGATCGAGAAGGCTTAGAATTTTATTTTGGATATTATATTAGTCTCATCTTTAGACTTTTAGCATGTGTGTATTATTTGAGACTTATATGGTGCCTAGATTTGTGGATTTAGACTTGTGACTCCTTATTTTTCCCTTCTATTCTATATCGTGCTTTTATCTCCCTTAGTTTGATATTATGATTGAGTATTTGTTAGCATTTATCATATATCATATTGTTCCTCCATTCGGAGTTGAGATATCATTGACATGTACATTATATTTATTATGAGAGATGTTTAGATAGTATTGATGACCTAGACAATATTCTACCACTGATGCTGCGGCGTAGGCTGGACGTACCCACGTACTTGTACCCTTATACTGGGTGCGGGTCGTGACACGTTTTTATTTTGTTTTTATAGTCTAGTGTTTATAGGCCTATATTGTTCCTTTGGCCTATTCGAACGGATGTATTATTGGGATGCAGACTAATGATGTGTATCGTTCCGTCTTGAGATTTATTTATCATTGATTGAGAATTAGTTTAGCGGTTGGATATTAGAAATAGATATTTAGTTTGATCACTTAACCGTGGACAGCGTAAGTGCACTTCGTCAGGTCCATTAAATTAGAAAGCCCTACGAAGTCGTACCAGCTGGTCATTGCCACGTGTCTGGTCCCACGTATTTTGGGACTGGGGAGTGACATAGTTTTAGTGGTGGCCCATGCAGGTCAGAGCATATCGTTCGGTTACGTTATTGTACTGAATGAGCCTGCAAGTTAGAATTAATATTGAATAAGATCTCAATCCATAACTGATTTTAAAACTCCTCTTGTATTTGATTATCGCCCTTGGACTTCAAAAATATTCATTCATTTTTCGTCAATATCGTCATTATTGTTTCTCATCTCGCCCTATTTCGGAGAGATGGATGCTTGTGCTTGGTGGTTCTCTCCAGAAGAAGATCCTAGTCAAGACGGAAGAAGGCATGATTGATGTAATATTTTATAAGAAGATGGTTACCTATAGTAGGGTAGATTTATAGGTTCTTCTAGATGCTAGAGTTAGTATAGATTATTGGCATAAGAATTGGACATAGAAATAGAGGCTTAGAACCGATAAAATCCTACCCTTACTTAAGGTAGCAGTGATTTGGAAAGTACTAGAAGCTAGAAAGATTGTTTAATTCTTAATGATTAGAATGATTTATGGGAATGTATAGCTAGATGTTAAGGATTAGTTGTAGCCCGTTGATAGTGATACAAGGAATTTTATTATGAACGTGAGAATATGGAAATTTTAGGCTCTCACCTAGAAGAAGATTATCTGATTCCAGAAATTTTATCATGTGCTGGGGTGGTACCCATTATTATAATTGTACATAGTGACTTAGAGTAATAAACAGTATAAAGAAGAAAATTGAGAAAATAAAGAATATGCTGTGATTTGATACGGTATCAAGAGGATAAACTTGAACAAAATAGTTGATAAAATTATACCCTGGATAATTTTTTAGACCAATGTTAGGTATGAACTATTACAAAGACAATACTGATTGTGATGGCTTAATTAGAGGATTACACCTGAAGGATATGAAGAAATTAATACATGACAGAATTATGTTTATGACAAAGGAACGATGAATATATCGATAAAGAAATTTAGGGATATCAGATTAGAGAACTAAGAAAAAAAATTGATTATGGATAAAGAAACGATACCAATTAAACCGAGTTATGATATGGGGCTTTAAAGAGAACAAATTTGAGGAAAAATTTTGAGGAGAAGGGTATTTATACGTTAAAGGAGAGAAAACACAATTTTTTTAAGGAGAATTAGTGTTTGCAAATATAACGAGAGTCTATTATGAGACCGAGTCCAGACTGTGATAGGAGAAACTCTTGTTGAATCAATGGGATGATTAAGTTGTTATAAAATCTTAAAGTTTTGTAAATTTTTTGAGGACAAATTATGTAGTATCCCGCTCCGCGTTGGCACTATGTACAAGAGATATCAGTTTGCTGACTCAAAAATAAAACCTTCTTGAAGAGCTCCTTGTTGAAACAGAAGATGACCGATCTAAGTGAGTGGGCAGAACTTCATTCTTTGATTCTTGCACACCTTAATAATGAATTCGAGTTTTATAATGCATGTTGCTAAGAAGATTATTGTTTTGTTGCATGAATAATAGAACTGCATGCTTAGCTAGAACTTGAATGCTTGTCAATAGAAGAACATTGCCATGCTTATAAGAAGAGTAAGAGATTGCTTGAGCATATTTTCTTATCGCTTGTGTTTTGATAGAACTAATTCATGCTTGAACTTGATCAAAGAGATGACGGCCAGTCCACACAGAGATAGAAGAGAAGATATATATGGTCTGCTTGTTCATTTTGCATGCATCTTAGAGTTTATCTGATAGTGTTTCATGTATTCACATCGGTCGAACAATGGCTATTAGTGCAGAGCTGAACCTTAGTCCTGACTGCTATTTTGAGCGTATTTTAGTGAAGAGCAACCATGACTCACAGCTGCTAATAGCATCATATAAAGGAGTCATTAGTTAGCTGGATTACCGCTACTGATCCTGAGTTTCTAGGGGACCGACATCTTATAGATAATTCATCTTGTTTGCTTGATAGAATGATATTCCACTAGATGTTGTATTGTCCCTAGAGTCTTTGAGTATAGCTCACGAGACACGCTACACACACCCTGATTGGTACATCATGCTTGAACTGTTTGCTTTGTTTGCTTGGTTGTATCGAACTGAACTCTGATTTCAAAGATGTTTCCAAAAAGAAGTAATATGACTCTGCTCCTGTACTTCATGTAATGAACCTAGGTAAAACTAGAAAGATCACTAGTAATATAATATTTTATAACATAATTACTTAGTGTTGGTTTTAGTGAATGTTGCTTCTGTTCGTTGATTTTATACTCACCAGTATTTTCTCCAAAGGGCTGACCCACCAACAGCTTGCTTGTTCGCAGGTGCTGGATCGTCCGAGGAAGCGATAGTCGTGCCTCATCATCAGGACCAAAAAATCTGGAGTCGATGCGTTGAGCCGCATCGAGATTATTTTGAGCTGCTTTTGTATAGAGGGACATAATGTATGGAATGATGCCATTATATTCAAAAAATCTCGTGTCTTGAGCTTTGTCACATTTACTCAAATGGATTATTGTTTGCAACACTGTCCCTCCGCTGCGTGCTCGATCGGTTCGATGGTAGCCACAACTTTAACGATGTTGTCTTGTGCGAGCGCAACCCCAGGCTCGCACGGCATCACGCCTCGATGACAAACTACTTACGTCCCGCGGGAGTGCCGATGCACGCCCGGCGGGGGCGTTGTCGGGACCTTCGGGATCGGGGCATGACAGAATGGTATAAGAGCAACTCGATCTTCTGGCCTTACGTCCATTTTGCTGCAGTTCTTAGATGATGATTCCTTGTCCATTGATATCATTACCGAGTTGAGCGTTCCACACAATAAGTCCATAAATATTCTCAAAGTTGCTAGCAAAAGTTTTCTGGATTTGATTTATTGCTTGAGAGTTGTGATTTCATGCTTGTTGATTGCTAGAGTTTTCGATTGAGGATGGTGAGGGATGAGGACTATCGCTGCTCTAGATATCGAAAGTTTCTCCTTGAAGTTTCGAGGACAAATTTTTTTCTTTGTGGGTAAGTATATAGTGCCCCGCTCCGTGTTGGTACTATGTACAAGAGATATCGGTTTGCTAAATCAAAAAGAAAACCTTCTTAAAGAGCTCCTTGTTGAGCCAGAAGATGACTGATCTAAGTGAGTGGGCAAAACTTCATTCTTTGATTCTTACACGCCTTAATAATGAATCGGAGTTTTATAATGCATGTTGCTAAGAAGATTATTGTTTTCGTTGCATGAATAATAGAACTGCAAGTTAGCTAGAACTTGAATGCTTGTCAATAGAAGAACATTGCCATGCTAATAAGAGGAGTAAGAGATTGCTTGAGCATATTTTCTTATCGCTTGTGTTTTGATAGAACTACTTCGTGCTTGACCTTGATCAGAGAGATGGTGGCCAGTCCGCACAAAGATAGAAGAGAAGAGATAGATTGTCTGCTTGTTCATTTCGCATGCATCATAAAGTTTATCTGATAGTGTTTCATGCATTCGCATCAGTCGGACAATGACTATTCGTGCAGAGATGAACCTTGGTCCTGGCTGCTATTTTGAGCGTATTTTAGTGAAGAGCAACCATGAGTCACAGCTACTAATAACATCAGATAAAGGAGTCATTGGTTAGCTGGATTACCGTTACTGATCATGAGTTTCTCGGGGACCGACATCTTATAGATAGTTTATCTTGTTTGCTTGATAGAATGATAGTCCACTAGATGCTGCATTGTCCCTAGAGTCTTTGAGTATAGCTCACGAGATACGCTGCGCACACCCTGATTAGTACATCGTGCTTGAACTGTTTGCCTTCTATGCTTGGTTGTATCGAACTGAACTCTGATTTGAAAGATGTTTCCAAAAAGAAGTAATATGACTCTGCTCATGTACTGCATGTAACGAACCTAGGTAAAACTAGAAAGATCATTAGTAATGCAATATTTTATAACATAATTACTTAGTATTGGTTTTAGTGAATGTTGTTTCTGTTCGTTGATTTTATACTCATCAGTACTTTCTCCAAAGTGCTAACCCACCAACAGTTTGTTTGTTCGCAGGTGCTGGATCGTCCAAGGAAGCGATAGCCGTGCCTCATCCCCAAGACCCAACAATCTGGAGTCGATGCCTTGAGCCGTATCGAGATTATTTTGAGCTGCTTTTATATAGAGGGACATAATGTATGGAATGATGCCATTGTATTCAGAGAACCTCGTGCCTTGAGCTGTCCCGTTTACTCATATGGATTATTGTTTGCAACACTGTCCCTCCGCTGCGTGCTCGATCGGTTCGATGATAACCATAACTTTAACGATGTTGCCTTGTGCGAGCGCAACCCCAGGCTCGCACGACATCATGCCTCAATGACAAACGACTTACGTCCCGCGGGAGCACCACAGCGCGGTGATTCGCGTCCGGCGGGGGCGTTGTCGGGACCTTCGGGATCGGGGCGTGACAAATTATGGGTAAAGCACAAAAGATATGGGAATAAAAAATTTGACTTAAAAAAATAAAACTTTATGTAGCAGGGCATAGAAGTTAGATCTCTAGTATGACTTCCAGTATCAAATCTAGACTTTTCCACCCTTTAGTTAATGATGATTATATGCCTAGGCTAAAATAGATAGGTAGATTGCTAGATCTGTTGTTGATTGATTTGATAACTTGGGTACTAAGGGTGTACTTTATAACAATCAGATTAGATGTACTTGAATACTTGGGTTACCCGTGTTATTGGAGTTGTGATTCTCCTATTTGATAACCTGGGTAGATAAGCTAGTATATGTAATAGATCAATTTGATTGAAGGACAATTGTACTGATAAATGTAATAGACTTGAGTTAGATATAATGAATTGTCTCTAATGGACAATAATTTTTTTTCCAAGGTGTAACTGAGTCTTGGACGAGGAGTGTTCATGGGATAAACAAAACTAGAAGGAACCCCAGATTCGAGGTGAAGAATATAGGATAACAAGAAGAAGAGATTCACGAGGAGTACCTAAACTTGAGCATTTTAAATTAAGAGAAGGATTTAGGAAGGAAAAAAATAAAAAAATTACAAACTCCAGACCGAACACGCATTCCGGAACAAAGTCGATCATAGACACTCGTACGGTCTCCCACGAGTCTGGCAATGTACAAAATAGCCATAGTCCCTGAACCTCGTCGTCGAACTTGACTCCCATCGAGGATAGCTAGTCCACCACGCTTGGAACTTACTCAAGTGATCATTAATAGACGCCCCAACTTTGTACCGCAGACCCATCATCATCCGGATCAGGAACAATTTATTTATCCCGGTCTTTTTCGCATACAAAGATTCTAGGTTATCCCACAGTGTCCTCACGTGCTCAATACTGGCAACGTGGTTCTACACGTTCTCGTCAACGAATTGCCTGATGTACCCACACACTTGTATATGCTTGAACTTCCAGTCATCTTCGAATTTGTCACTGGGTCTCTCAGAAGCAAATACCGGCAGATGCAGCTTCTTGACAAATAGCAGATCCTTCATCTTTCTCCTCCAATGGTGATAATTGGTACCGTTCAGGTTTACCATGCGGACCAACTTCGCGTTCATCTCTCCTCCCTGGTTTGCTTATCAACTCCTAACACCCTTCTGAAATTCGAGAACCTGGCTCTGATACCACTTTGTTGGGATCGAAAGCGCGTAAACCGTTCTCCAAACCAGAGAGTACCTGCGAGAGAACCGAGCAAAACGCAAAACCAAACAACGCCAAACACAAATCGCAGACACAGATATATTTACGTGAAAAATCCATATGGAAAAAACTACGGGACGATCGGAGTCCAACCCTGAAGAACCTCCACTAATGGAATAAAGAAAATACACTCTCTACAAGCTCCTCCCGATCTAACACGGATTCCCACAACATTTATGAATAGAAAATAGATCACACCACGAAGATAGAAGACAATAAAAAATTATCCAAAATTGATCTCCTCCTCCAAAACGGTCTCCGATCATTCTTTCTCCTTCCCAAAGTTGCAATGACACTATTGCCTCCTTTTTCTCTCTTTGTTGAGATTATTAGTCTGAGGATTAGGGTTAGGAAAACATAATACATGCCTCTTAATCTCGCAACTAAACCTGGACCATCAGATACGATTCAACGGTGTATAAATCACCTTAATTTTTTACTTCAACCCGCCGATACATCGTACATGCTTTTTGAAAAGCACCAACCATCCCAAACCAAACTTAAGAAATCAAGACATTCACTGTCTAATACATCATTTGTTTCTAATATATATTCTAACAATAAATTAGATTTTAACAACTTTGTAGTTTCGGATAGTTTCTGAATCCCTTCCATCAAACAAACACTACAACTTTAAAAATTACCAATTTATAATCTCAAAATAATTTATAATGAGTACGACACAACTTCATGGTAACTCTACTTTGATGGCCCAAAGGGTGGACGAGGTGAACGACCACCCTAAACTCCTCAATAGACAAGACGAAGATAGTCCAATCGGTCCTTATAATTGGAAGGTACAAACAAACTCTAGACCCACTTAAGTAGTACGTCATAGTAATGACTTTAGTAGAAAGGTATTTCAGAGGGAGTCTACACCAACTTACACATAATAAACTTTAGTAATCAAAATAGCAATAACATATTTGAACCAATAACATATTTGAACCATAATAAATCAAGAAATATATTGAGATAACTATTACCACGAAACAAACTAATTTATTTGTTATTTTTTTCAAATATTTGTTATCATTCTAATTGTTACTTTTTTTTCTTTTTGTTTCTATTAATCTTGGTTTGCTGTTAGAAAAAAATGACACTTAGGTTACTCAACTAAGTGTTTTTTTTCATTTTTATGTTAATTTTTTTAGAAGATTTATAATTGTTAAAATTGGTATCCGTCTGTAAAATTCATTTAGAAAAATTAAATATTTTTTTATTTATTCGTTCAAGAGACATCGCTTTCAAATCTCGTCATGGTACCTAGAGTTATCGGACCGGCCCTATTGGAATCCTATTTTGCTCAAAAAAAACTAACGTAAAATAATAACAATATGCTATAAATATACACTTGATTAGTACCCAAAAATTATATAAGACATCTTTGCACATCCTATAATAAAAAAAAACATAAAATTATTGATAAAGATGGAAAGTAGACGCTTTCTTCTGAGGAGGAGAAGTCTTTTAACTTTTTTGAACTCCAAAGTTTCATGTCTTAATCTCATTAATTTAATCCGCAAGATATGGAATAAGTGCAAATAAATTCTCCTTAGATTTTCAACTTTCGTAAAATAAGATTTCCAAATTTTTTTCTCAATTTGACAACAAATGGTTTAATATTTGAATCAAAAGACCCTCTCCCGTTAAAAAAAATACCGTTATTTATAATTTTAAAAAAAAAATTCCTAAACTATCCTCTCCTCTCCTCTCCCCCTCCCCCCCCCCCCCCCCCGTCACCTCCTCCCGCCTCCAGCTCCTCCCCCGCGCCTCGCCCTCCTCCCCCTCCCTGCCTACCCGGCCTCCTCCTCCCTCCAACTCCTCCCCTGCGGCCTCCCCGCCTACCCCTCCTCTTTAAATGGACGTAAACCGAAAAAAAAAAAATTTAAATATAAAATCTTTAAATGCATAAAAGGTAAATTTAAGACAAACTTATTTGCACTATGTATAGTCTTTGTCTTTGGGACAACAAAACGGACAGACATCCCCCAATAACAATTACAAGCTGGAATTATTATATAATACATATGCATACAATTTGTTCCATTGATAATGATGACTTTACGTGTTGGGTCCTTCTTTTCTTTTGTGTTTTTTCTCTCTTTTTCGGATTGTGCTTTCTGTTATTAGGTGTGAACTAAATTCAATGTTTTTAGTACATGTGTTAGGTGGCAGCGTGCACATCACCAAAACCAATTTATTAATTTATTTTTTAAAATTTTAGAGACCATAGCTGGAATTCATAACCTCTCCAATAATTGACATCAGTTCCAACCCAACCGTTGGACCACCCTCCGATTACAGATATACATTTATATTTGGGAGAAAGATTGACAAATAATTACTATGTATCTCATAATTCGCATGCATTGTACCAAATCAAATTCATTTTAAATCTGTCGTCAAGGTATATGAGTTGAACCCATGACCCCTTAAATCTAAACTTTTTTTTTTTATGTTGTCACCCCTTGAACATTTGAATACTATTGTTGTAATTTCAAATTCTTGCTTATACTTTTTTCTAGTTGGAATTATAAGTTTGTATTTATCATAACTCTGTTATAATTTCTAATGAGTGCTTACCATTCTATTATACATAACACTGATTGTGCAACTAATGGATTTAACTTCTTAGTTAGTGCATAAAACAAGATAGATATTTGAAAGAATATGCATATACTTACGTACTCAAGGACTTCATGTTTTTGGGAAACCAAAATCCAGTTATGCAGGATTAAAAACCAATACATAAATTTTTTTTTTAGACAATAGGCTACTAATCCACTAGGTATTTCAAAAATCATAAAAAGTTATACTACAACGTTTTAAAATTTTCGCTTGATATCCTATTATAACTTCGTTCCTATATCTAGAGGGACGTGAATGGTATAGAAACTAATGTGTTCCATGTGATGTCTAATAAGAGTCGTATCTTCTAGATAAAATGTTTACTTGCATATTGATTAAGAGGGGAATAGTTTCAAGTTTAATTGTATGGAGTCAATATTTTAGAGTTCAATGTTATGTACATGCACCTTTGTGAATTAAAATGGATACACAATATTAGTAATAACCGCCATCCTCAAGACAAAACACATATTAAAGCCCTTCTTTTTTACTTCTCATCCACTCCTCCTATATTGTTTACATCTCTACTCTTTATCTACCTCTTATAATATGACTCAAAAAAGATTGAAATTTGAACCGTCTAGACCATATGTAAATACTCCACTAACTATTTTTTATAAATAACTAATTATTTAACTACATAATATTATTTATTTATATTTAAACAATTCTAACTAGAGTGGTTAAGGTGGAAGGTATTTTTCTTTGCCGCTTAAGTTCGATTCCTAGGAACGATAGTATTTATAATAATTTTATATTTAAATTTATTAACAATTTTTTTACACACGTTCACGTTATATAGAGGCTTTAAAACGACTAAAAAGAGCCATCCAAACCGTATTTATATCTTCACGTATATATATCTTCGCGTAATTAAAATTAAATAAATTTTAAATATATAATATTATTTAACTATAGTCATATACTTATTATATCATAATAATGATGAATGAAAAGTAAGTCAATTAAGTTGTGCTAAAAATGGGCAGAGTAAATCAAAGAAGCACATCTATGAGCATAGCATCATGGTATTAAAGTCAGTGGTCCACAAATAACAAAATTCCATCCCATTTCCATTACCTCCATTCAGTCAGTCAGCACTACCCTGAGAAGACCAACTGATGGTATTGAAAAGAAAACTCACCCCCAAAAAATGAGGAAAGAGACAACAATTTGTACATGAATCAGTTCAGCACATAGCCAGCCTTGAACACCACCACCACAATAACAAGCCAAAGAAGGAAGCAATTCTTGATTTCAAGATGGAGGACTACAGATCAAGATCATACAGTGATATGGGGAGGAACAATAATAACATGCAGATGGAGGTGTACAGAGGAGGAGATGGTGGTGGTCTGCCACCACCACCACCACTTTCCCATGATTTCAGGAGTTACAGCACTTCACATGCTTACAACCACCACCAGAACAGCAGCAGCAGCTACAGCTGGCAGCAGCCAAAGGAGATGAAGCCGAAGAAGGGGAAGAGCACCACCACCACCAGCAGCAGCTCTGCTTCTGGTGCTGGTGGTGTTGGGTGGAGCCTGAATGATCCTGAGCTGCAGAGGAGGAAGAGGGTTGCCAGCTACAAGGTCTACTCTGTGGAAGGGAAGGTCAAGGGCTCCTTCAGGAAGAGCTTCAGGTGGCTCAAGGACAGATACACCCAGGTCATCTATGGCTGCTCATAATTCAATCACCATCATCATGCCATCTCTCATCTCTGGTATATACATATATCCCATCCTTTTTTTTTTATTTTTTATTTCATCATCAAATATGTAGTTGGTCTCCTAGCTAGAGTTACTTAATTGAACTTTCCATTTGAGACAGTTAAAATCCTTGTGGGTATTGATTTGAATGATCTTGATGTGTGTCCTCTTTTTGGGAGTTTTGTTAATTGGGATCTACATGTTTTAGGATTATTTTTTTTTCCCAGTTTTTCTGGCTGTCAGTTTTAATCTCCTAAGGGAAGACGAAGGGATCTTTAAGGAAGGGGTTCATCTGATCTTGATCGATATGATCAGATGTGTTGGGGGTTGGGTGGGGTGGGGTGGGGTGGGGTGGGGTGGGGGGTGTAGCTTACTTTGTAACTTGATGGTCGGGGGAAATAGTTTCAGGTGGGTAGCTACCTATAAGGATTTGTTTCTGTTGTGTGTGATGGTGGCTTATAGGAAGAGTTTTGTGTTGCCAAAGGGAGGTGGGATGTGGCTGGTGATGATCAGATAGGTGGCCTTTTGGGGGTCAGGTAATTGGAGTTTTGGTTTTCTGGTCCGAGATTGAGATTTTATTAGATGATACTATTTTGTTTTCATGGCCATGACGCAGTATCACGTTGTTCATTGTTTTTGGTATTTGCTCTTTTTTGCTTGTGTGATTTGTTGTTTGTGTTTCCCTTTATTCGAATTGATGATTGGGACTAATGAGTTAAATTATTAACTCCAATGTTTAGATAAAGTGACTATAAATCATATTAGCTTCTTGTAGGATACGAGTTTGGTAGTTTTGCATATCTTGGACATGATTTGTAGATTAACTGGCCTATATTTGATAATTGATCTCGTTACTTTTTTGAGTTGTCGAGTGTCCAGTCTTCAAGGAGATAGTTCCCTCTATACATCAAATGTTCCCTGTTTGAGACGTGTGTGTTGTCGCCTGATATCCTTGGTTCGTTTGTCTTGAAAATATTAACTTATTTCTCGTTCTTCTAGCTTTGATTTATTTAGTTTATATGGCATTTTAATGTTCAAGAGGTTGTTAGTCTTACAACTAAATTGTCATCGTCTCTGTCATTATTATAAATTGGCTGGTTTACTTGGCGGCTTTCTTATTGGCTGCCTAGTGTTGTTTGTTATTTTTGTTTTTTCCATCTAGTTATTTTAACAAGAGAAACAGGATGATTGCAACCTTCAGGTCTAAAACACCACCTGCTAATGTTTGTTTTTCTCTCTTTGCAACATACCTTGATTCTCAGATCATGAGTAATTCTTTAGCATAAACATTAAAGGTATTATATCTATCCATTGCTTTAAAAGATCTAGTCAATCCTTAAAAGTGTTAAATTTCTTCTCTTTTCATTGGTTCCATTTCCAATAATATTGTTGTATCATGATTCATATCCTGTAGCTATAGGGGTTTCTTCAGAGCTCAAACTGATGGGATTTAATATATTTTTATTGGCAGTCCTCACTTTCTGTTGTAGATGGATCTGATGTCATCTAAACTCTTTCAAAAATATTTTAAAATATCCATAGTTAGGTGATTTCTTATGTAACTCTGGCTTTATATATAGTATACAAACATCTTATAGGTAGTTGTCTGGGATCCGATGTAAGGTAGTTAGGAAAATATCCTTTCATAGTTTCTTGTCAGCACTTTATTATGCCATCTATTGTTTTGGTAGATTAATTGGGGTTTACCATTTTATGTTCTCTTGGGAAGCTACTAGAATTCATGTATACGGTAAAAGTGCAAGGGCTAGGATATACCTGATTTCCAAAGTATGGTCCCGATGCTTTATATAATAAAATGTAGAAAACAATACTTCAGTTCCTCATTTCTAGTAGGTAGGTTCTGGTGCATGAATTAAACAATGCTCGTGCAATCTAACATGCTGGAATTTAATTCATCCAGACCTTAGGGTCCCTTGACATGAGCTATTAATTTGGGAAGGAAGCTACGGATGCTTCTCTTTGATCTTTCATCTTTGATGTATTTTATGTGGCGTCTTTATAATCGGAAGAAAATGGACACTTAAAGGACCATGCTAGATAATAGATTTGTGTGAATTTGAACTTTGTAAGTGTCATGATACAATATTTTATCCGTCTCTAGGGGGAATGGTTGATCCTAATATCCTATACATGAAAATTCGTTTTTATTGTAGGATTCGTACTCAGATTTGAGTCCACTGCTAACATATAGTTCATAACCGATTCCAATATTTGACAATATCTGATATTCAGATAGTGATGCTGGATGAATTAGCATGATTTCCTTCATGTGTAAATATTCTCTATTAGAGAAACAATAAATATGCATAAAATTGTGTTTATTGTTAGAGTTATTATTGTTATTTATCTTATGAGGTTACAATAGTAATTGCGGGTGTATTGCATATCAATATAAATACACATGAAATGCAACCTAGGGTTTCATGTCCATGCAATCTCCTTTATCATATTCTCTCTTTTCCTACTTTTCTTCTTATTTTCTCTCCAAACTTCACTTTTTCATGCTTAATTTTATTTCAAACTTCTACTAGGATCTGTACTCGGATTTGAGTCCACTCCTAACGTTTAGTACATAACCAATTCCGATATCCAATATTTGATATTCAGATATTGATGCTGGATGAATAAGCATCATTTCCTTAATATGTAACATCACCTCTATTAGAGAAACAATAAATATGAAATGTTTTGAAGCCTTGGGTAGTAAAAAAAAAGTGGGATGTTGTATTTCCGGGATTGGATTTCATATTCGAATGAACCTCGTAATCGTAAGAAAGTAGGTTTTTTAGCTATTGGCCTAGCAAAAGAAATACCCATATCTCAGAGAAATATTCATTTTTATGAATTGTTCATTCAATTCATTTCAAATAAGTCGTATCTTGTTTGGATCCGGGGTTTTTAGTGGCTGCATTTGAAAGATTCCTGTGTGAATCTCATGTTCGGACACTGACAAGGAAAGGTTTTCAATCTAGTCTGATACCAATGTGGGAAAACCGCATTAAAAGATATTTTGGACTGGTAATTAATATTATGTTTCTCCTGCTTAATTTTATTTCAAATCTATGCACATCTCTACTCTTATAATGAGGCTTCAAAACGGCTCAAAAGTGAGACGTCTAAGCCGTTTGTAAATACTCAACCATTTAAAAAAATTAATATTATGTAAAAAAAATTGTTGGGAAAAAACAAATTTGTTATAAATAATGCCATGGAAAATTGAACTTGACCAACCAAGAAGAATGTCTCCCACCTTAACCATATGAGCTAGAAAATATGTTTGATTATAGTTATATAATATTATATAATTAAACAATTAGTTATTTTTTTAAAAAATTTAATTTATAATTACGTGAGGATATGCGTACAACTTAGACGACTAGCCTTTTAAAGACTTTTTATAAAAAGTAAAAATATATCCATAATAAATTATAGAAAAATTTTGAGTTACCCCCCATTTTATTTACCCATATTCAGGGTGCACCCCACATTATTTCCATAATGTATAAGACCTCCCACTTTTGACGGAATCCGTCAAGAATTGACGGTCAACCCATTTGACCAATTTTTTGACGAAAATATCCCTCATTTATTTTCCTTTTCCTCTTCCCTCTCACCCCCTCCTCCCCGCCACTGCCGCCGCCCCTCTCACCGCCGCCCCACCCCCGCCCATTCGACCAAATTTTTTTGACCAAATTTTTTTGACGAAAATAATAATAACAATATCTACTTGACCCTGCTTTCCATTTCAGTTGCTAGTTTCAGTACTTTTATTCATCCCTGAAACACCAAAACATGCACCAAAGAGACAATTTGAACAGATTCCTAAAACTGTGTACTATCATGTCCTAAATTGTTCTTGGTATTGACACCATATTAGGCATTCATTTATAGTAATATCTTAAGTACTATCTTGTCCTAGTTCTACCTCGATAAATAGGTAGGAGAAAAGCAATGCTAGGCTCAAATTACTTAGTACAAGGATTTGGCAGTTCTCTGTTGTTCTTGGAATAGTTTTGTGTAGTTAGTTACTCAGTTACAGCCTTAATATCTGTTAGAAACTTAAGAGTATGAGTTGAATTTCCAAGTCAATAGGTGTAGAATCGTAACCATGATGTTGGAAACATGTTATATGCTAATAATACCTTCAACCAACGCTATTATTAAAATAGGTGGTTCAGATATTAACAAATAGTAATTTATTATTTCATTTCTTAAGAATGTCTTTCAATTTGGCTTCCCTTGGTTCTTACTGATAGTGTTTCACTTTTTTGTTTAATCAAATAAACTATCACAAACTGAATATCCAAACCATGTTCTAAGTTTGTGGTAGTATGGGATGGTTTTTATTGAATAAATTTGTTTCCCCTCCCAAAACTTGGATGAAGGCCTTTCGAGTTTTTCCATCTCTTAATTTATGTGATTGCAGAGTTCTTACATGGGTGTAACTTAAGGTGTAGACAAGTTTTTATATTCTGACTTTGTATATATATTTAAATTATGCAGTTTCTTCTCATGAACTAAATAATGAGAGAGAAGATGCCATGTATAGTGGTTGATTAAGGCACTAATGCCTTTGGAAAATTTGCGTCATTTGATAGAGTATACTTACCTCTTTCAGGTCAATTTTGTATAAAACTTGTCACTCTCATTTGCTTTCTCAGTTGGAATCAAGACTACATGAAATGGCTTGGTCCATTTTTCTATAACATGAATTTGACATAGCCGTAATATGTCAATTCAAGATTTTCCTTGACATGGTCTGCAATTGACTTGTTCTTCAAATTGCATTGATTTCTTGCTCCTGTCATTAAATTATATGACCAGATAGTCCAGTCAACTTTGTTGAAAGTTGCAATAGTTGATTTTGCTGATCAAGTTGCAATAGTTGATTTTACTTGATGGAAATTTCTCCTCACATTTATGAGACCTAATGTGTTATCTGGCCCCACTAATAGATCCATCAACCATGGTGTTTCATTCTTCATAGTTATGTTTATTTTTGTAGTTGCCAGAGTTATTTTACCAACTATCTTGGGTATTATCTTGTCATCTCTCTCTGTCCATATGTTCCTTTAAACTAGTTTTCTCGGAAATTCCACTCCCATGCCTGCCAAAGTTTCAGAATTGCATTTCTTAGTGTCATGTCTCCTGTTGGCGGCTTGGTAACAGTTGGTTTAATATTTACGGGCTTGCTGTGTTGCTTTGACATGATTCAACTGACTGTTATCGGATAAAAAGTACCTGATACGCTGAGTACTGGTGATTGCTACTGATAACTTGTAGTTATAAACAATACTTGATATTTTAAAAGACGACGCAACTGTTTGGAACTTGTAACATACTTGAATTCTTTTTCTTCCCGTACTGTACAGGATGCTGTGAACTCAGGAAGCTGTGCCTTCTAGCTAGCCCTGATTGTTCATTTAGTTTTTGATAATGCTTAAGTCGTACTTGTGGAATTCAGATCAAATGATTGTAAGAAACTGTTGACAGGATGTGTTTTCTTGCACAGGACGCTGCTGAATGACACAATTGTGACTAAAAATAGAAATAGGCTATCCTACTTAAGAATGACTGAGCATGCTTTTTTTTTCTGAACTCTCGTGTTTGTTATTTTCTTCCAGGGAACGAAGTCAAATACCATTGTTTGGTTTGAAGTTTTCTTGGTGGGAGGTTTGCTTTTGTTGAGGCCCTTTGCTCATAATTTGCCATTTGGAAGAGGCAATTACATTAGACTGGGGGGGGGGGGGGGGAACTTGTGGTCTTATTTACTATGTTGCCTTATATTTAATCATAGTTGTATGTATAGGCTCTGTAAGATTTGTTATAATGCCCTCATGATGAAATTGCTATACAAGTATGAGAATATTGTACACTCTTATGTGGTAAAAAAATGCTCACCTATATGTGCTATAGGTTTAAGTCTACATAGGAGGATCTAACAGAGTGGATATTGACTAGCTTTGTAGATCTTCTGAATGAAGATACAAAGAGCTAGGAGTTGTTTTAATAAGTTTTTTATAATGCTTAATTTTAACGATGTGGCGTTTAAGATTGTAAGAAACTGTTGACAGAATGTATTTTCTTGCTTGGGACACTGCAGAATGACACAATTGTGACTGAAAATAGAAACAAGCAAATCTACTTAAGAATGACAGACAGAGCAGGCTTTTTCTGAACTCGTGTTTGTTAATTACTTCGCAGGGAATTGAGACAAATACCATTGTTTGGTTTCTCAAGTTTTCTGCGATGCTGAGGCTCTTTGCTCATAATTATATCTTAATATTAAATACTAATGATTATCGATTAAATTGAGTACTAGAAAAACATGCAAGAATGTTTTCAGTAAAAGTACTTGTTAAAGAAGTAATTTGTGATTTCCAAAGCAGAGAAGAATGTCTTTTTTAGAGAACCGAAAAATTATATCTGAGCATTCTTTACTTATTATATGTATCTTTAGTCATTTTGATCTAAGGTTCCGTTTGGTAGGAAAGATGAAAAAGTGGAAGGAAAAAAAAATTGTAGGAGATCTATTTTTCAGTGGAGGAAATATTATTTTCTTTTTCTTTTTGTTTGGTAGGAGGGATGAAAAATATAAGAGATACAATTTTCTTTGTTTTGTATGAAAGAAAATGTGACGGGATAAAAATATATATATAGACTTTAGCAAGTATATCTTCGACTAAAAATATTTATTTACCATTTGACTTCATTGAATAAATTTTAGATAATATAATTTTTATGTGTATAATTGTTTACTAATATAAGCCATAACTTTCCTTGGTTGAACTAGGAGGAAAAGTAATCCCTCAACTTTTTCTTCATATACCATAATATCAAACAAGAAAAAATATATCATTCTCATTTTCCTTCTCCCACTTTTTACCAAATAGACCCTAAGGGCTCGTTAGGCAGTGAGAGGAATGATAACATTTTTCTTTGTTTGGTATAGAAGAAAAAATGAAGGATTTTTTTTTTCTCCTTACCTAAGAAAACCAATCCATCAAAAAGTTGGAAAAATAAATAAATTATACCCTATAGGATTTATATTATTTTAAAATAGTTTAATAAAGTCAAATGGTAAATAAATATTTCTAGTTGTGGATATAATTTGTAAAGTATATATTTTTTTTTCATTTTTTCCACTTTTGCTTTCATATTAAAAAAAGAAAAGTGTAGAATGGTGCTCAAAATTATTATTTGCTTTCCATATGGATGGAAAATATATTTCCAAATTTTTTTTTCCTTCCAGTTTTACATTTATACCAAACGAAGCCTAAGAGCATTCTTAGTAGATGGTGCTCAAAATTGCATCTTGAGGTCAAATTTTTTTTTTTTAAAGGTAAATGTAGAATGGGTTGAATTTGTATGAAAATAGTAGAAAATAATAAAGTGACCTTTGGTCTCAAAGATTGTGTGGTCAAAAATTAATATGAGAAAAAATAATGTAAAATCTAGAATATAAAAATTGAGGCTTTAAATTAGAACTTACTATTGAATAAAATGAGTTCCTACATTTTGAATCTAGAAATTCTGATCCAACCTATAGCTCCTGTGGATGGGTTGAATATGAAAATTTAGAAATTAAAACTTGAGGCGGAACTTACTATTCTACCAAATTAGCTCTACATTCTAAATCTACAATCTAGAAATTGTGATGGACCTTACTAATGATGCTCTAAGAGATAAGTTAGAATTCAAGGAGTCATCGACATGAACTTGTTCAGTACAAATCTCTTAGCTGTCATTACTTAAGATCCTAAGAGTATGCAATGTAAAAGTGAAAATAAATTATCTAAGTCGTCTCTCTTAACTTCAATGATCTCTCTACTCTTATAACAAGGTTTGAAAACGACTCAAAATTGAGCCGTCTAAGTCGTTTGTAAATCCCCTATCATTTATTGAAAAAAAATACGGCAAAAATAAAACTCTTTTCTTCCGCACAACTATATATTTAAATAATAAATTTGAAATTGTTTAAAACATAAAATTAAAAATAATTTATAAAAAAAAGAAATATTTAAATTATTTAACAAATATTATTTTAAATATTCAAAAAGTTTGCTTCAATGAAAATACTTTTAACAAAATTAAGTGAAACAAAAGAAGTTAAAAAAAATAGTGGTAGACGTTCGACTATCTTTGTTGACGAACAGAGATGACAAAAATTTGGTTTCCATTGGAGGGTTTGGAGATTTGTTGTGATTGCTTTTTTGGTCGATTTCATTTAAACCTATTATCTCCATCCCCTGCTAGCACTGAGCTCAACCGCCGTAGTAGTAATAATAATAATTTGCTAAAATTTTGTCATCTCTATTGGCGAAAATTCAGCAATTTTTTTTTTCGCCATCTGTATTTTTTTCCGCCATCTCTGTTAGCAGAAATTGAATGTTTCAATTTTCCGCCAACGGCGTTGGAGAAACGTCTCCCCCTAATTTTTGATAACTTCTTTCGTTTTGCCTAATTTTATTAAAAATATTTTCGTCGAAACAAATTATTTATTAAATATTTGAACTATTTTTCAACAATATCATAAAAATGTTTATTTTACGAGCATCACACATAAATTTACTAGGTTTGATTAATAAACCTTGAACAATAGCATATTTGGGAAAAAAAAACTTTACCATGAAGCCCAAAATTTTCTATTATATACACAGCCGTAGACAAATTTTAATTGAAGGATAACAGTATGTGGTGATAATTTACCCTTTGTTGGACAAACTAGAAGGTCCTTGGGTGATATGGTCTGTCAAAGAAGATGAGGACTTTCTTTTGTACATAACATAGCTTACATACTAAAAATGGATTTCTCCCCAGTACCGTTTCAAGTCTCATACAAGGCAAGAAAGAGGGAAAGCTTCATTTACAAAGTATAAGAACCTGGGGACATGCACTTCTTGAGGATGACCTTGCTACCGGGAATGCTTAGATGAGGTAAAGAAGACAATCTCTCCACGTGAACCTATAATGTCGAAGGAATAACATAAGAACCATAAAGAACGATCACAAAATAAATCACACAATCCTCTAGACTTACATCTCTCTACTACTTCTTCTGCTAACAGTCGCAAAGAATCCGTGTCCTCGAACATCTTGAGGACCTTTTCTGCTTCTTTGGCTGCTTCAGATGCTAAAAATGCTTTGGCCTCTGCCTCTGCAATTTTGTAAGCTGCAGTTTTTGAAGCTTCCTCAATAGAAGCTACTTCGTTGCACAGGACAGAGTTCTGGTATGGTCGGATGGCTGGATCCTTTTGTTTTGGTGTTGGAGTTTTTGTTGCAAAGGCCGGATCATTCAGTCTGTAATTACTTTGGACCTGCATACAGTTCAGTTATCCATAATATCATTGGCTAAATGGAGGATCTTGAGATGCAGTCAGAGATATACTCGGAAGTCAATTTGACCAATCTATCTATATCATCCTTATACTAATATAAGATGGATCTAGTTACCTAGATCCAAAACTTTCCAGCAGAACTTCAGAGATCACATATGGTCTGAGCAGACTATTCACAGTTTCAGGCAGAGTATTTATAGTTCCAAACAGGTTATTGAAACAAATCCATCAAAAAATAACCACCATTAAAAAGAAAAGAAAAATATAAGAGAGATATGCAGTACACAATGCATACTGGGAGGATCTGAGGCCTGCCTTTTAAGAACATTTAGAGGTACATTAGCATTATAATAACCAATGTTATTAGTAGTTAACCCTAGAGCTTAAACAGTTTAAGAGATCCCAAAAAGGCCGAGCAATATACAATACTTCCTTTCTAATATGGCTTAGCCTTTTAAACATAAATCTAGTGAAGCTAGACAATCATGATTTATTACCAAACTATTGTAGTTATTCATGCAAGGCGTGATAAACCTTGGTTTCTAATCAATGCCATGTATGTCATCTCATTAAAATAATTGTATCCTATAATTCTTTAAAGATATGATATAACAGATCTCTAATCTCAGTGAGTTTACACCTCCATTGACAATATGAATGAATTTAAATCCTACTTAAAATTCCGGCAAATCAGAATCATATAAAGAATTGTAAATAAGATGAGAACAACAAACGAGAAAATTCTTGCTCATTAGATATTCACCTTCTCTACTTTTTTCTGAAGAACAAGCCGTCTCAATTTTTGACCAAGTAACCTTCTGAAATTTGGTGGTACATCATGTCTTTGCTGCACATATATGACACCAAAATATAATTTTTTGTATATCAAGCCCACAATAGCAAGCTTTATACCATTTAAGTACTGTTTTCATAACAAATGATTAATATCCAAAGCATGAACTAGATAAAAATTCTAAAAAAAAACTTGATAAAAAGACCAGTAGATTTTCAAGAATAATTGGTGCAAATATACACTTGTGTTCAGCTAGCAACAGTGATATTGATGGTAGTTTATAGATTGGTTATCTAATGAGTCAACTTCATAATGTCTGTCATAATCTTAGTAAACCATCAGTATTCAGATTACAGCAGAGATATAATTGAAGGTAACCTTTACATTGGTTACCTATCGACTCAACTCAGTAATGTCTGCTATAAAGACCTCAGAGAGACCTAGGCATAAATGAAGTTGTAATACAATATTCATCCATGAAGTCAAATAACACAAAGAAGAAGAAGTCAGAAGTATTTCCTAAATAACAGAAGTATTTCCTAAATAACATTGTCAAATGTAAAGCTCACATTTTCCATGGTTACCCCTAAATGGATTCAAACTACGAGTAGGTATTATCTTTAATGAACATTTCCCATATATTGCCTAAAAAATTGCTAATAACTCGCACAATACAGAAACTGATTGCTAATTTTTCCAGCTTATGTTCTATTTAAAGTCTTTAAGAATAAACACAAGAAATGCATATAACAAGTCCTCATAGTACAATAATTACCCAAAACTCTTTGTATTAATTTCACTGAATTCACAAATTTCAGTGCAGAAGGAAAGCATTCTAGTCAGAGCTTTTGACTTTATATCGTAAAGGCACCAGTTGTCCCACCAATTCCAACAAAGACCATATAAATATCTCAACCATGCAACTCGATGATAATGCCCCAGCTTGTCTCTTTCGAGAAGGTTCAGACTCCACAATTTCAAACAACTGGTCAAAATATCTCATACCTCGGGTCATCCTCCTTTTATTCTCCATATTACATTTTATGAAGAAGCCAAAGTGTGGATGAGAAGTATTTATTCTGTTGTCTGTACTATAGTCAGGTCTAAATCTTCCTTCGAATCAAGTGTTACGACTCAAGATTTCTTAGCAAGGGAAACATTCTGCAAGCTTCCCACAATTTTTCCTTCTATGCCGTGGTAAATTTGAGTAAGTCAAGACAAGCAGTGTTCAATCCTATCCTCTAACTCAAGGTGTGATATCTACATCTTATTAAAATAAACCGGCTAGAAGAGCAACCTTAGATGGATCAAGAAATGAAAGTATGTAGTTGGACCCACTTTGGTAATCCCTGAGTGTACAAAGGACAGAATCTGAGTTGCATGGACACAGATACAACACAACATGGTAAGGACACGGCGACACGGACATGAAACCTTTTTTGGTGTCCTTGTGTATTTTGAAGTGTCTAGGTTGTGTCCAATACATGTTGGAGTGTATGTGCTTCCTAGGGTAGAATGAATTCTCATCAGGACAATAATAAACGTTGATAAATGTAGGCTGAGGGAGATGCTTCTACATAGAACCAACTTCAGTTCAGGCAAGCAATGCTCATAGAAATATGAGCACTTATTTGCCATTAAGCTGACAGAGACATATATTTCTTAACCTTGTTAAGTGTCGTGACTGATGAGTTAGAAGAGAGGATGACTGAAAAATAGAGGAAGAAAACTACTGGAAAGGGGAATGATAGAGGTGCCACCAACTGAGGATAAGCCGAGAGGAATTGTTGAAGTGGTTGATATGTGCAACAAATACAAATAAATGCAGGAGTTAAGTGTGTTAGGATCCTAGTGAAAGAAGCTGCCAGAAAAAACAAGGTAGGACTAACTGAACTTAGATTGAGGCTGTGAAGAGGATATATGGTATTTCCTAATATTATATAGAGGAAATGGCCATTAATAGAGAAGAATGGAAGAAAATTGTGTTGTTAAATGCACCCATATTTTTATTCACTTTACCCCTTTTCTTGACTTCGTTAAGTTCACCTCGTAAAAAAAATTGAGTTTTAACTTCTCTTTCTTACTTTCTCTTTACTCCTATATTCCTTAGTTCCTTGAATCAATTAAATAGTTTTATTATCATATTATGTGAAATTGCTTGCTAGCTCTTCCATGGTAGGCTATTAGCTACTATAATATTTGAATACTAGTACAGCTCTTTCCTAGTGGGATTATTTTTCCAATATTAAAGAGGCTTAAAACTTAAAAGTTCCAAACTATAACAGGCTGTGTCTAATGCTGATTTATTTGAGCAATACGGTAAAATAGAATTATTATTTTTCAAGCATGCATAGACTTATCTAGTTTCCAATTCTTCCTAGTTAACTGACAGGCTACATTTATTTCTAATTTCTGAACTCAAGAGAATATATATATATATATATATATATATATATATATATATATATATGAGGAGGGATCCACATCCCCGATTTTTTGCATCCCCATGTTGTCAACCATTTTTTTAAGTCATATAATCTTAACCATTGATTTGAATGGTCCATATCAACCGTTAAGATTAGATGACTTAAACAAGATCCAACGGTTGTAAACATGAACATGCTTAGGGATGCATAATAGAGGGGGATGTGGATCCCTCCTCTCTCTCTCTCTCTCTATATATATATATATAGGATTCACATTCATTCTTTGGTTTACTTTTTGTGAAATATATGAAAATAAAAAATTTGGGGAAGATTCTTTTCCTGAGTGGTCGTGGGGTGGGGTGGGGTGGGGTGGGGTGGGGTGGGTGTGTGTGTGTGTCTGGTTTTGACCTAATAATTTTTTATTGTTGACCTATAAATTATTCGAGTGCTGGATTTAAGATCTAACACTAATATTTTTCAGATTTTCAAATGCAGCTTTACATTTATGTTTTCTTTGCAAGAGTAAAGTCTCACCCAAATATTTATTTGGGGTATCATAAAATTCTAAAATATAATTTAGCCTTTAAATTCCACCAATTTATTGATCAAGAACCTTCCATTGCACTAGTAAGGCCTATCTTCTTGCATTCTTCTGAGTTAGAAACAACTATTAGAGCTTTGCTTCTGCTAATCTTGCTCCTTGTTTGCCATGTTATTCAAGAATTTGAATAGGACCTAAGGCTTTTGTGATCTGGAGGGAGTTTGGTGGGGATGCTACTGCATATCACTTCAAGTGCATGCCGCGAAGCAAAAATTTCCAGATCAACTTGATAGTACGTCCAATCAACACATGATGACCTTGTCAGATTCCATAGTCCCAACTCCATTTAACAATGAAGACCTCATAGGATTGGCAAGATGCAGACACGGTCACAGGTGCATGATTAGCCCACTCTAAGACAGGATTTCACATGAAATATCTTGGTTTGGCTTAGAGCTTAGAAACCTTAACCAGCACACAAGTTTGACTTTGAGCCAGATGGTGCAATTTTGGACAAAGCAAAATGTGCTAAACATCATTGATTTTCATGCATATTGACCAGAACTCAATATGCTGTAATGAAATATGAAACAAACTAAAGTAGTAGTGACATCAAGGCACTTAATGATATTCCTCATGTCGCTCGTAGGAGCATACTGCGAACAAAGTAAGTGATATTTAAGAATCTAATCTTCCATTGATTGTAATGGAAACGAAAAATACTACTGTTAAATATGACAGAAATGACAAGATACTGAACTAACCTCAATAAAGCTACAAATAGCACCAATTTCTGATCCATTTGGTTCTCGCAGCTCTGTAATAGCTTCCAGTATTTCGCTGCACCTGGTATTTGTACCAATCAGAAGTTGTAAAATAAAGTTGTCAGCTAAATCAACACTGAGAGTGCTATAACTACTTCAGAAATGTGTGGTACAAAAAGACTAAGATATGGGAACTGCTAGTGATGACTATCACAAAACTATGAACGCCAAGAAACCAGTTATTTTCTTTTTAAGGTGATCAATGAAGATGATTCTTCTCCACTTTTCTAGATGTATCGTGCATAACAATGTTGTAGTTAGCTCTCTGCACTTGTTCATTCGAAAGAGGTCAGATAGAACCTTTAAGTGAAGAGCCATTGCACTACAGTATAAATCATTGTTTAAGGTTATTTTCCTTAACTTTCTTCTTACCATTTCCATTCTACATTTCTATAAATAATTCATATCTGTTTAAGTTCAATTGAGTTCGTTCATGTCATTGAAAGGTTGATAATGAAAATAATACTCGAACCATTTTTCCACTTAGGGACCTTATTATCACAAAACGGAAGGAGCAAGAGACTGACACAAGGATAGAGACACATACTTAACCTTCCCATCTTTTGAGTTCCTCATAGAATCTTCAACCATGGGAGAAACAACAATAGCGCCCGGATAGCCAGACATTGGTGTAGCATCACTACCTTTTATTTTTGGTAGTCTTGACTTCTCTCTGGGACAGGAACTACCACTCAGATTCCTCCATTTGTCCTAGATGTAAAAAATAAAAATGAATGAGCAGATAAAGCAGAAAATCAAGTTAAACTTCATACTTATTATTGAAAATAAGATGAAACTAAGTGGCAAAGAGAATAACCAAAAACAAAGGAATTTCCTCACAGCTAGCAGACAACTCATGTCTAATTGTCAAGAGCACAAACTGCACAACCCAAACAACAGGAGGGGGGGAAAAAACTCTTCGGGCATTATGTGTATATGGTGAAGTCTATTATGCCATGCACAGTCTTTCTTGCTGTGCCTTCACTTGCACTAAGAGAATTCATGCTTTCAAACTGACATTTGTACCGATAAAAATAATAATTCTGCAAATCTTTGAAAAAAAAAATGTGAAGCGAGTTTTTGTCATAAATATTTGATCAAATCTGCAGCTGCCATCTGAGCAAAATAAATAAAGAGTGTATTATCTAATGAGAAAAAATAACATATTGTTCACTTAGAAGCTTGAGGATTCACATGCCATAATTTTTTCTCCCACTTGATCAGCCGCCTAAAACCAAAAAAAAAACCACCCTTAGAAATTATGTTGCACCACCAGTGGTCAAATCAGACCTTACTCCAAAGTTGGTACTGTGTCTGAATCATGCCGTGTTGGAAAGGGCACATACACCCCCAAAACACTAGGACATGCCAAAATATGTGCTATGTCAAACAAAATAAAGATCTTACCGGATTGAACACACTACATTAAATAATCAACATAAGAAAATTAAATGATAGAAACATCGTGCGGAAACCCTAGAAAATCTGATAAACCCTAGAAATTCCGCAAATCGAACAGGAGAAGTCACCTCTAAATCAATGTTGGACTATTATACTCTAAAATGCACCATTGAAAGCCAAAAAATGTGTCATGTCCGTGTCGTCATTGCCAAACCATGTCGTACTCGTGTCCAAACTTTACCAATTTCCTGACGGAATCGAACACACTACATCAAAATTGTCAACATAGAAACCTAGAAAGTCCGATGAATAGGAAGGGGAGAGGTCACCTTGAGATCTATGTTGGTTCTGTGGGCGAGACACTGGCTAAACTCGGGATCCTTCTGGATGAACCGCCACTTGCCGGCGCCGTGCTTCTCGACGCCGGCTCTGAGCGCCTCCTCCTCCTCCGAAGTCCACTTCTGCTTCGGAGCACCCATTCTCTTTCCTGTCCCCTTCTCCGTCGTACTCCACTTATCTCCTCCTTCCCTGACCAATCTACCTCCTCGACGTTAAAGGAATTAGGGTTAGGGTTTCGAAGTCGACTCGGTGGTGGGGAAGGAAGGAGACTGCATGGACATAAACCCTGATTGGGCTCACAAAAGCCCGGCCCACATTGGACATCTATACTTCTATATTATTTGGCTAATTCTAAAGGCACTCTAAAAACTACTTAGTCTAGTACAAATTTTGGTTTTAGTTATTTATAAGTTTGCCAACGAAAAATTTGCTTCAGACTAGTCCAATAAAAAAATTTGACAGTCCTGAAGGACGATAGATTGGGATCCGCCTCCTCCCTCCTCTCTCCTCCTCCAGACTCCTCCTCCCACCACTGCCGCCTCTTCCTCCTCCTCCTCCTCCAGCCTCCATCTCCGCCTCCGCCTCCTCCCGCCGCCTCCTTCTCCTCCTTCTTCGGCGGTTGGGGTTTGTCACTCCCCGTTCCCGATATACGTATTTGGAACGCATTATCTCTTTGTTGTATTTATTTCTTGCTTATATTATTTCTTGCTTTCATGATAATTAGGTTGCATGCATAGAGACTAGACCTATCCTTTGGTTTAACATGATTCATGATTTATTTTGTGGGTTGGTTAAGTCATAAGTTAAATCCATGGTCTAAACCTCAACCCTAACTATATAATCCAACATTTTCTCTCTCTTCCCTCATTTTTCACTATCCTTCTCTTTCTTCTTCATTTAGGCAATTACATCTTGCATGAGAATGGAGAAACATGTCATTTTCGCTTCTTTGATTTTGTTTGTATATTATTAGTCTAATATATGCATTATGAGTTTCTAAGCATGTTTTGTACTTGGAATTTTTGGTTTTTATGGATGGATTAGTGTAAATCTACATTTCTAACTTAGAGTTTTATGGGTTCCTTGAGTTTTTCTTAGTTTTGATAAATTAAAATATAGTATTTTAGGAAAAAAAAAATTGTTCTATGTGACGGAGCAATCCATTTCGAGCAATTGGCTATTGTTTCACTCCTTGCTCGATGGTGCCCCGCATGTACTCGAACTCCGGGTGATCTAGTGGTCTAAAAATGACGCTACATCTCCGGTAGTCTAGTATAGCATTGTACTGGCTTAACCAGTCCATGCCTAATACAACGTCGAAGTTTGGCATCGGGAGTACTAAAAATCGTGCTCTCATCTCCCTACTACACACGACTACGGAGCATGTTCTAATAGTGCTGGTAACCGGTACGATGCCTCCTCCGGTAAGAATCTTCCAACTCTTAGGCAAGGGAGAAGTAGCTACTCTATGCATGGCTACGAAACTACTAGATATAAAAGATAGCGTAGCGCCAGAATCAAATAATACAGTTGTAGGTATTGACGCAACTAAAACGGTACCTGTGATAGTTTCCCCTTCTGGTTCCTCCGCAACTGCTGCTAGTGCAAAGGCTTGTCCGTGCCTCTGCCCTCTTCCCTGCTGCCTGGCTCGGTCGAACTGAGCCTCTTGTGGGGCCAAGGGTGGTCCCTTCTGAAATCCTCCGGGTGCTAGGGGATGCTGACCTCCAGTCGGGGGTAGTATCCTCTGGACTGGTACTGTTGTCCCTTGTCCGTTCTGGGGTGTTGCCTCTCTGCATTGTGGGCAGTCTCTGGCCAGGTGTTGACTTGCTCCACATATCATGCACAGTCCAAGCTTCTTCCGGCAGTCTCTAACGAAATGTCCCTTCTTGCCACAATAATGACAAGTCGAAAGCTCCTTGTGCTGATATGGCACTGTCCTTTGTGCCTGCATTCTTGAACGATGGATTGGCCCTCCTGCTCTGGTATGGTCGTGCTAGAGCGCCTTGCTTCTCTGCCAATGACCTCCTGGATTCTTGCCTCTGAAAGAACCTCCTCATAGTAGATCCTTGATTGTGTGGTGGTATACCTTTGTAGCTCGTAGGTAAGGCCGTGATGAAACCTACTGGCCTTCTCCAGCTCGTTAGGTATCAGGATGGCACCGAATCGACTAAGTCGACTAAACTCTGCGTCGTAGGCATCTACGGTCATAGTTCCTTATTCCAGGTGTAGGAACTGGGAGTATAGAGCATTCCTGACCGTATCCGAGAAATACTTCGCATTGAAGTACACTAAGAATTGCTCTCACGTCTGATTCTTGCCGACGTCGCGTTCTATGGAGTCCCACCAATGATGGACGTTGCCTTTGAGTTGGGCCCTCACCGCGGTCATCCAAAGGTATGGGTGTAGCTGTGACCCCTCTAGCAGCATCTCCGTATTGGAGACCCAATCTGATATCTCCTCCGGAGTCTCGCTGCCCGAAAAGGTTCCGGGGCCCATCTGGCGAAAACCTCGGACAGTACCAGCTGGTTGGACAGGTGCAGGTGTAGCTGTTCTCTCCAGAGCTGTCATCAAGCTCTGCCTCAAGGTCTCATTCTGATGCCATTGTGTCTGCATCATGGCTTGGAAGAATTGGAACATTTGTGGTTGTCCCTCTAGTTGTGGCATCAGGGCTGGAAAGGGTGGAGGTGGAGGCAAAGGTGTTTCTGCCTGTTGTGTTAGTGCCTGGGAGGTCTGCCCTTCTTGCTGAGCTAGTGTAGCTCCCTGAGTAGGACCGTTGTGGAGTTATGGTGGATAAACCGGTGTCTGTCTCGGGGACTGGTCTCTTGGGGTAGTCGGGGTCCTATTGACATCATTCGAGGTATCTGTTGCCTGATCAACCCTATCATCTGTGTGTCCACTGGGTACGTCCATATTTCTGGGGGGGGGGAAACAAACAGGCTGCAAGCATTTAATAGAATGTTTGCGTAAAACAGGGTTTCAAGGTTGTTTGCGTAAAACAGATATTTCAAAGAAGTTTGGCGTAAATTAAGACTTCAGAGCTATCCGCGTAGAATCGAGATTCTAGATAGTCCGCGTAAAGTAGGGATTCGAGACTGTCTGCGTAAAGCAGAGATAGAGATTTTGAAATTGTCTGCGTAACACAGAGTTTCAAGCTGTCTGGTGTAAAGTAGAGATTCACTATCTGGCGTAAATTATGGCTTCAGAGCTATCTGCGTAAAAGTCTGCTATACTTCCTGCGTAAAGTCTGCCTAGTAAAAATCTAGTATACGTTTTCAGCATAAAGTTTGAACGAGGAACTCTTTGTTTTCCTTGGATAAATTTGTCAGATAATTCAGTGAACCTGACATCTGACAAAAAATATTGCACGATAATCGAGAGGGTGGATGTGATGATGTTTCTGCACAGAGACCCAGTATCACGCCCCAGTCCCAAAATGCCGAGGGACTGGAGATGCGTGGCAATGACCAGCAGTACGCACCGATGGATAACCCAATTTAATGGAACCATCAGGGCATACTTAAGCTGTAAATAAGATCTACTACCACAAGTCACACTAATCTCATCCATAAAGATAAAGAATAAACTGCATAATGAAATAGAAATAAGTTGCAACAACAATCACAGCAAGTCAGTCGGAGAAACAATCCGACTTATGTCTGAATAAACTGGCTCTATAGGCCAGGAACAAGAGATAAACATGAAATAAATACTGAGTACTGGAACAGGCACTCAGGAGAAGTCTTCGGCAGTCACCTCGTCTTCAGTGTTCGGTTCTGCTCCAGCAATAGCTTCAGCTCCGGTCCCGTATATCTCGGGGTACTGCTCCTCAGCTAAACCTGGGGACATAATCCATTCCAGGTCCTCAGTGGACATAGCAAGGCACAAAATAAAATAAGCCAAATAAATGCAGTGCAATTAAATAAATGAAACAGCAGGATAAACTATGTAACCATCTATGTGATATGCAAATGAGAGCAACACTAGTACTCAGGCTGAGACTGCTACAAGCTCTGTGTCGGGGAGCCGGTAGCAGTAATAACACGTAAAGGGTCTAGCTCTGCTGGAGAGTCTATAACCTCACAATAATAGTAGATATATAGATAGAACAGCCTGTAGCCTGTGTGTCTCTCCCCACCCAATGTAATCATGCAAGCCATGACCATAACGTCTCATGTCCATGTCAGCGGGATTATAACTAATGCAACAAGTCATAATGTCTATAAATAAAATAACTCTGTCAAGTCCTGTATCCTATACAGAATCACCACGAATATCTCAGAAGGATTCTGTCCATGATAGTGTCAAGTGTCCTGGGTTGTAGGGTACTTGATAGGTCAAGTACAAAAGTAAGGGAATCGTAAATCCATCTCTAAATGACGAACCCAACACCGCGTACGGTGTTGGCACCCGACTATGATCGGACACTAGGTACGTCATCCGTTTCCTAGGTTAATCAGTTTAAACAAGTTTATATGAATTTACACAAGACATCCAACAAAGTATTGTTACCGGAAATATGAAAATAAAGACTACAAGTTTGGCAAGGTGCACTTGCCTGATGTTTGGATTCCACTTAGCTCCTGGTTTCGAAAATTTCTAGAGATGTCTCCGAAAGCTGAAATAAACAGTACCATCATGCTCAGAAGGTATCAAATAGCTAGGAACGCCTGTCCTTGGGTCCAATTTGGAGACAAGGACAAAAATGGCAATTTCGGGTCAAAACGGGGTCCACCAGTGGGCCCGCTTTGCACCGAAAAACGTGTCAGGGTCAACGGTCTCCAAATTCACCAAACTTAGTGTCAACAGGTCAGGAACGCTGATACGAACCCAACAGAACTTTCAGATTTGAATTCCGATGAGCCGATCACAAAATCGCCCGCCGAGTGGGGCCTGTGGGGTCCACGACACGCGATTTCGTCAACGTTCTCAGAATCGAACCAAACTTGACTCACAGGACCAGCGTATCGCTATGAGTCCGATGGCGCAAGTTTCGTCTCGATCTGACGTGTGTGCACGAAGTTAGGGTGAATTACAGAAAAGACAGATACGGGGCGATGTCCGCGGATACGCGTTGATTCTGGTGTGCACGCACACCCGAATCAGCTTCCGTGAAATCCCACACGTCCGTATCGACGAGGCGCACGTATCTGTGAAGACCGCACGCGACCAAGTCGTCCCGTTTGGGGGGACGTACTCAGTTCCGGGGTAAAACAGGGTCTGGTTTTTCCTGTTTTTGGATCGCGGTGTGCGATCACCACAGGACGCGATGCCCCGAGCGGTTTATCCGGGCACCGAGAGAGTCATACAGGCTTCGCAACAAAATTTACAGAATCGAAATCCGAGCTACGAGCAAGAAGTTACGGGTACCTGAACAGGGTCTGAAAAACCGAGATCTTCGTGTCCTCGTGTCTCGAGTTGTGTCCTGTGTCCAACTGACACTGTGTCCGACACGCACAGAGACTAGGGTTAGGGTTCTGGAACTCGCCGGGGCTGGCTGAAGGAAGTGGAGCCTGGGCGGCGCTGGCGGCGGACGGGCTGGCCTTGGTCGGAGGCGAGGGTCGTCGGCAGCGGCTCGGGTCTCCGGCGAGGTCGACTGGGACAGAGTGGGCAGCGGGGAGGAGTTGTGGCGAGGCTCGACGTGGGTGAGGGCCTGAGCGGAGGAGGGCGCTGGCTAGGGCGGGGACCGGCCTAGGGTTCCGGTGAGGGTTCGGCAGGGGAGGAGGTAGTGAGGCGGAGGAGGAAGGTGAGGGGAGAGCTTTTATAAGGGTGCCGGCGAGGGTTCGTGGCCGGGGGAGTCGGACTGGGGGAGAGGCGTGGCCTTCTCCGGTGGAGGCGACGCAAAATCCGGCGACGGAGCGGGGGACGCGGGCTCGCACAGGCAACGTGGGGGAGGGGAAGGAGATGCGGGTCGTGGCGGCCGAAAATCGCGGCGTGCGGCGGAGGATGCGGGCGAGTGGGGGTCGTGGGGTGCGGGTGACAGGGGAGAGGAGCCGGGTCGGGTTCGGGCGGCGGGTGTGGCCGACCCGCCCGACCCGCTAGGGCGCTGGGCTGGGCTGGGCGGTTGGGCTCGGCCCACTGGGCCGGGCCGGGCCCCCAAAAAATAAAAACACAGTAATAATAATAATAATAATAATAATAATAATAATAATAATAATAATAATAATAATAATAATTAATTAGAAAAATAGTTTTTAGGCTCTTAAAAATAGGTCTGAGGTCCAATAAAATCCCAAAAAATTACCCTAAGTCCGGTTTTCTATTTTACACCATAAAATTATATTTTCATTACACTTTAATATTGGTTATTAGCAATTAAAAATGATAAATTCACTACAGGACCTATGTAAATTCCTGAATAAATTCAGAAAATTCCCAAAATTGATTTTAAAAAAAATCTGAAAATTTAAGGTATTTACAATCTACCCCCCTTAAGAGGATTGCGTCCTCGCAATCGAAGGGTAAACTATAAAGGCAAGATTTACAGAAATTAAAGATGCTCAGGTTTTACCCGCATCAGCAAATAAGTGTGGATAACGCTGGCGCATAACATCCTCTCGTTTCCAGGTCGATTCGCCAGGAGAGTGTTGTTTCCAAGCTACTCGAACCAGCCTGATGGTCTGCCCTCGCAGTGTCTTCTCACTGGTGTCGAGTATACCCACTGGCTGCTCTTCGTATCTCAGGCTAGGTCCCACCGAAATCTCAGAATGATCAACTATATGACTTGGGTCTGTCACGTATCTCCTCAGTTGTGAGACGTGGAATACATCATGCACTCCCTCTAAGGATGGAGGTAATGCAAGACGGTAAGCCACCTCACCAATGCGCTCTAAGATATCAAATGGCCCAATGTACCTTGGGCTTAACTTGCCTCTGCTGCCAAATCTGATAGTACCTCTAGTGGGCGAGATCCTCAAAAATATATGCTCTCCTTCCTTGAACTCCAGGGGTCGTCTGTGTGCATCTGCCCAATGCTTCTGTCTATCCCGGGCTGCACGGAGATGGTTCTGAATCTGTTTTACTTTCTCCACTGTCTCTGTTACCAACTCTGGACCCAGTATTCAACGTTCGCCAACGTCGCTCCAGCATATTGGCGATCTGCACTTCCTTCCGCACAGCGCCTCGAAAGGTGCCATCTGAATGCTTGCCTGATAGCTGTTGTTGTAGGAGAACTCCACTAAGTGCAGGTGATCTTCCCAAGATCCTCCAAAGTCCAGTATACATGATCGCAGCATATCTTCCAGGATCTGAATTGTGCGCTCTGATTGGCCATCTGTCTGGGGATGATAGGCAGTACTAAACTTGAGCCTGGTGCCGAGACTCTCTTGCAGGCTTCGCCAGAAGTGAGATATAAATCTCGAGTCTCGATCTGATACAATACTAACCGGCACTCCATGTAATTTTACGATATGTCGCATATACATGTCGGCTAGTACTTCCGTGGATTGTCCGACTCTGAACGGCAAGAAGTGAGCCGACTTAGTGAGCCGATCCACGATGACCCATACTGCATCCTTTTCACTAGGGCTTCTTGGAAATCCAGTGACGAAGTCCATGGTAATATGCTTCCACTTCCATTCAGGGATGGGAAGTGGCTGCAACATACCTGCAGTCCTTTGGTGCTCGGCCTTCACCTGCTGGCAGACTAAGCATTTTGCCACAAATCGGGCAATCTCCCTTTTCATTCCATGCCACCAGTAATATTGTCTTAGGTCCCGGTACATCTTGGTTCCTCCTGGATGAACAGAGTATATGGAGCTATGTGCTTCTGTCATCAACTCCTGTCTTAACTCTCCATTCGGAACATATAGGCAATTTCCGCACCTTAATGTCCCGTCCTCGTGGATGCGAAGTCCCGTCTGCAGGCCTGCTTCTGTTCTCTCTTTCAGCCTTCGGAATCTGGTATCATTAGGCAAAGCTTCTTTGATTCTCTCCACCAGCGATGATTTCACTTCGAGATTAGCCAGCAAACCATTTTGTCCAGGTAGAACAACCTCTATCTGAAGATCTTGCAAGTCTTGTAACAGCTGAGGCTGCTACATTAAGAAATAAGTCGAGGGTTTTCTGCTGAGGGCATCGGCTATAACATTTGCTTTCCCCGGGTGGTACTGCAGATCGATGTCAAAGTCTGTCACGCCCCAGTCCCAAAATATCGAGGGACTAGACACGTGGCAATGGCCAGCAGCACACACCGATGGACAAACCCAATTTAATGGATCCATCGGGGCGTACTTAAGCTGTAATACAATAATAATGGTCTAGATATACTAATCTCATCTACAGAAATGAATACAATAATATCAGAATCATAAAGCAAGATCAATCTCAATATGATATAAACTCGGGAAAATAACCCGATAATGAGTCTGATACATCTGTCAAGATACAAGAATAAAGATAACCACAGCAAATACCGAGTATGGGGAAAGCCTATACCCAGATGATACCCTCGGGGATCAATCGTCTACTGGATCTGGTACTGCTCCAGTGTCTGCTCCTGCTCCATCTTCTGCTAATGCTCCTGTCCCGTGTAACTCGGGGTCGATCTCGTCTGCTAGTCCTGGGGACAAAGTCCGGTATCCAGGTCCTCAGGGGACATAACAAGGTACATAAATCGACATGCCAAAATGCAGTGTAATAGTAAATAAAATAAATAGGGTAAACTATATAACCATCTATGTGAAAATGCAATTTGAGAGCATCACTAAACTCAGGCTGAGACCACTACAAGCTCTGTATCTTGGAGCCGGTAGCAGTGTTTACTATGTATTTTACTATGTGTTTACTATGTTTTATATATATATATAAACTCAGCCTGTAGCCTGTGTGTCTCTCCCCACCCAATGTAATCACACGTCTCATGTCCATGATGCACCATGTCCATGTCACGCACGATCATATCTAATGCAGCAAGTCATCTAATATCTATGAATATGATGTCTATGTCATAAAACATGTATCCTACACAGAATCACCATGAATATCTCAGGAAGATTCTGTCTCATGAATAGTGTCAAGTGTCCTGGGTTATAGTGTACTTGATAGGACAAATACGAGAATAAAGAGGGTCACAAATATCCATGTCTAGATGACAATACACAACTCCGCGTACGGTGTTGGCACCCGACTATAATCGGACGCTAAGTACGTCACACGGCCCTAGGTTAAGCATGCACAGCAATATAATAAAGCAAGGAAAATATATAACAATACTGCAGAGTTTGGCAAGGTACACTTGCCTGGGGTCCTGTTGCTGGTATGAATCAGAGTCCAAGTCACAGTCCAAATAGCCTATGTATTACAAATTTATCACGTCAAAAGATAATTTATTTTAATTTATTTAATTCTGGAATAATTACTCTAAAATTCTATTTTAATCTTATTATTCTAATTTTTATGTTAATTCCTAAATTTTGTCCAAAGAAACTGAATTTTATCAACTCGAGACTCATGGCACGCAAATCGAGGCGATCTGTTGACCAAAAAGTCAACCGACACAAACTCGACTTTCATGCATGATTTCCTATAGATTTCAGCATCAAAAACATACTAGAATTTACGGTTCGTCCGAATTCAAATTCGTTTGGGAATTATGGCACATACAAATTTTGTATTGTGCACCGATGGTTAAATTCTAACCTAGAAGTTCTACAGAATTAACAGTATGTAAATACTTCAAATTAAATTCTGGAAAAAATATATGTCGATGATCTCGACATTAGATTTCTGAAACTTTAAACGGTTTGTGATTCTGATTCCGGGTTCTCCCAAAATTGCGAAAACATCGAAACACGTCTATTTTCGGACATGCTGTGCTCTACGAATTTTCCAGAATTTAATACTAATAATTTTGTAAAACAAATTATATAATCAGAAAGCTAACCTCAATATCGTTCTAACGCAAGAAACTAGGCCTCGTTTGGAGTCCGGAGCTATGCGCAATGGCTTCTGGAAGATGAAGAAACCCTAGATGATAATTCTCCCAAATCTCTCTCTCTCTCTAAAATAATGAGATAATTAGGGTTATTATATTATATATATATATATATATATATATATATATATATATATATATATATATATATATATATATATATATATATATATATATATATAGATGTACCTGCGGCTGAATGGATATCTATAGGCTGACATGTGTCAGAATCTGATTGAATGGTTTTATTTATATTATTTATTTTTGATTTGCCTTTATCAAAACATTATTTAAGTCATTTTAAATCTAAATAAATCAAAATAAACATTAAAAATAATCATAAAAATCTGGAAAAATTACAGAAAATATATTTTGAATCAAAAAAACCTTAAAAAAATATTTGGGATAATTTTATATTCATCGATTTCCTACTATAATTAAGAGAAGCTCTAAAAATTAGTTTTGCCATAAAACTAAAAATAAATACTAACATTATTCCACAAATTCTGAAATAATTCCAAAAAATATATAATAATATTATAAACCTTAGAAAATAACGTGGGTCCATTTTATATTCCTGAGCTTGCACCATAAATTCTACAAGTCCTAAAAATTAGTTATTAGCCTAAATAACTCCCAATAAATACTAAAAATACTCAGAAAATTCCCAAAAACTTCTAGAAAATATATTTTATTATTTAGAACATAAAATAAAAGTTTGGGATATTTTTAATTATATTTGAATCTAAAATAAATTCTTGAAAATTCTAGAAAATTACAGAAAATTGTGAAAAATCTAAATTAAAAATTTCTGAAAAATCAGGGGGTTACAATCTACCCAACTTATAAAAATTTTGTCCTCGAAATTAAAATTAAGCCATGGTAGAAGTCAAGGATGGTCTAAGATTTGTATTGGTTAAAATGCAAGGCTAGGTTTAACGGAGTGGACGATGTTGCACGTTGCACATTCCGAAAATCATGGAAGAAATTCACATGAGTAAAAATAGGTTTCTTCGTGTGTCATGTCCAATAGTGTGGACACCTAAATGCTCTTTTGCATAAAAGCACCTAACAATTAAAATATTGCACAAAGATAAAAATTGGAGGATGGGCATGTCTAGGACAAGGTGTGGAATTTGTAGGAAGGCAGTGACTAGGGAAGTGCTCCAATTATCGAAGCAATGGTAAGGCGCGCCGAGGGATACCATGTTATAAAACTAAATAAAAATATCGTGTTCTATTCCTAAGTGGATTCGAGCTAGCCTTAGTCTCACTATCTAAGCCAAGTAGGTCTACTTCTTAGGTGAGGGGGTTTCACAATCCAGCCAACTTAAGACAATGTCGTCCTCAAAATTAAAATAAGGCATAATTTGTTAATCCTTCGTGTACATAAGGCAAGTCAATCGCAATCTCCTTGCGACAATTAAAATCCTAATCATATCCATTGTAATCACTTCTAGGTTAAGATGACCACTGATCCAATCAAATTTAACCTATGGTTATCTCTTCTCGCTTTTTCAAATTATCCATATCCAAATTTAAATTAAATCCATATATCATCTTCAAGATTTAAATACGCATATCAATTTTACCTCACGATCTCCAATTATCATAATCTCCTCTAGAAGTAATTCGAGTCCATTATTATTCCTATTTTCACTTATAAGTTTTTGTATGCTTCAACTTCTTAAATTCCATTTACATCCTTAATATTTCAAATAGGTAGTCCAACCATCAAGTTTTTTATTTTAACTCAAATCATCAACTTAAAAAAAAAAAATTAAAATGCAGTCCACCATTGTTCAAGTCTGAAATTTTATCTTTTTATCCTCTAAATTTCAAGTTGATGATTTTACCTTCATTGTTTAAATCATGTACTTAAGGTATAAATATTGGGTCCTCAATATCAATTCATTAATCCTCATCATCTTAGTTATTCTTCTAAAATTCTCAAAATTAAAATGGCTTGAACCTCTCCCAATTTAATCTTACTCAATCACAATCTAAAAGAAATTTCTCTCGAGTTGACAATGCACTACTACCCAACTTAGAATTTACCCATCTATCACATAAGGCTATATACCTTAGGAGAATATTCCTTAATATGTTTACTCATGTCATTCAATCCTCGAACTTCAATGCCGATCATATCATATATGATATGTCCTTAATTACGAAGAATAATCCTCAAGTATGTGATCGGCCTATGGGGTATATCTAGTATTCTCTGTGTATCAATTTATACCAAGCACGATGTTTCGTCTTTCCGAAATAAGGGAAGACGGAGACCAATAATAAAGAGTTCAAGGGCAGCGTAATAGAATAGAAGTATTGAGATCAAGGCGTTTAAAGAATTCAATTGGGAATTGTTAAAGCAGTTGTGGATTGAAATCCTATTTTGGTAATCCTTTGTTTGCATGCTCGTATTAGTACAGTTATGTAACCGATACGATCTGCTCAGACATATCTAGAGGGTAAGTACAGGCGTCTACTAGTCAACTATATATCTCAATCCACGTAAAGTAGTCGTGTGAAGAGCGAACCAAAATGTACTAAGGTTGATCAGACCATAATACATTGATTCTGAATAGACAATTGTATTAGTGGGGTTGATCAGGCCCCAATAACACATATGTCATGAACAAGCTTGATAAAGAATAAGCTTGCAAAAACTAGGCTATAATATAGCAGCATAAGTCAAGGTAGTACAAAAATTATAAGTACACTAGATGATGATGAAAGGAGGTACAAATCAATTCGAGTTCACAACAGAAACAAAATAAGCAACAATAATAAAAGACTCTACAATCTCTACAGTTATCATACAACTCCTTGTCTATGTCGCTAGTCGACCAAATGGGGGCAAGGACCTCTAAATTCTATCGTCTGAATAAATACTGTCGTCTTATGCAAGTCTAAAGTTGTGTCATCCTAAGTCACTTCATCAATAGGGCTAGGTGGTACTATGTTGTGAGGCATACTACCCAACTTATAAGAATTAAACTAATACTGTGACAGTCTTAAGAGGGTCCTGCAAAATAACCTTGCACATCTAAATAAAACAGAACTCTTATTAGGGTCTCCTATGGTATTACGTAAGTAATGGTCATCTTAAGTCTTAATCATAGTGCTCATAGGTCATGTGTCAATAGTGAGAATGGACAGGTTACTAGTCTCAAGGGAAAGGAAAGATAACTTGTATCGAGGTGGGGTACTAATTACGCGGTTCAAAGCTAAGGGGTAATCATTAGGTCACCATCTATAAGATTAACTCAAACTGTCAAGTTCTAATTACCAATCACATAATAAAAAGTTTAGAGTAACAACCAAAATAAACAATAAGAGGCACACAAAAATCAAGGCAGGATGCAAGTCAAGAAATTAATTCGAATCCGATATAGATGTCAAGAACGATTCAAGCAAGTGGATGAGATCCAAAAACTTATCATATCCTTATTGCAGGCTTGCTCGGTTCCTAAGTTGAAACCGAATAATTTAGTCGTCGACCTGCATGGGCCACCACAAAAACCATGTCACGCCCCAGTCCCAAAATATCGAGGGACTAGACACGTGGCAATGGCCAGCAGCACACACCGATGGACAAACCCAATTTAATGGATCCATCGGGGCGTACTTAAGCTGTAATACAATAATAATGGTCTAGATATACTAATCTCATCCACAGAAATGAATACAATAATATCAGAATCATAAAGCAAGATCAATCTCAATATGATATAAACTCGAGAAAATAACCCGATAATGAGTCTGATACATCTGTCAAGATACAAGAATAAAGATAACCACAGCAAATACCGAGTATGGGGAAAGCCTATACCCAGATGATACCCTCGGGGATCAATCGTCTACTGGATCTGGTACTGCTCCAGTGTCTGCTCCTGCTCCATCTTCTGCTAATGCTCCTGTCCCGTGTAACTCGGGGTCGATCTCGTCTGCTAGTCCTGGGGACAAAGTCCGGTATCCAGGTCCTCAGGGGACATAACAAGGTACATAAATCGACATGCCAAAATGCAGTGTAATAGTAAATAAAATAAATAGGGTAAACTATATAACCATCTATGTGAAAATGTAATTTGAGAGCATCACTAAACTCAGGCTGAGACCACTACAAGCTCTGTGTCTTGGAGCCGGTAGCAGTGTTTACTATGTATTTTACTATGTGTTTACTATATTTTATATATATATATATAAACTCAGCCTGTAGCCTGTGTGTCTCTCCCCACCCAATGTAATCACACGTCTCATGTCCATGATGCACCATGTCCATGTCACGCACGATCATATCTAATGCAGCAAGTCATCTAATATCTATGAATATGATGTCTATGTCATAAAACATGTATCCTACACAGAATTACCATGAATATCTCAGGAAGATTCTGTCTCATGAATAGTGTCAAGTGTCCTGGGTTATAGTGTACTTGATAGGACAAATACGAGAATAAAGAGGGTCACAAATATCCATGTCTAGATGATAATACACAACTCCGCGTACGGTGTTGGCACCCGACTATAATCGGACGCTAAGTACGTCACACGGCCCTAGGTTAAGCATGCACAGCAATATAATAAAGCAAGGAAAATATATAACAATACTGCAGAGTTTGGCAAGGTACACTTGCCTGGGGTCCTGTTGCTGGTATGAATCAGAGTCCAAGTCACAGTCCAAATAGCCTATGTATTACAAATTTATCACGTCAAAAGATAATTTATTTTAATTTATTTAATTCTAGAATAATTACTCTAAAATCCTATTTTAATCTTATTATTCTGATTTTTATGTTAATTCCTAAATTTTGTCCAAAGAAACTGAATTTTATCAACTCGAGACTCATGGCACGCAAATCGAGGCAATCTGTTGACCAAAAAGTCAACCGACACAAACTCGACTTTCATGCATGATTTCCTGTAGATTTTAGCATCAAAAACATACTAGAATTTACGGCTCGTCCGAATTCAAATTCGTTTGGGAATTATGGCACATACAAATTTTGTATTGTGCACCGATGGTTAAATTCTAACCTAGAAGTTCTACAGAATTAACAGTATGTAAATACTTCAAATTAAATTCTGGAAAAAATATATGTCGATGATCTCGACATTAAATTTCTGAAACTTTAAACGGTTTGTGATTCTGATTCCGGGTTCTCCCGAAATTGCGAAAACATCGAAACACGTCTATTTTCGGACATGCTGTGCTCTACGAATTTTCCAGAATTTAATACTAATAATTTTATAAAAAAAATTATATAATCAGAAAGCTAACCTCAATATCGTTCTAATGCAAGAAACTAGGCCTCGTTTGGAGTCCGGAGCTATGCGCAATGGTTTCTGGAAGATGAAGAAACCCTAGATGACAATTCTCCCAAATCTCTCTCTCTCTAAAATAATGAGATAATTAGGGTTATTATATTATATATATATATATATATATATATATATAGATGTACCTGCGGCTGAATGGATATCTATAGGCTGACATGTGTCAGAATCTGATTGAATGGTTTTATTTATATTATTTATTTTTGATTTGCCTTTATCAAAACATTATTTAAGTCGTTTTAAATCTAAATAACTCAAAATAAACATTAAAAATAATCATAAAAATCTGGAAAAATTACAGAAAATATATTTTGAATCAAAAAAACCTTAAAAAAATATTTGGGATAATTTTATATTCATCGATTTCCTACTATAATTAGGAGAAGCTCTAAAAATTAGTTTTGCCATAAAACTAAAAATAAATACTAACATTATTCCACAAATTCTGAAATAATTCCAGAAAATATATAATAATATTATAAACCTTAGAAAATAACGTGGGTCCATTTTATATTCCTGAGCTTGCACCATAAATTCTATAAGTCCTAAAAATTAGTTATTAGCCTAAATAACTCCCAATAAATACTAAAAATACTCAGAAAATTCCCAAAAACTTCTAGAAAATATATTTTATTATTTAGAACATAAAATAAAAGTTTAGGATATTTTTAATTATATTTGAATCTAAAATAAATTCTTGAAAATTCTAGAAAATTACAGAAAATTGTGAAAAATCTAAATTAAAAATTTCTGAAAAATCAGGGGGTTACAAAGTCCACCATCAACTCAAGCCAACGCCTTTGCCTTATGTTGAGCTCCTTCTGTGTATAAACATACTTCAAGCTCTTATGATCAGTGAATATTCCGACCCTCTCTCCATACAGATAATGTCTCCAGATCTTTAATGCAAAAATCACTGCAGCTAGCTCCAGGTCGTGCGTTGGGTAATTCTTCTCATGGACCTTCAACTGCCTCGATGCATAAGCGATAACCTTGCCATGTCGCATCAAGACACAACCTAGTCCACTACCAGACGCATCACTATAAACAACAAAACCTCCTGACCCTGAGGGAAGAGTCAAGACTGGTGCTGTTGTTAGACGCCTCTTCAATTCTTCAAAGGCATTCTGGCATTCTTCCGTCCATATGAACTCCTTATCCTTCCGTGTTAGCTTAGTCATAGGTTCTGCGATCCTTGAAAAATTTTCTACGAACCGCCGGTAATACCCAGCAAGTCCAAGAAAACTTCTCACTTCCGCAACCGAGGTAGGGGTAGGCCAGGTTTCTATAGCAGTGACCTTCTCTGAGTCCACAGACAGTCCTTCACCCGAGATAATATGCCCTAAGAATGGCACCTTGTCTATACAGAACTCATATTTGCTGAGTTTGGCATACAGCTTCTTCCTTCTCAAAGTTTCCAGCACAATTCTGAGGTGTTCCTCGTGCTCTTCGTGGTTCTTGGAGTAGACTAGGATATCATCAATGAATACCATCACGAACTTATCCAAGTACTGATGGAAGACTCCGTTCATTAAACTCATAAATACAGCAGGTGCGTTGGTTAAACCAAACGACATTACTAGGAACTCATAATGTCCATATTTAGTTCTGAAGGCCGTCTTTGAGATATCTTCCTTCTTCACCCTAATCTGGTGATAACCGGATCTAAGGTCAATCTTTGAGAATACCCTAGCACCACTCAATTGGTCAAACAAGTCATCAATGTGTGGTAATGGGTACCGGTTCTTAATAGTTACAGCATTAAGGGCTCTGTAATCAATGCACAACCGCACAGTTCCGTCCTTCTTGGGTAAAAAAAGTATAGGTGCTCCCCAAGGTGAAACACTGGGCCGGATAAATCCTTTCTCCAGAAGGTCGTTAACTTGTGCTTTCAACTCCACTAACTCCTTAGGTGCTAGCCGATATACCGATGAAGTGATAGGTTCGGCTCCTGGAGTTAGGTCTATTATGAATTCTATCTCCCGATCAGGTGGTAAACCTGGAAGATCGTCGGAAAATACATCCACAAATTCCGTTATGACTCTTGGGTAACCTGAATCCTCTTCTACAGTTAATACCCTAAGAGTTGGCTGGACCCCTTGTTCTACAGCTCCTCGAAGAAATTCAAACTCAGGAAGGCTAGGGGGTCTAAATATTACTTTTCCAAGCCGGCAATCCAGTGTCGCATGGTACTGACTTAACCAGTCCATACCAAGTACAACATCGTAATCAGGCATAGAAAAGATCAAGAATTGGGCTCGCATCTCTCGGCCACAGACTACTACCGAACATGATCTACAAGTATCACTAACCGGGATAATTCCACCTCCCATTAGAATTCTCTTCATCTTCGAGAGAGGTGCGGTAGCTATTCTATGTGTGGCTACGAAGCTAGCAGCAATAAATGAATGCGAGGCTCCAAAATCAAATAATGCTACAGCAGGAATTGAAGCTACTAATATGGTACCTGCTATCACTTTGCCTGCAGTAGCTTCCTCAGTGACTGCTAGTGCATATGCCTGACCTCGTCCCTGAGCGGGACCCCTTTGCTGACGAGCTTTCTGGAACATTGCTGCCTGAGGTGGTAGAGGTGGCCTGGCTCCTCCAGGCCCTGTCTGTGTTTCTCCCCCAGCTGAAAGAGCTGCAGGTGGAGCTGGTCGATTCGGAACTCCCTCCCGACGTTCCGAGCAGTCCTTTGAGAAGTGTTGTCCAGATCCGCAAACCAGGCAGAGCCCCAGCTTGCGTCTATATTCTTTTTTAATATGTCCTACCTTGCCGTAGTAATGGCAAGTAGGCAGGTTCTTAGTTGCTGCTCTTGGAGGCGGGCTCTTCTGGGGCCGTTTAGCAGATTCCCCTGGTGATGACTTGGACGGTGCGGAGGAGAAAGGACGTTTCAGGCTTGATTCCCTCCGAGTAACGCGCTCCAGCCGACGTGCTGCAGCTAGGACGTCGGAGTAAGATGTGGGCGCGACCGATCCGATTAACTTCTGAAGCTCGAACCTGAGGCCATCAAAGAACTTCTCCGCCTTCTCTTCTTCAGTAGAAATTAGGGAAGGGGCGAAGCGGCTCAGGCGAATGAATTCGGCGTTATATTCCTCCACCGTCATGTTGCCCTGGATCAGGCGGTTAAATCTGTCTCGGAGTTCTGACCGAGCCACAGTAGGGATGTACATTTCCTGGAAGAGTCTGGAAAACTCCTCCCAGGTAACCTGATCATGTCCGAGCCTTCTTTCTTCGGACAGCCACCAATGATGCGCGTTGTCCGTCAGTTGCATCCTGACGGCAGTCATCCATTTGTCCCTTGGTAGTTCAGCGGCCTCCAACTGATGCTGCGTGTTCGTAAGCCATTCATGCACTTCAGTTGGTCCTTCCTTGCCCGAGAAGGTACGGGGCTTGAGTTGGCGGAAATTTGTGATAGATCCCGTCGCTGGCCGCCTATTTGGTGGATTTGCATGTTCCAATGCTGCGACTAGGTTGTTCCTTAGGTTCTCGGCCTCATGACGTTGGGCCTCCTGTTGGATCTGTTGTTGTGCCTGCATCATGGCGTAGAACATCTGGAACATTTGCTGTCCGTCCATTGCCTGTCCTGGAGGAAAGACAGGCATCGTAGGAGGGAACTGGGGAGGAGACGGGATGTCATCACGCCTGAACCTGGAACTTGGCTGGCCAGTTTGATTGCTCTGAGAGGATTGTCCTCTAGTATCTGGCGTCGTTCCAGCTTCGCAGGTAACCCCCGCTTCAGGCGGTGTACCCAAGGGGGTCTCGTCACCACTTCTGGGATCCATTTTTCTGCATCAAAAGGAAACAATGAGAACGCACAGAGGAATCAAAACAGGATGCAGTCAAGCAATTTAATTGAATTCGACATAGAGTTCAAAAATGATTCAATCAATGGATGAGATCCTATAAATTATCCTATCTTATTGCAGGCCTGTTCGGTCCCTAAGTTAAAACCGAACAATTTAGTTGGGACCTGCATGGGCCACCACAAAAACCATGTCACGCCCCAGTCCCAAAATGCCGAGGGACTGGAGATGCGTGGCAATGGCCAGCAGTACGCACCGATGGATAACCCAATTTAATGGAACCATCAGGGCATACTTAAGCTGTAAATAAGGTCTACTACCACAAGTCACACTAATCTCATCCATAAAGATAAAGAATAAAATGCATAATGAAATGGAAATAAGTTGCAACAATAATCACAGCAAGTCAGTCGGAGAAACAATCCAACTTATGTCTTAATAAACTGGCTCTATAGGCCAGGAACAAGAGATAAACATGAAATAAATACTGAGTACTGGAACAGGCACTCAGGAGAAGTCTTCGGCAGTCACCTCGTCTTCAGTGTTCGGTTCTGCTCCAGCAATAGCTTCAGCTCCGGTCCCGTATATCTCGGGGTACTGCTCCTCAGCTAAACCTGGGGACATAATCCATTCCAGGTCCTCAGTGGACATAGCAAGGCACAAAATAAAACAAGCCAAATAAATACAGTACAATTAAATAAATGAAACAGCAGGGTAAACTATGTAACCATCTATGTGATATGCAAATGAGAGCAACACTAGTACTCAGGCTGAGACTGCTACAAGCTCTGTGTCGGGGAGCCGGTAGCAGTAATAACACGTAAAGGGTCTAGCTCTGCTGGAGAGTCTACAACCTCACAATAATAGTAGATATATAGATAGAACAGCCTGTAGCCTGTGTGTCTCTCCACCCAATGTAATCATGCAAGCCATGACCATAACGTCTCATGTCCATGTCAGCGGGATTATAACTAATGCAACAAGTCATAATGTCTATAAATAAAATAACTCTGTCAAGTCCTGTATCCTATACAGAATCACCACGAATATCTCAGGAGGATTCTGTCCATGATAGTATCAAGTGTCCTGGGTTGTAGGGTACTTGATAGGTCAAGTACAAAAGTAAGAGAATCGTAAATCCATCTCTAAATGACGAACCCAACACCGCGTACGGTGTTGGCACCCGACTATGATCGGACACTAGGTACGTCATCCGTTTCCTAGGTTAATCAGTTTAAACAAGTTTATATGAATTTACACAAGACATCCAACAAAGTATTGTTACCGAAAATATGAAAATAAAGACTGCAAGTTTGGCAAGGTGCACTTGCCTGATGTTTGGATTCCACTTAGGTCCTGGTTTCGGAAATTTCTAGAGATGTCTCTGAAAGCTGAAATAAATAGTACCATCACGCTCAGAAGGTGTCAAATAGCTAGAAATGCCTGTCCTTGGGTCCAATTTGGAGACAAGGGCAAAAATGGCAATTTCGGATCAAAACGGGGTCCACCGGTGGGCCCGCTTTGCACCGAAAAACGTGTCAGGGTCAATGGTCTCCAAATTCACCAAACTTAGTGTCAACAGGTCAGGAACGCTGATATGAACCCAACGGAACTTTCAGATTTGAATTCCGATGAGCCGATCACGAAATCGTCCGTCGAGTGGGGCCTATGGGGCCCACGACACGCGATTTCGTCAACGTTCTCAGAATCGAACCAAACTTGACCCACAGGACCAGCGTATCGCTACGAGTCCGATGGCACAAGTTCCGTCTCGATCTGACGTGTGTGCACGAAGTTAGGGTAAATTGCAGAAAAGGCGAATACGGGACGATGTCCGCGGATACGCGTTGATTCTGGTGTGCACGCACACCCGAATCAGCTTTTGCGAAATCCCACACGTCCGTATCGACGAGGCGCACGTATCTGTGAAGACTGCACGCGACCAAGTCATCCCGTTTGGCGGAGCGTACTCAGTTCCGGGGTAAAACAGGGTCTGGTTTTTCCTGTTTTTGGATCGCGGTGTGCGATCACCACAGGACGCGATGCCCCGAGCGGTTTATCCGGGCACCGAGAGGGTCATACAGGCTTCGCAACAAAATTTACAGAATCAAAATCCGAGCTACGAGCAAGAAGTTACGGGTACCTGAACAGGGTCTGAAAAACCGAGATCTTTGTGTCCTCGTGTCTCGAGTTGTATCCTGTGTCCAACTGACACTGTGTCCGACACGCACAGAGACTAGGGTTAGGGTTCTGGAACTCGCCGGGGCTGGCCGAAGGAAGTGGAGCCTGGGCGACGCTGGCGGCGGACGGGCTGGCCTTGGTCGGAGGCGAGGGTCGTCGGCAGCGGCTCGGGTCTCCGGCGAGGTCGACTGGGACGGAGTGGGCAGCGGGGAGGAGTTGTGGCGAGGCTCAACGTGGGTGAGGGCCTGAGCGGAGGAGGGCGCTGGCTAGGGCGGGGACCGGCCTAGGGTTCCGGCCAGGGTTCGGCAGGGGAGGAGGTAGTGAGGCGGAGGAGGAAGGTGAGGGGAGAGCTTTTATAAGGGTGCCGGCGAGGGTTCGTGGCCGGGGGAGTCGGACTGGGGGAGAGGCGTGGCCTTCTCCGGTGGAGGCGGCACAAAATTCGGCGACGGAGCGGGGGACGCGGGCTCGCACATGCAACGTGGGGGAGGGGAAGGAGATGCGGGTCGTGGCGGCCGAAAATCGCGGCGGGCGGCGGAGGATGCGGGCGAGTGGGGGTCGTGGGGTGCGGGTGACAGGGGAGAGGAGCCGGGTCGGGTTCGGGCGGCGGGTGTGGCCGACCCGCCCGACCCGCTAGGGCGCTGGGCTGGGCTGGGCGGTTGGGCTCGGCCCACTGGGCCGGGCCGGGCCCCCAAAAAATAAAAATACAGTAATAATAATAATAATTAATTAATTAGAAAAATAGTTTTTAGGCTCTTAAAAATAGGTCTGAGGCCCAATAAAATCCCAGAAAATTACCCTAAGTCCGGTTTTCTATTTTACACCATAAAATCATATTTTCATTACACTTTAATATTGGTTATTAGCAATTAAAAATGATAAATTTACCACAGGACCTATGTAAATTCTTGAATAAATTCAGAAAATTCCCAAAATTGATTTTAAAAAATCTGAAAATTTAGGGTGTTTACACCCAGGTTGTCGTTTAGTGACATATTTGATACACTACTTAAAGGAAGAAGATTTTGAGTCTCCTGAATACGCTGCCTATTCTATATTGATACAAATGAGCTTTTACGCTCAAGATAAGACAAAATTCAGCCGCTATGTTAAAAGCTGTTTCTTTTGCACAGGGCTCGAGGCATATTTCTGCATTTAATGTACGAGATTTTCCTTTGTCATGACTGGGAAAGCTAAAATTATGACTAATACGCTTATATCACCATCCTTGTGGTTTACGCCTATTCAGGCTACTCTACGCTGGTTATCAAGTTTACGCTAGGGTAGTTTCCTACATGGCTTGCATGACGTGTCATACGCAGGATTAGGAAAACTATGGAAACATGGTTTAGCAGTTGTCATAATCGTAGCGTAAAGTTGGCAGTCTCTTCATAGTTTGGCTTTTTACGCCAACAAGAGTAAAGGATTTTTGACGTAAAACTTGTGTTATCCAACCTAGGATAGTTGAAAGGAAAAATAAGATTTAGTCAAGTGTGAATGAGATCCTTATACTTTATTCCTATACGTAGGCTTGTTTGGTACAATTATGTAACCAAAACAATATAAGCCAGACCTGCATGGGCCACCACTAAAACCATGCCACGCCCCAGTCCCAAAATTATGTGGAACCAGGCTACGTGGCATTGGCCAGCTAACACATCTCCGAAGGAAAACCCAATATTGGACCCAAAGAGACGTGCTACACTGTCCTAAAATACTAACAAGTCTAGTACTAGCATATAACAGGTAACATCTAATCTCATCCATAATATATATCAAGGAACACTGAAATCAGTACTGGAATATAAGTGCTAAGTCTGAAATGTCATAGTACAACCCAGATATGTCTGGTGGAAACAAATCCACTACAAAAACTAAAATAAGAGAGCTGAATATAACATGACTAGAGCATCGGCTATCTAGATAAAGAGGCTCCAGCTCTAGATGGTAAGTCTACTCAAGATCAGAGGAACTCGGATGGCGGCACCTCTAGCTCCTCCTCGGATGCGTACCTCGTCTCCTGCCCAGGTCCGTACACAGAGGGATAGTATGCCTCATCTAAATCTGGAAGGGAACCAGGTCCTCAGTGGGACATAACAAGATACATAAAAGCATGCCACATATAAATACTGAATAAATAAAGGATGAGCTAATCATCTAAGTGTATGCAAGTGTAAATACAACCTTGGTACGTATGGGAAGGCGTAGGCATAACGTCCAACGTCCTCTAGAGTGTGGTATCTGAAACGTCCATCATTCCGAAGAATGAGGTATCTGTATATATATATAACGTCCAACACTCTAAGGGACGTGGTATCTGCAAAGTATATATACGTCTGTATCACTCCGAAGAGTGCGGTATCTGCAATAAAGGAGGTGGGTGTCCCATACGCCTACTAGTTGTCTTCTCCGCCCAATATGGATATACAAGTCGAATCCACAACGTGCATACCACGTAGCTATATGCCAAGTCACAACTTTCTAGATAATCTTGACTACGTGCTAAACCGTGATGTGTGTTTCACGCACCGGTAGCTAATCGAGTACGCGAACCCGCATCCCAACATGAGTTATAATCGTGATGCGTGTACAAGTATCAGGGTCTAGGAGGATATAAGAATACCCTCGCATCTGCAGGTGGGTCTGCTAATGTCTAAGTCATATACACTACGTATCGACGTATTTGTCGACTGCACCCGAGTCAATCTCGGGCGCACACAGTTATATGTATGTGTTCAACTGGATAACATGCAATAATTTATAATTTAAACAGTAAAGGTTTGTCAAGGTATACTTGCATGAGCAAGACTTCGTATAGTGTACGTCCTGATAATGTGTGTAAGTTTTGGTGAAAGAAGTGGGATTAGAGTTTGGGAAGTGTTGTAATATATATAGGGATAAGGAGGCGGTGGGGAAACTTAGGGATTAAGAATTACTGCTGGTGCTGCTTTCATCCTTTCATTGGTTTAGGTTTTGGTTGGTCTGCCATTGGTTTAGATTTCGATTGAGGTTAGTTTAGGAATAATAGATAGAGAGGCGGTGGGGGATGAGTCATAAGAGGGTTGTTTTATGCGCGGTGAAAGGATTTAAGCGGTGGAATTGGTTTACGCGCGGAGGTAGTTTTGCTACTGCTGCTGCTTACACGCGGAAAAAGGACAAGCGGGTAAAGGGGTTTTGGGTTTTACGCGCGGAGAAGTATACGCGGGGGAGAGTGAAAGGAAGAGTTTACGCAGGGTGATGGTTTAACGGGTTGCGAGTTTGGGTTTTAGGTTTGATCCAATAGAAAATTCTATTATAATAAATTTTATATATATATATATATATATATATATATATATATATATATATATATATATATATATATATATATATATATATAAATTATATTGGTGCATACGGTGAAGCTAGATACTGTCCAAAAGGTCTCCTACATGGAATAAATTAGAAAAAATTTATAATAGCTCCATAAATCCTCTAAGTGCTGAAACTTCTCAAAATAAATATAATAAAATCTATTCTCTCTATTTAGCTCATAATTATTACGTTTTCAGGGTTAGGGGTTTTACACCCAGGCAAGTTATCTTGCATATTGTCACGACCCGCACCCGGATATTCGGGCACAAGTGCGTGGGTACGTCCAGCCTACGCCGCAGAGTCGGCGGTAGTACGCTGTCTAGGTCTTACTCACAGGCAATTTAAATCTATCTCATCCACAATAAAGTAAATAGACAAGGAAATTAACAGAAAATAGGAATGCTGATTTATAAAATAAATGGTGATAACAGATCCATAGTTTATACATGAACAGAAGATAAATCGGGGACAAACCCGATTACTGAGCTGAAAAGGAAAAACTAGCTAACTGGCTACTACTCCTCAGAGATAATCTCCTGAGTGGGAACCGGCCTCTCAACTGTGTCACCTGCTACGTCATAGGGATCAGAATAGGTAGGGCAAAGTCCTCATCATCGCCTAAAACAACGGATCCAGTCAGGAAAGGAGCAAAGTACACAATGCACAACAAGATTAAACTAAATATTTATGACAATTAAGTATTGAATATCATATTGAGAAAATTGCATAGAGGGACATCATTATCTCATAGTTAATGCTGTAAACAGGAATATGAGAAAAGCAGGAAATAAATGAGACATGAATGAAACTACAACAATCAACAAGAGCCATAACTAGACAAGAAGCTATGTGAGTGAACTTGTGTTTTTAGAATATCTAGTTGGCATGCAGGGGTCTATAAAGTTAAACCGGCCGCCATGGACGACTATTATTCACGAAAAATCGAGATCCGGCTGATGGACAGTCGTGTACCAACAGCTATTATTCACGACACGGGTCAGGGTAAACTACATGCCTTTCAGTATTCTCCCTCCCGACACGAAAAACAAGACAGGAACTACCAATATTCAAGACATGAAATTCAACATTTCTAACACTAGGTGTAAACATCAAGGGTACATGTATGTCAGGGAATTAATTATCACAATATATAAAGATTAACTTGAAGTGCAGGTACTTGCCTGTTGTTTGGATCCGATTAATTGGTTCTAGGGGAAGTTCCAGAGATGAGTCCAAAAGCTGAAATAAATATCACCATCACGCTCAGAAGATGTCAAATAGCTAGAAACGCCTGTCCTTGGGTCCAATTTGGAGACAAGGGCAAAAACGGCAGTTTCGGGTCAAAACGGGGTCCGCCGTTGGGCCCGCTTTGCACCGAAAAGCGTGTCCGGGTCAAAGGTCTCCAAATTCACCAAACTTAGTGTCAACAGGTCAGGAACGCTGATACGAACCCAACGGAACTTCCAGATTTGGATTCCGATGAGCCGATCACGAAATCGCCCGTCGAGCGGGGCCTGTGGGGCCCTCGACACGCGATTTCGTCAACGTTCTCAGAATCGAACCAAACTTGACCCACGGGACCAGCGTATCGCTACGAGTCCGATGGCGCAAGTTTCGTCTCGATCCGACGTGTGTGCACGAAATTAGGGTGAATTGCAGAAAAGGCGGATACGGGACGATGTCCGCGGATACGCGTTGATTCCGGTGTGCACGCACACCCGAATCAGCTTCCGCGAAAACTCACACGTCCGTATCGACGCTGCGCACGTATCTGTGAAGACCGTGCGCGACCAAGTCGTCCCGTTTGGCGGAGCGTACTCAGTTCCGGGGTGAAACAGGGTCTGGTTTTTTCTGTTTTTGGATCGCGGTGTGCGATCACCACAGGACGCGATGCCCCGAACAGTTTATCCGGACACCGAGAGGGTCATACAGGCTTCATAACGCAATTCGCGGAAACGAAAACGGAGCTACGAATCAAAAGTTACACGCACCTGAAGGGGACCCGAAAAATAGGTTCGAGCCGTGTCCGACTCGTGTCGGACACGCGGGTGAATTAGGGTTAGGGTTAGGGCTGACTCGCCGGAGGACGGCGCTGGGCGGCCGGGCTGCGGCGGAGGAGGGCCGGGGCTGCTGCGGCGGAGGGCGGCGCGGCGCTCGGGCGGAGGCGGCGGCGCGGGGGCGGCCCAGGGCGGCGCGGGGGCTGCTCGAGGGGCTGCTGCTGCTGTTGCTGCGGCGTGCGGCGGAGGGGACGGAGCCGGAGGCGGAGCGCGGTGCTGGGCGGCGACGGCGGGGCGTGAGGCGGCGGTCGACGCAGCGAGTGGTGGCAGTGGGGTGGCGGTCCGGTGGCTGTGGCGGTGATCGAGGGGAGACGCTGGCCAAGGGGGGTTTATAGCGGCCAGAGGCGGTTGGGGAGGCCGAGGCGGGCGGAGACGCGGCCGAGGATGGCGGGGGCGTCGTGGCGGCCGGAGCGGGCGGAGGGCGCGGTCGTGGCGGCGGAAACCGCGGGGGTGACCGGGTGGGGGAGACGGGCTAGCGGGTTCGGGTCGGGCGGCGGCGGATCCGACCCGACCCGCTAGGAGCTGGGCCGGGCCGGGCCGCGGGCTGGGTCCGAAAAATAATTAAAATAATAATAATAGTAAACAATTAAATAAATAAATAAATAATTAAATAATTAAATAAATAGTTTTTAGGTATTTAAAAATAGGTCCGGGGTCCGATAAATTCCAGAAAAATTGTCCTAAGTCCAGTTTTTCATTTTACATCCAAAAATATTATTTTTATAATATTTTAATATTGTTTAATATCAATTAAAAATCATTGAATAATTAAAACCCTGTTTTTAAATTACAGAAAATTCCCAGAAAATTCCAGAAAATTGAGAAAAATCCAGTTTTAATAATTTGAAAATTCAGGGGGTTTACAACCTACCCAACTTACAAAAATTTCGTCCTCGAAATTTAAAATTAAGCCATAATCTGTAAATCCTTCACGTACATCAATCGCAGTCTCCTTGCGAAAATTTAAATCCTAATCATGTTCGCTGCAATCACTTCAAGGTTAAGACGACTACTATTCCAATCAAGATTCAACCTAGGGTTATTACTTCTTACTTTCTCAAATTTCTCACAGGCAGATTTTAGATTAAGTCCATATAGCATTTTCAAGATTTGCACATGACTTTGCCTCACGATTATAATTATCATAATTCCTCTAGAAGTGATTCGAGTCCAACAATTTTTGTATGTTTCAACCTTTTAAATTACATTTACATCCTCAATAATCTAACTAGGTAGTCCAACCACCGATTTTAATTCTTAATTCAAAGCAAAAAAAAAAAAAAAAAAATATTTTAAGTGTAGTCCACAAATGTTCAAGTCTGAATTATAGATTCTCTAAATTCAAATTGATGATTTTATCTCCATTATTCCAAAAATTTAGATCATGTACTTAGGATATAACTATTGGGTCCTCGATATCAATTCATTAATCATCTTAGTCACCCCTCGAAATTTTCAAAAATTAGAATGGCTTGCTTCTTCCAATCTAACCTTACTCGGTCACAATCCAAAAGACATTCTTCTCTAGTTGACAAATGCACTGCTACCCAACTTTAGAGTTTACCCCTTAATCACAAAAGACTATATACCTTAAGAAAATGTTCCTTAATATGTTTACTTATGTCATTCAATCCTCGAACTTCAACGCCGATCATATCACATATGATATGTCCTCAATTACGAAAGGTTAATCCTCAAGTATGTGATCGGCCTATGTGGCATATCTAGTACTATCTATGTATCAAACTTATACCAGCACGAGATTTCGTCTTTCCGAAATAAGGGAAGGCGAAGATCAATAATAAAGAGTTCAAGGGTGGGGTGATAGAACGGAAGTATGGGGATCAAGGCGTTTAAAGAATTCTAGTAGGATTTGTCAGGCGGTTATGGATTGAGGTTCTATTCTGGTAGTCATTTATTCGCATGCTCGTATTAGTTTAGTTATGTAACTGATACGGTATGCTCAGCATGTCTAGGTCAAGTATGTTTGTTTACTAATCACTACGTATCTCAATCCACGTAAAGTAGTCGTGCGAAGTGCGAATCAAAATGCACTAAGGTTGATCAGACCGTAATACACTGATTCTGAATAAACACTTGTATTAGTGTACGCGTCCAATAATACATGTGTCATGAACAAGCCTGATAAAGAGTAAGCTTGCAAAACTAGGCTATAGAATAGCAGCATAAACAAAGTACATCAAAATTAAGTGCGCTAGATGATGATGAAAGGAGGTACAAAATTTAAATTCACATAATAAGCAAAATAACAGAAAACTCTACAATCTCTACAGTTATAAAAGCATACCAGGTTATTAGCAAGTTCAAAATTACTAGGTTGGGGCTGAGGTCACGAACCAATAGGCGCGGGCTAAACAATACTAGAAGGGTAGCTAAAAGAAATCACTTACGCGCATTAGTGACTCTAAGAGTCTGCTCGTTCTCCACGGTCATCGCGTAAGCTTGTCCGTGTTCTTGGAGCAGCGGGACAGTCCCTCACTTGATGTGCTGCTGAGCCACAAAGTAGACAAACACCTAGCCTCTTTCTATAATCCTTCCAAATATGACCTTGTTTTCGACAATAGCCACAAATGGGAGCTCGTTGGTTCTGTCCTTGAGTTGGATTCATCTGTGGTCGCTTTGCAGCTCTTTCCTGCTGTGCTTGGTCTGGTGCTGGCGCATACGGCCGCTTCCGGCTAGACTCGATCCTTGTGGTACACTCCACAGGTCGCGCTGCAGTAAGAACGTCCTCGTCGAAGGTAATTGCATTTGAACTGCTTAGCTTCCGTGACTCCGAGCTAATTCTGTTGATGAAGTTCTCCGCTTGGTTTTGCTGAGTTTCTTGTTGAACCTTCTGATAGGCTTGCATCATTATGTAGAACATGCGAAACATCTGCTGTTCGTCCATAGGCGGTCCCGGAGGGAAGGAAGGCATCGGTGGAATAGGCTGTGTCGAGGGTGGAACGCTATCTTGATGGATTATTAAGGCAGGCTGACTTGCTTGACTGCCTTGTGATGATTGGCCTTCACCGACTAGTATCACATCGTTTCCTTGGGTAATCACAACGGTCTGTGGTGTTTCTGTATGAGTCTCGTTGCTGGCTTGTGGGTCCATCTTCCTGTATCCAAAATAACCAATAAGAGGCACACAGGAATCAAGGCAAGATGCAAGTTCATATTAGTTCGAATACGATACAGATATCAAAAATGATTCAAGCAAGTGGATGAGATCCTATAAACTTATCCTAGCTTTATTGCAGGCCTGTTCGGTCCCTGAGTTGAAACCGAACAATTTAGTCGTTTGACCTGCATGGGCCACCACAAAAATGTGTCACGACCCGCACCCGGATATTCGGGCACAAGTGCGTGGGCACGTCCAGCCTACGCCGCAGAGTCGGCGGTAGTACGCTGTCTAGGTCTTACTCACAGGCAATTTAAATCTATCTCATCCACAATAAAGTAAATAGACAAGGAAATTAACAGGAAATAGGAATGCTGATTTATAAAATAAATGGTGATAACAGATCCATAGTTTATACATGAACAGAAGATAAATCGGGGACAAACCCGATTACTGAGCTGAAAAGGAAAAACTAGCTAACTGGCTACTACTCCTCAGAGATAATCTCCTGAGTGGGAACCGGCCTCTCAACTGTGTCACCTGCTACGTCATAGGGATCAGAATAGGTAGGGCAAAGTCCTCATCATCGCCTAAAATAACGGATCCAGTCAGGAAAGGAGCAAAGTACACAATGCACAACAAGATTAAACTAAATATTTATGACAATTAAGTATTGAATATCATATTGAGAAAATTGCATAGAGGGACATCATTATCTCATAGTTAATGCTGTAAACAGGAATATGAGAAAAGCAGGAAATAAATGAGACAGGAATGAAACTACAACAATCAACAAGAGCCATAACTAGACAAGAAGCTATGTGAGTGAACTTGTGTTTTTAGAATACCTAGTTGGCATGCAGGGGTCTATAAAGTTAAACCGGCCGCCATAGACGGCTATTATTCACAAAAAATCGAGATCCGGCTGATGGACAGTCGTGTACCAACAGCTATTATTCACGACACGGGTCAGGGTAAACTACATGCCTTTCAGTATTCTCCCTCCCGACACGAAAAACAAGACAGGAACTACCAATATTCAAGACATGAAATTCAATATTTCTAATACTAGGTGTAAACATCAAGGGTACATGTATGTCAGGGAATTAATTATCACAATATATAAAGATTAACTTGAAGTGCAGGTACTTGCCTGTTGTTTGGATCCGATTAATTGGTTCTAGGAGAAGTTCCAGAGATGAGTCCAAAAGATGAAATAAACATCACCATCACGCTCAGAAGATGTCAAATATCTAGAAACGCCTGTCCTTGGGTCCAATTTGGAGACAAGGACAAAAACGACAGTTTTGGGTCAAAACGGGGTCCGCCGTTGGGCCCGCTTTGCACCGAAAAGCGTGTCCGGGTCAAAGGTCTCCAAATTCACCAAACTTAGTGTCAACAGGTCAGGAACGCTGATACGAACCCAACGGAACTTCCAGATTTGGATTTTGATGAGCCGATCACGAAATCGCCCGTCGAGCGGGGCCTGTGGGGCCCTCGACACGCGATTTCGTCAACGTTCTCAGAATCGAACCAAACTTGACCCACAGGACCAGCGTATCGCTACGAGTCCGATGGCGCAAGTTTTGTCTCGATCCGACGTGTGTGCACGAAATTAGGGTAAATTGCAGAAAAGGCGGATACGGGGCGATGTCCGCGGATACGCGTTGATTTCGGTGTGCACGCACACCCGAATCAGCTTCCGCGAAAACTCACACGTCCGTATCGACGCTGCGCACGTATCTGTGAAGACCGTGCGCGACCAAGTCGTCCCGTTTGGCGGGGCGTACTCAGTTCCGGGGTGAAACAGGGTCTGGTTTTTCCTGTTTTTGGATCGCGGTGTGCGATCACCACAGGACGCGATGCCCCGAACAGTTTGTCCGGACACCGAGAGGGTCATACAGGCTTCACAACGCAATTCGCGGAAACGAAAACGGAGCTACGAATCAAAAGTTACACGCACCTGAAGGGGACCCGAAAAACAGGTTCGAGCCGTGTCCGACTCGTGTCGGACACGCGGGTGAATTAGGGTTAGGGTTAGGGCTGACTCACCGGAGGACGGCGCTGGGCGGCCGGGCTGCGGCGGAGGAGGGCCGGGGCTGCTGCGGCGGAGGGCGGCGCGGCGCTCGGGCGGAGGCGGCGGCGCGGGGGCGGCCCAGGGCGGCGCGGGGGCTGCTCGAGGGGCTGCTGCTGCTGTTGCTGCGGCGTGCGGCGGAGGGGACGGAGCCGGAGGCGGAGCGCGGTGCTGGGCGGCGACGGCGGGGCGTGAGGCGGCGGTCGACGCAGCGAGTGGTGGCAGTGGGGTGGCGGTCCGATGGCTGTGGCGGTGATCGAGGGGAGACGCTGGCCAGGGGGGGTTTTATAGCGGCCAGAGGCGGTTGGGGAGGCCGAGGCGGGCGGGGACGCGGCCAAGGATGGCGGGGGCGTCGTGGCGGCCGGAGCGGGCGGAGGGCGCGGTCGTGGCGGCGGAAACCGCGGGGGTGACCGGGTGGGGGAGACGGGCTAGCGGGTTCGGGTCGGGCGGCGGCGGATCCGACCCGACCCGCTAGGAGCTGGGCCGGGCTCGGGCCCAGTGGGCCGGGCCGGGCCGCGGGCTGGGTCCGAAAAATAATTAAAATAATAATAATAGTAAACAATTAAATAAATAAATAAATAATTAATTAATTAAATAAATAGTTTTTAGGTATTTAAAAATAGGTCCGGGGTCCGATAAATTCCAGAAAAATTGCCCTAAGTCCAGTTTTTCATTTTACATCAAAAATATTATTTTCATAATATTTTAATATTGTTTAATATTAATTAAAAATTATTGAATAATTAAAACCCTGTTTTTAAATTACAGAAAATTCCCAGAAAATTCCAGAAAATTGAGAAAAATCCAGTTTTAATAATTTAAAAATTCAGGGGGTTTACACATATTTACTGTTTAATTTAAATTATGCAATATTGTATGATATCTTGTCGTATTATTTCATATAACTGTGCGCGTCCGAGATTGACTCGGGTGCAGTCGACGAGTACGTCGATGTGTAGTGTAGTCGACTTAGTCACTAGCAGACTCACCCACCATTGTGAGAATATTCTGATATCTTCCTAGACCTGACACTCTTACACGCATTACTATGACAAACTCATGTTGGGATATGGGTTCGCGTACCCGACTAGCTATCGGTGCGTGTGACATGCATCACGGTTTAGTACGTAAGTAGGGTTATATATTAGTCGAGACTTGGCATATAGTTACGTGGTATGCATGTCGTGTATTTGACTTGTATATCTACATTGGGCGGGGAGGACAGCTGGTAGGCGTATGTGATACACACATTGGACTCCGTAGTATCCAGAGGATCCACAGATCCAATACGTTCCTTTATTTCGATTCCACGTTCGACAGAAAGATATGGACGTTATAGTATTCAGATTCCACGTTCTACGGAGCGATATGGACGTTATAGTATTCAGATTCCACGTTCTCTGGAGCGATATGGACGTTATACTATTCAGATTCTACGTTCTCTGGAATGATGGACGTTACATGTACAGATGCCATACTCTTCGGAGTACGGACGTTATGCCTACACCTACCCATACGTACCAACGTTGTCCTCATATTGTATTCACTTAGATGGTTAGCACAACCCTTTTATTTTATTCAGTATTTATATATGGCATGCATTTTTGTATCTTGTTACGTCCCTCTGAGGACCTGGTTCTCTTCCAGATTTGGACGAGGCATATTATCCTACTGTGTACGGACCTGGGCAGGAGACGAGGTATGCATCCGAGGAGGAGCTAGAGGTGCTACCATCAGAGTTTTCTTGATCACTAGTAGGCCTTCCGCCTAGGACTGGAGTATCCTTATCTAGTCAGCCGATGCCCTAGTCGTTACTCTTTTATCTGCCTTTCAGTACTCTTATTTCGTCATTGTAGTGGATTTGTTCCCACCAGACAGATTTTGGATTGTACTATGACATTTCAGACTTGCGTTTATTTTCCAGTATTTATTTCAGTACTTCTTGTTTATATTGTGGATGAGATTAGACATTACATGTTGGATGTTAGTATTGGACTTTTTAGTATTATTAGGACAGTGTAGTACGTTTCGCTGGGTCCATTAAATTGGGTAATCTCTCGGAGACGTATTAGCTGGCCATTGCCACGTGGCCTGGTCCCGTGTATTCTGAGACTGGAGTGTGACAAAAACTTTACTACTCGACCAGAATATCGACGGTATACTCCGGCATACCGGCGGTATACCATTGGGCAGATATTTGTTTTACTTTTGAGATATTTTTGATTTTTTTTAGATATGTTTATTCGATACTTTCTATTATCCATTGATTTCTTGATTTGGTTTTGAGTGGTCGAGATTGATTTAATCTCGTGACTTGGATCGCTGACGAGGCGGATCAGACGGTCACGATTAAATCATCTCTTATATATATATGATTTGATTTTCTCTCTCCTCTCTCTTTTCTTTCTTTCTTTCTTTCTTTCTTCACTTCTTCATTTTCTCTCCATTTTTCACGGGATCTAGGAGCTTGGTTTTGAGGCCTAAGAGTGTGGTTTCTGAATTCTTCTTGATGGTGGAGTTGAAGGTTAAGACTGAGAGCTTGACTTGAGTCAAGTACATGTTGCTAAAATTTTGAACGACTTTTATTTGCTGTGGTTTTCGATTTTCTTGGTAGGTTATGCATAGAATTTCATGATAGTGGTTTTTTTAAATATGTTTCTCTGGTAATTTTTTGTATCGGGCTAGTTTCAGAAACTACTTTGAGCTTGTTTTGACTTTTTCGATAGTGACCCTGATATTTACTTGTTAGGTAACTCGGTGTCGAAAACGATAACCGGAGTGATTGACATGCGACTTAGTATATATGCTATAGGAGGCTTACCGTTAGACTTGACACTTTGCCAGACCAGTTTTTGTTAAGTTTCGGAAGGTGATTTTGGTTCCAAAATACTCGTCATGACTAGACTTCCCCTAGAATGTCTAAGGGAACTGGCATACCGATGATATACTGGTACATACCGACGGTATACCGATTTGGTCCAACTTAGAATCCTAGAAACTTGCTGTGACCTGAACCAGAATAACGACGGTATACTGGTGTATACCGGCGGTATACCGATTTGTTAGAATCGAAAACCTACTATGGTTTTGCTATCTTTTGTCCGGCATTCGACGGTTTACTGGAGTATACCGACGGTATACCGATTGTCCTGACTTGTTCTTCCTATCTTCCTAGAATTTTCTTGGACGACATACCGATGGTATACTGTAGTATACCGATGGTATACCGGTCATGTACTCTTTTGCATGTATTTTGTTTTTATTGTACCTTTTACTGCTTTTTGCCTGGCGCTTGTGCGCATATTGCATGTATTATTTTCTTGTGCTATTTTCTGGCTCTATTTGTCTATTGTGTTTACCCGACCTGTCCTGACATCATGTATAGTTTGGGGCCACTTATCCATTATACACCTGTCATGTATAGTTTGGGAACACCTACCCATTATACACCTGTCCAATACCAGTCCCGATAGTGACCCGTCATGGTGCACTCCCGTTCATTGCTTTGTACCAGTCTTGGATTGACATCATGTATAGTTTGGGCCCACTTATCCATTATACACCTGTCGTGTATAGTTTTGTGGATACCTACCCATTATACATATGTCTCATACCAGTTCTGGTATAGTTTGGGCCACATACCCATTATACACCCGTCTCGTATATTATCTATTGTGGCTTGTTATAGCGCACGCTCGTCATGCCTATAATCATTTGGTTGTATTTTCGTATAGTCTTGTGATTGTGCTTGTCAAAATATTATCTTGTCTAGTTCATCCCTTTGGGGAGCATCATGTCTAGGATGAATTATGCGAAATATCACACCCGGAATCCTGAAATAAACTAGTAAAGTTAATAAATAGCTTAAATGATTAGAGCATTGGGGGAGGTCTCCTAGTTGCATACAGCCCCGTGCCCCGACAATATTTTTACTGCTAGATAGACTTGTAGCATGGCATCGAGTAGTGCACAATTTTAGCTCACCATCGTGTGCGACATAATATACTGACTTACGCAGGTTCACCGTTGTGTGACTTGGATTAGGTGCACATCTCTCATAGGGGTGGTGTATCCACTATTATTTATTTTTTTGTCGTTCAACGTTTGGGTAGCTTGGACAGTCTGTAGGACATGCAACCATACGAAAATCCTAAATTTTATTTGTTAGTAATTAGGACTTGTGATAATCCTAGTTAGCTAATGTAGCAAGTCGTACTTCTTGCTTGGCCGTGATTGATGGATACCAGTCCCGATATAGTTTGGGCCACCTACCCATTATATACCCATCTCGTATATTATTTGTTATGGCTTTTTATAGCGCACACTCGCCATGCCTATAACCATTTGGTTGTATTCCCGTATAGTCTTGTGATTGTGCTTGTCAAAATATTATCTTGTGTAGTTTATTCCTGCAGGGAGCATCATGTCTAGGATAGATTCTGCGAATGCCACACCTGGAATCCTGAAATAAATTGATAAGGTTAATAACTAGCTTAAATGATTAGAGCATTGGGGGAGGATCTCCTGGTTGCATGCAGTCCCGTGCCCCGACAATATTTTTACTACTATATGGACTTATAATATGTCGTTGAGTAGTGCACATTTTTAGCTCACCGTCATGTGGGGCATACTATACTGACTTAATCAGGTTTACCGTTGTGTGACTTGGATTAGGTGCACATCTCTCCTAGGGGGTGGTGTATCCACTATTATTTACTTTTCTGTCGTCCGACGTTTGGGTAGCTTGGACAGTCTGCAGGGCATGCAACCGTACGGAAATCCTAAATTATATTTGTTAGTAATTAGGACTTCTGATAACCCTAGTTAACTAATATAGCAAGTCGAACATCTTGTTTGGCCGTGATTGATGGATGGAGTCCATTTATTGTCTTGTCTTATATTGCCTTGCTTGCCTGACGGTGACCTTTTGTGGTGCACTCCTGACTATTGTCTTGTATGTCATTTTACTTTATATGCATTATTTCTTACATGTTTTTCTTATCATAATTTTGATACTGTACTAGTTCTTTTCTCGTTACTTTTCTCTTCCAGTTTACTTATATGCTTATGTTCCCCTTGCATGATCCCGTACATGTCCCCGTCCAGTTCTCTTACATATTTTTCGTCTATTTTATTACTTCTCGGTGTAGTTTATATTATTCTTTGTGGTTACATATTGCTTAGGATATTGTAGTTCTATGTTGCATGATAGTTTTAGTTCATAGCTTTTGGCCTCCTTTATGGTACTCGCTATTTGGCCTCCTTTATGGTACTCGCTATTTGGGGTCTGACTCCACTGGTTTTGCTTGGCCAAATCTGGTAGCAGAGCTAGAGAATCTTTCATACATTTCCAAGGATGGTGATCACATAGAGCACCAGATCGATTGAATGGGTTCATATTTTTTCTTCCACTTATTGTACATATTCTTTTGTGTAGCGCTTAGTCCCGAGCAGATGTTAGCTCGTACTTTGGACTTGTTGCATCGCTTACTGGGCATGACATAATTAGCATATTCTAGACCATGGTTAGATTTAATCATGTATGACTTAAACTATTGCTAGTTCTTCATTTTGTATTATTAGCTTCATGATCATCTATGTATATATCGTTTGTGATACTTTAATATTTTGCTTTTGATGATCTTACATCTTGTATATTGTGGATTTCTGCTAGTGATTGAGATACTAGCTAGGATTGCTTGACCTAGGTTGATTGGTGGCTTGTAGTATTAACCCCCATGTCTATTCACAGCTGTGATCGTATTTCGGGGTACTGAAGTACTCTGGTATACGTAGCTGGCTTTGTCAACCCCTTCTCTCCAGTATTCTGGTTCTGGGACGTGATATTCATACACAACGAGTGTTCCCCAGCCACTAGTTTACAAAAAGACAACGAGTCCCCACAAATATTACATGAGCACAAAAACTTTTCCATTATTATACAAAAACAAAGTCCTAAATACAATCAGACTTGAAAATTTATAATTTTGGGCAGGTTTGGATTATAATTATGCAAGAGACGGATCAAATATTTTTAACATAAGAGAAACGTTAAACATTTTGGCAACCCTCTCATCCATGTAGCTTGTAATATTCGTGTCCCTTCCAAACCATATGTTTGACCCTTCAATTTCACTCACCTCTACCCTCTACATTTGTCCATTGGTCATCCCCTCCACGCTTATCTCCACTAGGATAAATAAATGTTGAGCACATAAAGCATAAACTAATAAGGTTAATAACTAGCTTAAATGATTAGAGCATTGGGGGAGAATCTCCTGGTTGCATGCAGTCCCGTACCCCGACAATATTTTTACTACTAGATGGACTTATAACATGTCGTCGAGTAGTACACATTTTTAGCTCACCGTCGTGTGGAGCATACTATACTGACTTACTCAGGTTCACCGTTGTGTGAATTGGATTAGGTGCACATCTCTCCTGGGGGGTGGTGTATCCACTATTATTTATTTTTCTGTCGTCCGACGTTTGGGTAGCTTGGACAGTCTGCAGGGCATGTAACCGTATGAAAATCCTAAATTATATTTGTTAGTAATTAGGACTTGTGATAACTCTAGTTAACTAATGTAGCAACTCGTACTTCTTGTTTGGCCTTGATTGATGGATGTAGTCCATCTCTTGTCTTGTCTTATATTGCCTTGCTTGCCTGACGGTGACCTATCATGGTGCACTCCTGTCTATTGTCTTGTATTCCATTTTACTTTATATGCATTATTCCTTATATGTTTTCCTTGTCATAATTTCGACACTGTACTAGTTCTTTTCACGTTACTTTTCGCTTCCAGTTTACTTATATGCTTATGTTCCCCTTGCATGATCCCATAAATGTCCCTGTCCAGTTCTCTTACATGTTTTTTGTTTATTTTCTTGCTTCTCGGTGCACTTTATATTATTCTTTATGGTTACATGTTACTTAGGATATTATAGTTCTATGTTGCATGCTGGTTTTAGTTCATAGCTTTTGGCCTCCTTTGTGGTACTTGCTATTTGGGGTCTGATCCCACTGATTTTGCTTGGCCAAATCTGTAGCAGAGCCTGAGGATCTTTCATACCTTCCCGAGGATGGTGACCACACAGAGCACCAGACCGATTGAGTGGGTTCATATTTGTAAACCCCCTGATTTTTTCAAAATTTTCAAACTTGGAATTTTCACAATTTTCTGGAATTTTCTGAGAATTTTCTGTAATTTAAAAACAGAGTTTTAATTATTAAATGATTTTTAATTGATATTAAACAGTATTAAAATATTATGAAAATAATATTTTTGGATGTAAAATAAAAAACTGGACTTAGGGTAATTTTCTGGGAATTTATCGGGCCCCGGACCTATTTTAAAACACCTAAAAACTATTTTTATTAATTAATTAATTAATTATTATTTATTTGATTATTTATTTAAAACCCAACCGAGCCCAGCCTGGCCCAACCGAGCCCGTGGGCTAACGGGTCGGGCCGGCCAGACCCGAACCCTCAAGCCCTACCCGCTTCTGCTAACGGGTCGGGTCGGGTCTGCCAGACCCGAACCCGCCCGACCCGTTGAACGGTTCTTCTCCCCCACGATCGACCCCGACTTTTCCGGCGGCCGCGTCGCCGGAACCCTCGCCGTCCCCTCCGGCCCACGCCCCGCGACCTCCGCCCACGTCAGCCCCCTCCTCCGCCTTCCCCGGCCATCCCAGCCTTCTCCACCCCCCTATTTAAGCCGCCCCGACTTCCCCCTCTCCGGCAGCTACCCTTACCCCGCCCGCCGCTCGACGCCGCTCCCCGCCGCCCTCGCCGAGACAGCGTTGCCGTCCTCCTCCGCCGGCCAGCCCCTACTCCCCGTCCTCCTCCTTTCCCCTCCGGCGGCCACCGCAGCCGCAGCGACCAGCACAGCCGACAGCAGCCGCAGCAGCAAGCGCTGAGCCGCCTCCGGCCGCCCCTGCGTGCCCTCCGCCTCCGCCTGGGCCGCCGCGTGCCTTGCCGCCCTAGCCTGGCCGGCCTCCCCCGCCGCAGAGCCGCCGCAGAGTCGTCGCCTCCGGCCGCCACAGCAAACCCTAACCCTATTTTGATTTTCTGTGTCCGGACACGTGTCGGACACGTGTCGGACACGAATCGCCCTGGTTTTCGGGTCCCCTTCAGGTACTTGTAACTTTTTGCTCGTAGCTCCGTTTTCGTTTCCGCAAATTGTGTTGCGAAGCCTGTATGACCCTCTCGGTGTCCGGACAAACTGTTCGGGGCATCGCGTCCTGTGGTGATCGCACACCGCGATCCAAAAACAGGAAAAACCCAGACCCTGTTTTACCCCGGAACTGGGTACGCCCCGCCAAACGGGACGACTTGGTCGTGCGCGATCTTCACCGATACGTGCGCCTCGTCGATACGGACGTGTGGGATTTCGCGGAAGCTGATTCGGGTGTGCGTGCACACCGGAATCAAGGCGTATCCGCGGACATCGCCCCGTATCCGTACTTTCTGGAATGTGCCCTAACTTTGTGTACACACGTCGGATCGAGACGAAACTTGCGCCATCGGACTCGTAGCGATACGCTGGTCCTGCGGGTCAAGTTTGGTCTGATTCTGAGAACGTTGACGAAATCGCGTGTCGTGGGCCCTACATGCCCCGCTCGACGGGCGATTTTGTGATCGGCTCATCGGAATCCAATTCTGGAAGTTTCGTTGGGTTCGTACCATCGTTCCTGACCTGTTGACACTAAGTTTGATGAATTTGGAGACCTTTTGACCCTGACACATTTTTCGGTGCAAAGCGGGCCCGCACGTGGACCCCGTTTTGACCCAAAACTGCCGTTTCTGCCCTTGTCTCCAAATTGGACCCAAGGACAGGCGTTTCTAGCTGATTGATATTTTCTGGATCTGATGGTGATGTTTGTTTCAGCAACCGGAGTACCGCCTGCAATTCCAACTGAAGTCAGAGCCGAAATCAGAGCCGGAACCACAGGCAAGTGTACCTTGCCAAACTCTGCAGCTTGCTATTTATTTTCATCGACTTGTTTATACATCAGTGGGCAAGTAAAGTTTGCCATTAGCAGTAATTCCTGTACTAGAACTTGCCTGAATTCTTGTTTAAATGCACATAAACCTGTTTAACTGTTACAACCTAGGACCGAGTGGCGTACTTAGCGACCGATTACCAGTCGGGTGCCAACTCCGTACGCGGAGTTGTGTAACGTCACATAGAGATGGATATCGAGACCCGATAATTCTCGTACTTGTCTTATCAAGTACTCCAGAACCCAGGACACTTGACACTATTCATGAGACAGAGTCTTCCTGAGACATTCATGGTGATTCTGTATAGGATACAGGACTTGACAGTGATATTTTATAGACATTATGACTTGCTGCATTAGCTATAATCCCGCTGACATGGACATGAGACGTTATGGTCATGATATGCGTGATTACATTGGGTGGGGAGAGATACACAGGCTACAGGTTGATGTTATATTATGCCGGCGTCTTAAGTCTCACTACGAGCTGGACAACTACATGATATCACTGCTACCGGCTCCCCGACACAGAGCTTGTAGTAGTTTCAGCCTGAGTTTCTTGTGCTGCTCTCATATTGCATTTATCACTTAGCTGGTTACATAGTTTACCCTATTGCTTATTTGTTTCTACACTGCTTATATTTGGCTTGTATTATCTGTACCTTGCTATGTCCCCTGAGGACCTGGAATGGATGATGTCCCCAGGTATAGCCGAGGAGATACATCCAGAGACACCCCGTACAGGAGCACTTCCAGGAGCTGTACCAGGACCTGAAGACGAGCTCGCACCAGAGGACTTCTCCTGAGCATTGCCCGTATGTAGTCAGTTTTTCCATTTCCAGTTGATTATTTCCTGTCTATTTGTATTGTTGTACCAGACATATTCTCGGATTGTTTCCCGAGATATTTATTGAGATCAGCTTATTTTATTTGCATTACCCTGTCTTTATCTGTGTTTATCTGTTGTGGATGAGATTAGAATAACCTGAGTCTTGTAACATTTTACTGTTAGACTACAGCTTAAGCATGCCCTGATGGATCCATTAAATTGGGTTGTCCATCGGTGCGTGCTGCTGGCCATTGCTCACGTGTCCAGTCCCTCGATATTTTTGGACTGGGGTGTGACAATATTTTCTTCTTCCACTTATTGTACATATTCTTTTGTGTGGAATTTTAGTCTCGAGCAGATGTTAGCTCGTACTTTGGACTTGTTGCATCGCTTACTGGGCATGCCATAATTATCATATTCTAGACCATGGTTATAGTTGATCATGTATGACTTATACTATTGCTAGTTCTTCATTTTGTATTACTAGCTTCATGATCATCTATGTATATATGGTTTATGACGCTTTACTATTTTGCTTCTGATGATCTTACATCTTGTATATTGTGAATTTCTGCTAGTGATTGAGATACTAGGATTGCTTGACCTAGGTTGACTGGTGGCTTGTAGTATTAACCCCCATGTCTATTCACAGCTGTGGCCGTATTTCGGGGTACTGAAGTACTCTGGTATACGTAGCTGGCTTTGTCAACACCTGCTCTCCAGTATTCTGGTTCTGGGACGTGATATTCACATACAACGAGTGTTCCCCAACCACTAGTTTACAGAAAGACAACGATTCCCCGTAAATATTACATGAGCACAAAAACGTTTCCATTATTATATAAAAAAAGAGTCCTAAATACAATAAGACTTGAAATTTTTATAATTTTGGGCAGGTTTGGATTACAATTATGCAAGAGACGGATCAAATATTTTTAGCATAAGAGAAGCGTCAAACATTTTGGCAACCCTCTCATCTATGTAGCTTGTAATATTCGTGTCCCTTCCAAACCATATGTTTGACCCTTCAATTTCACTCACCTCTACCCTCTACATTTGTCCATTGGTCGTCCCCTCCACGCTTACCTCCTCTAGGATAAATGAATGTTGAGCACATAAAGCATAAACAATATGGCAAAAACGTATTTAAATATAAAATTATTATTGATTTTGTCTTAAACGTTAAAACTAAACAAGAACACCTTTTGGCCCCCGGGGGCCATGCCCGTGCCTACGTGGCCCGCGGGATTGGCCCAAACACCCCTTTAGCTCCCAAGGCCCACTCCTCCGAAAATCATGCACCCCCTCCAATTGAAGCTGCCCTCGTCAGCTGTGGGCCATAAAGCACTTCTGAAAACTAAACTAATTTCATTGACTCTACAAGGCATCAAATCCTAAAATTATTTTAAAAAAATTTGTATCTGTCTCTGTGTGTACATGACAAATAAAAAATGTCTCAAATAACTAAAAAGTGTGTACAACTCTTTATAGTCAACATGCAATACTAAGTTCAAACAAAAACACAGGAATAAAAGATTGTGAACCATCCAATAACAAGAAAATCCAACCTTGTGTACTCTTTAGCTTTTAAAAATTTATTAGATAATAATAATTTTTTTAATTATTTGTGTAATTGTGTGAATTATATCAAATAGAACGAGAGACAAGTTCCTTGACTTCACTTTTCTGAAATATTTAGTCCAACAAACAATATGAAAATCTAGCACATGTTCTTCACCAGAAATCTATAATATTTTTGTGAGTTATATAAATAAAATTCAGGCTAAATTACAACTTGATAATCTAAACTATTAGATATTTTCAACTTGATGTCCTCAACTTTGATATGTACTAATTTAATACCCTCCTTTCATTCTTTTCCTAACAATGTTAATCGAAAGAAGTAAAATGATAAAAATATTCCCTTCTATCTCCTCCTATCTCTCCGGCGCGTCGAGGGGGGGGGGGGGTTGGAGGGAGAGGGGGGAGCAGCGTCAGGAATAACGACAAGCAACAGCAGCAAAGGGGGGGAGAGGGTTGGGTTGGGGGGGGGGGGGGGGGGGGGGGCACAACAACAGTAGCAGTCGTAGGGGACGGGAGGTGGGACAGTGGGTAGGATGGAGTGGGTCTGCAAGACAAAGGGTATAATTTTTATTTTATTTTTAATAGTTGATGGTATTAAATTAATATCTATCAAAGTTCAAAAAATCAAAAAAAATTTAAAATAGTTGAGCATATCAAGTTATAATTTAGCCTAAATTCTTTCCTAGAGTCTATTTTTATTCATCTATCAAAACTATATGGGATGTTCAACCTCCAATAAAAAATTAATATGTAATAAATTAAAGATAAAATTACTTTGATGAATGAACATACAAAAAAAAAAAAAAAAAAAAGTTTGGATAAACGTAACAACTTACTGGGGTGAAGCAAAATGGACTTCTTTTTTCATATTTTACTCGTCGCCCGCAGATTCATTTGGGCCCACTCCACCTTCTCGTATCTTGCCCTTTTTCCCCTTTTCTGACCGCGGTCGTCCTAAAAACAAGAAAAGTCCCGGTTTCTTTACTTATTCTGGAAAAAGGGAAAATAAAAATAAAAATAAAAATCATCATCGTCTTCGTAGAAGATGAGCTCCGAAGCCATGGCGGCCGACTCCGGTCGGCAGCCGCTGCCGTCTCCCGGAAGAAGCATTCCGCTTGCAGGTACTCCTCGCTCCTCGATCCGATCGATGATTGCTCTATTCGATTAGTCGATCACCTTGTGGAGGTTTTTCCTAAACCAGGGTTTATAATACATTATGTTTCTCCATCTCGTTCGTTTCGAGAAGCATTTCTCTTTCGTTTCGAGAAGCATTTCATGTTAGGTTTCTATTGACTCTCTGAAGTAAATTTAGGGTTTAGCATCGGCTTCGTCTGTGATTTCTTGATCGCTGTCTATTTTTCATCTTTAATATTTCCTTGAATTGTTTGATTCTGATGTTGTTTGGTGTAATATGAAACATGGATTGATTTTGAATAGTAAACTAGGATTTAGAATCCGATTCTTGATGCAATTTTTTTTTGTTCTTTGATTGCCATTCTTTGGTGTTAAATAAGTATTTAGAGTTTAGCATCTGTTATGGTCCTCCTTTTGTTTTTCCCGATTCCGGTGCTCGATGGTGTATTTATAGATGTGGATTTTTTTTGTTAAGTGGTTCGCATGGATTTTTTTTTTATAATAAATTAGTATCATCGATTGGACTTTCATTCTAGTCGTTTATTTTCTTTTTGTTTCTTGAATTTTTCATTTAATAGAACTTAGGGTTTATAGTTCGTGCTTCTTGATTCTCACTATTACCTGCCCATCCGGTGGTATAAATTTTGCAGTAAATTCTGGGAACAACATGTATTATAATATTTATTCGGTTCAATTGCGATGTTCAGGCTAGGCACCAACAATATTGTTTCTGAACTAGGAACTGCGAACATAAAAAACCATGTTCGTGTTGTGTTGTGTCACACACTACATGAACACTCGAAAATAGTATACGCTAGAAAAGTCAAACTTGATGTCGATTCTGTGTCATTGTGTTACATCATGTCTTTTCACATTTAGAGTTTTCCATTTTTTATTTATTGAAGATGGTATTTTTTTTAATAAAAAGGTTCTTGGAGGTTTTTGTTCTCTTAATCAATTATATGTGTTGATTATCTATAAGGCTTATTCGCAACTAAATACCATGAACATGCACATTTGTGCAACTTGTTATCACAAACTTCCAAATTTTGCAACTCGGTACCATGAACTTTCAAATTTGTAAGTTAATATCGTGACTTATTCATTTTTTTGCATGTTAATGTCATAAACTTTCTCTTATTTTGCAAACTAATACCATGAACTGATGATACTTTATGGTATTAACTTGCACATTAACTGATACTTCGTGGTATTTACTCGCAAAATAACCGATACTTCATGGTATTAACATGCAAAGATGGAAAAGTTCATTTAGCAAGTTGCTAATTTTGAAAGTTCATGGCAACAAATTGCACAAATATGAATGTTGATGGTATTAAGTTGCAAATTAGCCTATCTAAAATAAATTCACGTTTGACATCCATGATTATGCTACTACTTTTTTAATTCTTGAATGTAGTAATTTTTCTCTACACTTTTTCAAGCTTTTCGCTTTCCGATCCTCCTTCTTGTGTATCTTTTGGTGGTGTGATTTGTGTTGATTGTCTGCACCAAATTTATGATCTATGATCCTCCACTTTTATTTCTTGATCGTAATTGCTTTTTTATTTATAATATTTTCTTGGAGGTTTTGTTCTATGATGCTCATGATTACTTGTCTACTTTGTGGTGTGCAATTTATGTTGATTCTAACAATAAATATGTATGAGAGAAAATCGTTTATGTGGTTTGGACATATCCACCATAGATCAATAGATGGCACTAAGAGTGAGCAACAAGATACTAGTTAAAGGAAGGGCTAGGAATAAGAGAGAGAGGCCTAAACAAAGGATTTGTTTTTTACTAGTGTTACAAAGGATATGGTTAAGAAAACATTTCAAACAGCTGATCCCAAAAGTTTGGGGTAAGGCTTTGTTGTCGTTGTATTAACAGTAAATTTGTGGAATAACATCCATTTCCCTCAATTTGGTTGGTGTTCTAACTGTTATAAAAAATTGATTTCTTAGAGAGGTTCCTTATGTGATACTAATGTTATTAATCTATTGCATATATGCTATATGTATAGTACTCAAATAGGCATATAATATTAGTTGAGCACTATGCTTCAATGTTTAGGATTATACAAAAGAACGGAAGACATCTATCAAGTGATTTGAACATACTTTTGAATACTTGATTCCTCTTTCATTATTGGTAACTAGGGGAAACGATTGGGCTATAGGTCTCAGTGGGTGAGTATATGACCATTTATAGATCTATACACCAAACGTAGTTCGTATGTCCAATACCGCCATAGCTCTTGTTGCTACTTAAAAAGTTGGTATGTGGACAGGCTGAGCCTAGATGGACTTGTGAGGGTAAAATGGTCATTTCAGCCATCTAAGTCCAATACGGGCTAGAAATAGCATTGAAGCTTAACTCCGCGAAAGAGCCTAAAAGCTTCCTACTTCCATGGAGCTGAACGAACATATGCTTTCGCGTCGTTGTGCATTGCATGCTCCCAGTTCTTTTCCTGTTGTTGAGCGCCGCATTTGCTTTCGTGCCATTGCCCGCATCTTGATTCCGCATCGCTTTGCACTGCTCCTTTCGCTCCTTTATACGCTGCCGATTGTGTGCTGCTGCTTCTACGATGCTGCGTGCCTAACCGACTGACGGTTGTTGAGGACCCCTACGTCCTAAGTGGGTGTGTAGAGTATAACACTCGCGTTCCTAATGGATTGTTATCTACCCCGTTAAAAGGCCATCGTAGCCTGAACTTCCATGAGGAGTGGGAGAACGTGGGTAGTTTCCTACTAACAGTGTTAACTCACGGTTAACTCATTGGTAGTCCCGCGGAGCCTGTGACGTCATTTCGTAGAAGGCCGCATATCCATTAAACGATTTCAGAGGGCTTCTCCTTTTATAAATAGCCTACGGTGTGGCTAAATTCGGGTCTTCTTCTCACCACGCGTACAACCAAGGCCATTACTTTGGTAATAGCCATTCGACATTGCAATAAGAGATCAGACCCAGCAACCCCTTCAACAAAAGAGTGTTTGTCATTCATAGCTCGAGAGCAAGATTTCGACGTCTTGGAGTTCTTCTGAAGCATCCAATAAAAACTTATCGCCGTCAAGAAGAACCCTCGTCTTGGATTCAGATCGATTGTCGATATGACAAAGTGGTAACGCGCTGAGGAGACTTCCATCTTCGCACTTCCATAGAACAATGTAAAAAGTTGTAGATTTTAATTTAATCTCTTGTTGAACAATCGTAACAATTTTCTACACTACCTTTTAAAAAACTTTTCCTTCATCACTTTCATCGAAAAAGAAATGGCGACTCTTCTATGGACTACTTTCTCCACTGACGAGAAGATTGTGTTGCAATCCGACACCAAGATTATTGGGATGACTGCCGACTCGTTGGTTATCAAGTTCAACCAACGAAGTTCGAGCACACACTTTTATAGGCTATTCGAGCTCTATCTCAGTGCGCGAGCACAAAAAAGTCTTGTTCAAAACTACCCATGCTTCGGCATCTGTCACTTAAGTGACTCCAAAAGCTTCTTTGGAAGCTATCTTTGCTCTCAGTGGCACTGCTACTATATATCCCCGTGGAGCTAACGTAAAAACTTTCTATGCATCTTCATCAGCCGTCGGCAGAATTACATTATTCACTTATGTGACTTCAAAAGCTTTTAGTGAAGTTGTTGTTGCTTTTCGCAACGATACTACAGTTTCCCGCGGTACTAATTCAACAGTTTCCTGTGATGCTACTGCTGTCATCTACGACGTTGCAAGAGTTAATCGCAAAACTAATTCAAAAGCTTCCTGCAAAGCTATTATTGTCGTCTGTGACATTATACAGTTCCTCGCAGAACTATTCTGAAACCTCCCTGTGAAGCTAAAGCTGCTGTATGCGGTGCTACAATAGTTTCTCGCAGAACTCAATTGATAGCTCTCTTTGAAGCTAAAATCCGCAGAGCTATCAAGCAGGTCCGAGATTGCGGAGTTGATGGCCTATTCTGCGACACTGTTCATAGTAGCAATGCGGAGTTTCAAGCCCACAATAGAGCTAATGCTGAGCTTGCAAGCAACATAACTTATAGCTTCTGCAGAACTCACATAGCTCAACGTTGGAATAGCATTTTTGCTAAGTGGCCCAGAATGTTTTGTGCATAACACTGAAATCCATGCTCCTGCCAGCAACAAGATTGATATAGCTCTTTCACAAGCAAAAATTCAAATATCAAAACTAATTTATTATCTTCTCTTGTAGAAGATAATTCTGACGCTCTTCAGGAGTCTACCAAGTGGTCAAACGCCCTGATGCAGTGGCACCGAACCACTGTTTTGGACTGTATGGGATAGTCTAGCCCAGTAAATGGCATCAAATATCTCATGAAAACCGAGTCATTGCGAATGACTTGGCTAAGAGACCGAGATCTCCCTGCAGCCTCCGTCAATATGACAAGTTTAGGATTACATTCTCAAGATCTCTTAAGCCGCGTGGAAGCTATTGAGCAAGCTGAAGCAGCGTGAGATGCAACCCTTGATGAACTAAAGCAAATGTTGAAACAACTTTTGGTTCAACGTAACACAAGCAAGGAAGATAATGTTCCTATCGATTTGGTAATTGATTGGAGTGAACCAGGTGTTACCATCGCCAAGCTTAACACTTTAAAAAGTATGCAAACTCAGATTGATTCCCTTGCTCAAAGGGAACACTTGAAGGAAGTGGGGGTTGTCCGACCATATCCATCTGACTGTATCCTTGCTAATTTAAGCTGCAAACACTGTAATCATACAACGACGAATGCTCTCCCAGCCAGCATATATATTACTTTCAGAGTACTAGCAATGTACTTTCAGAGTACTAGCAATGTAATAGGCAATGATACCATCATGGCTAGACTGTTCATTGGCACCCTTGAAGGGGTTGTCTTCTTCGCTTGGTTCAAAAGCCTTCCTACATGCTGAATCGGCAAAACCTCGAGATGTTTTTCCTCTTGATATTCTACAAGGATGACGAAGAGGTGTCTATGGTCCAACTCATTTCCACAATTCAAATGGAAGGAGAACCTGTCAGGGACTTCATGAGGAGATTTCATAATCTCTCTTCGGTGTCCCGTTGGTACACCTCTGCCCATGTTATTGCAAACATGCAGACACAACTTCTATGATCAACTGTAAGTGTGCATGGACGAAGTCACACCACACACTTGGAAACAGTTCCAACAACGAGTTGAAATGGTTGAATAGTCAGTTAAAAGATCCTATTCCCTTAGCATCGGAGCATCCAGAGTGAAGAAAATGACAACAATCTTGACATAGCTCAATATACCTATGATGGTGACAATGCAGATTCAGAATCATAGGACATCGCTGCCATCTCTGATGCCGATCTTTAGCCTCTGCAAATCCTTTACCATCTAATGAAGGAAATCAGAGTACAACCTACTCCCGTAGAAGGCAATTATGGTCACTCATACACGAGGTTGGGGTGTATCCATTCTTCGCCCGTTGACTCGTGATTATGTTACCAGTATACCTCTGAATCACTATGTCGTGTCCCCCCTACAAAGGTGCTACCAAATCAAGGCTCCCTAGCTGAGTCATCGTCAATTCAAAGAAATTCCTCAACAACTACCGCACAAGAAAATCTCTCATCCTCAGCGGATTAATCATAGGACTCCCCAGCTGACATCACCTTTGAGAATCAATCCCCAGTGTATTCTTTCTATCACGTTAATGATTAACTCTGATAGTCCATTCCTTTCCCTTAACATTGTCAGGAATATCTTATTGTCACGTTAATGATTACCTCTGATAGCTTATTCATCTCCAATGGAGTCTCCAATTCTATCACATTAATGATTACCTCTGATAGTTATATTCCATTAGGAATCATATATCTCGCAATGGGTGACAGATCTATCGTTAAATTCTCCAGCAGTCTTTTCTGATCAAATTAACGCATTGAACCTCTGATCACCAACAAAAGAATCACTAGAAGCAGTTTATCTCTGGTAAACATTTATCAGCCCCTAACAAAGTCTCTAATCTTGTCACATTAATGAGTGCCTCTAACAAATTGACACTATTGTGCCCTTTGATCTCCCGCAAGAAACTAAAAGCATCTTATTCTTGTCGAACATTCATTAAACTTTCCTAGCGAAGTCTTTAACCTTGTCATGTTACAAATCCTTGTTTTTACTCCCGATTTTCAATCCCCAGCAAGGTTAAGGGTATCCTATTGTTACGTTAACATCAAACCTATGACAATTCCTACAATTCCTACAAAACATCACACCTATGTTTTCCAGTATTATCTCGCATAGTCGATTTTGAGTTTGGTGCTTCTTAGCATGTGATGTTAAATGTCTGAATTGCCAGGTTCCTAAACCAAATCACAACCTTGAGTCTTTACGCTCTCATGTTCACATTAACCTCTGAATAGTTGATTCTGAGCCCGATGCTTCTTAGTCTGTCATGTTAATGATTATTTCTGAACAGACGGGTTCCCAGGTCAAATCCAATCTTGGCCTTCAATGTTATCACGTCTAACAGTACAACGTCTACTAATGGATTTTGAGTCTGGTATTTCTTAGTCTGTCATGTTAATGATTACCTCTGAATAAATGGTTCCCAGATCAAATCTATTCTTGAATCATAGGCTATCATATCCAACAGTACAACCTTTGATAGTCGACTCTACAACCTTTGATAGTCGACTCTTCATCCTACCATGTCCAATAGTACAATCTCTAGTAGAGATTTTATAAGAGCATCATCTCCACCGTTGTAACTTCCCCCTGTAGAGCTAATCGAAGCACCATTTCCACGACATCGTCTGCAACATCAGGTGAATCATCATCCATACGGAGGACTATCCGTAGAGAATGTTCTTATTGCAGCATCATATCTAGGCATACAACGTAGCAATACGAGCTCATTTCGTAGATCGCTATTTCCACTGTAAAGTACCATCTCGACATATTTTCAACAGTTGGAAGTTAACAATAGCTAGAGCAAACGGTGTTGCAGCCTATAAATCAACGAGATACTTCAAGTTACTAGAAGTATTTCGAGATCCGAACCAGTTCCTTGCGGAATTTCTAAAATTTTAAAGGGGGGTTTGTTGGTACTTAAAAAGTTGGTCTATGGATAGACTGAGCCTAGATGGACTTATGAAGGTAGAATGTCCATTTCAGCTATCTAAGTCCAACACGGACTAGAAATAGCCTTGAAGGCTAGTTTCGCGGAGCAAAGGAGCCAAAAAGCTCTTGCTTCTAACGAGCTGAGAGCACAGTTGCTTTTGCGGCGCTGCACACAACCATCTCCCAATTCCTTTCGTGCACGCTGTGTGCATCCTGATTTTGTGCCGCATTGCACTGCTTCTTCCGTACTACTATGTGATGCTGGTTCCGCGTCGCTATGCGCTGCTGCTTCTGCGGATCTGCACGCCTAACCAACTTGGCCGTTGTTGATGACCCCTACTTACTCAGTGGGTGTACATGGTATAACACCCACGTTCCTAATAGATTGTTATCAACCTTGTTAGTGGACCATCGTGGTAGAAACTTCCGTGAGGAGTGAGAGAACATGGGTAGTTTTTTCCACTAATAGTGGTTAACCTGCTGCTAGTCCCGTGGAGCCTGTGAAGTAGCTCCGTGGAAGACTTAAAACCGTCCATTAAATGGTCACAAAGGGCTTTTTCCTTAATAAATAGCCCATGGTGCAGCTAAATTCATGTCTTCTTTCAAAAAATATTCGCTCCATAGTCCACATGTACAAAGAAGAGCTCTCAAGGCCATTCCTTGGGTGATCGTCATTCGGCATTGCAACAAGAGATTACTCCCAAGTTGTTCCGATTTCTCTCAAGCCATGTGGGATACAACCTTCAACAAAAGAGTGTTTGTCGTTAATAGTTCGACAACATGCTTGGAATCTTGGAGTTCTGAAGCATCCGAAAAGAACTTTTCGCCATCAAGAAGAACCCCGTCTTGGATTCGGATTGTTAAAGGAACAAAGTGGTTGCATGCTGAGGAGACTTTCATCGTCGCACTTCTTTGTAACTCTATAAAAAGTTGCAGACTTCCTTTTATAATATCTTGTTGAAGAATTGTAACAATCGTCTACGTTACTTTTTATAAAAGTTTTCCTTTATAACTTTTCATCGGAAAACACCCCTACATATAGCTAGTTAATTAACTTAATTCCTTAATATTTTCCCTAACCACCTGACAGATTGTCTAGCATTAATGGATGGATAAGCTTGATGTATAACAACCTTGGTATCATACCTTGAAGCATCCTCTGTTCTATACCAGGCTAACATAATTAATTTGTACGTTTACTATTCATGGTCACACTTCAGGTATGGAGTTAAGTACCTAAATTTGTTGTGTACTGGAAGTTGACAAGATTGATGAAACATGAGATACAAAACACTTTTGGCTTCGACTGGCATGCTCTTCGTCGTCAAAATTCTTGTCTATATGTCTATATTATATAAATCCATCCAGATACATTGAAATTTTGCTAGCTTTTGTGAAGCTCATCAAGTAATTGTAGGTTGATGGTGTACTCTTTTGTAGGGAAATGTTTGTTACCAAGCAATATTTTTGAGCTGCTGGTCTTTTCTTAATCATAACAGAAATTGAGTATCCATTAATATAAACTACCCTTGTCCTATCTTGATTATCATTTCCTAAGAGCTTTTCTATAAATGTTAGGCAAATGTTAAGAGGGCACTACGGAGTTTACTAGGGGGGCGACACACTTAAAGTCATTTTTTGTTAGGGTCGGTCAAAAATTTGATAGTGACAACACATAAAAATTTGAGTTTTTCTCTTTCTTTCCACTTATCTTTCTCTTTCAACCCTAATTTTAGGTTTATGATTCGTTGATGGGTGTTTTTATAAAGTTTTAAACCCAATTTTAGGGGGTTACACAGACTCGTTGGGGACGACACAAGACTGTTAAAATTTTGGAAGTCCTAACTACCGTGGGACCTGCCAAAATTTTGGTAGTCCTGAAAACATACTTCTCTGTTTTCAGGACTGTCAAATTTTTGGCACTCTAGTGCATATCCAAGAATGCCAAAATTGGCAGTCCTTCGTCATCCCAAACGGAAGTGTTTCGATTTTGAAGCTTTGAAACTCCGTTAATGGACTTCAAAACTTCAGAAATAGTCCCAAATGAGACTATCTACTACTAAGAAACTATGAAAAAAACATGGATCAAGATATAGGGATTTGGAAAGAAAGAGGAAGACAAAAAAAATCACATTTTTATACTTTAGTTTGTGTTAACCCCAACAACTTTTCAAGGGCATTTTGGGTATTGAATTTTTTTAACATTTGGATCGTCCCCTAGTAAACTCTGTAGTGTCCTTAACATTTGCCAAATGTTATGAAGTTCCTGTTATCAGCTATGAAGTGGAATCAGTGAAATTATATATCAGATTATCTGTGCATGGATGTTTTTGTGGTTTATGGGAAGTATAGTTGACAAGAGTTGCACATGGTTGAAGTTGAAAGTTGAGACTAACCAACGGTTCAGATTATATATTTTAACCTCTTGTAGTTTTAATTTCTGTCTTTCAATCAAAGTCTTAACATGATGTTTTCTCTATCTGAAGATAGTAATGTCGTGATCCACATTGTTACCCATCCTTCTCAACTTCCACCTGAGTTTCTTAATCCTTCAACTGAAAAGCAGCTGGTTATTGGTTTTGATTGTGAGGGCATTGATCTCTCTCGACAAGGAGCCCTTTGTATAATGCAGGTAAGTCACAATTATTCTTTATGTTAACAAACAACAGATCCCTAGTCATTTTATTTGATTGAACTTACGAGTTTATAGCAGCAAGTCTGACATTTTAATATTGTATATCTAATCCTCTTTTGGAAAACACCCTAGTTTTTTCATCTATTATCCATCCTGTTGAATGTGGTTGAATATTTGATAGTAAAAATAATTGTTGCATCAATATATTTTTATTTCCTTTTACTAGTCACACTTAGATTTTTTTTTTCCTTTCAATAAAGCTTATTTTCCTAGTTATATTTATTAGTTTAATGAAGTGAGTATGTATGCAGTCATTTCAGTGTAATTGAAAAAATTTATAGTACAAGCAATTATAGGTGCAAATTAGGTTTTGCTTTCTTACTTCATTGTATTTTGGTAGAAATAAATCAATTTCTTTCATACATTCTCACCTAGTGTCATTAACTCAGTAAAATGAGTACAAAAATGCAGTTTGTTGCTCAGTATATAGATCAGAGTGTAAGCACTCAGATAAATTATGAGTATTCACCCTGATTTGGACTCACTTCTGCTTTCCTAAAAGCAGAGGTCACCCCCAAACCACCACCACGACCACCAAAACACACACACACACACACACACACACAAAACTGGCGCGCTTTCAATGAACTGACTTATCAAAAGAAATACCCAAACCAAAGCTGTATCTAACTAAGCATAGGCCTGGTTCGGGATTGCTGCTACTTTTCAAAAAGCAGCAACATAATCAGCTTTTGAAAGAAGCCTCTCACTTCCTCTCAGGTTTGTGCCAAATTGAATTAGAATTTCAATTTTTTTCGATAAGCTGCTATACCAAACAGCTTTCGGGCTGTTTATAAAAGTATGTTTAACTTTTGAGTTTTTATAGTAAAATATTAATTTAACGTTTAACTTATTGTACTAAATAGACGTACAAAAGACTATATATATATATATATATATATTGGGTCGTCCTTTTGAAGCCTTTTCTTCCATGTTCGGTTAAAACTATATGTTCTTTAAATTCCAATCCATGTTCGTTTGCATCTAGTACTCGTGGCTCTTTTAACTAGTATCTTATTGCTCCTCTGTATATGTCCAAACCGGGGGCAGGGGGATATGTTTATATTATTATATTTAATGTTCTTCAAAAACCCATAAATGAATGGTGGTTTTGTTGGTAAGGATACGTGGTTTTAATTGAATGGTCGGTTGTTTGAATCATTTTCTTCCATTGAGTTTTATTAAGGGCCACGTTCGTTTAAACTATATCCTTTTTAAATTCCAATCCTTGTTCGTTTCAGCCTACCTTTAGTCCTATCAGCTCTTTTAAGTATTATCTTGTCGTGCCTTACATAGCGTCTTTTGTTCTGTATATGTCCGAAGTGTCACGTCCCAGTTTCACAGAACCAAAAAGTTGTCACTGAATGTGATGTTGTACAAGTCTAAATTGTACTTGTACAAGGCATTAATAATTAATCTCAAAATAAGTACATTGCAGAGGAAATAAACAGACAAATTGAATCACAAAAATAAATAAAAATAATCTCTTTTATTGATATTTTGTAGCTGAATACAAAGTCTCTCAGTAGTTGACTGAATCTGTCAACTTGGCTTACAACTCACAATTTTAAAGGATTTATATCGTTCCATACATTATGTCTTTTATAACAAAGATAATATTTTACAAAGAAAGCTTTAACTTGCCAACCGATTTCTTCAATTGCCTTAGAATTGTACAAGTGACTTCCTACACCTGTGGAGGAGGGGATCAGCACATTGAAAAATGTACTGGTGAGTGGGGCTGACCCAACTCATATAAACCAACACAATATTCATGTGAGTATATAATTTTATAAGTGATCTTTCAATTAATAACTAGGGTTGATTGACAGGTCATAATCGCTAACAGGATGACATATTTATGTTGTCATATTCAGCAATATCAATTAAAAACAAAAAAGACATATTCATATCACTTAAGAGTGATTTTTTAAACTTTTTTAACCAATAATCGACGTGTCCATTCCTGCAAACAAGAATTTAGATATAATAAATTAATCAACATAAAATCGCCCCTACATCAGATTTGTTTAAGCCTGCATAAAAGTTATCATTAATATGCAACATAACTACATGACGGTCATTGGTGCTCTCATTTTCGCACAAGGACTTTTACATGGTATTGCGACATGCCCTTTCAAAGCATGTAACTGGTTTTAATGAAGGTCCCACAATATCTTGTGCCTATTAGCATGTTCGAATAGTTCCTCCTAGGCCGATACAGTCCGGTATACCGGATCCGTTCGAGAAAATAACACCAACCATTGTGCACAAATTGTCCATGACCATGTAAATGCGTGTACAACATAACTATTAAGCATAATTTGCATGGTAATAAATAACTGAAAGTAAATGTAAACAAATATCTCTACTTGTACATTACATTCATCGAGTCAATGCTCGTATTCTTACTTTCCATTCCGAATTAAACACTTGGCGACCTATTGGTCCCAACATGTCCAATCATTCCTTGGTGATTCATTAGTCCTAAATATTTCCAACTTATCGCTTGGTGGCTCCTAGGTTCCAACATTTTCAACTTATCACTTTGTGACCCATAGGTCCCAACATTTCCATATTCTTTAGTATCGAATCATTTCCATATCATTTTCCATGTTAAACTTACACTATAAAATTTTTGTAGTAAAGTACACGAACAGTTCACATTTTTTTTGTCTCATTCATTAATTATAGCATCATACATATGATATCTTTTATCATATGTCATCGTTTACTTTTACTGAGACATTATCAATAAAAGGACATTGCAAAGAAAGCAAGAGAATTATTTTATTTGGGCGTAAAGGAATAAGAAAGGAGAACCAACACCACTTACCATGATAAATTGTCTTTCTGCTCCGATCACGCAGATACGAACGATTCCTTAAATAGATGATTTGATGTGATATACGATCTTCTTAATTGGTATAACCATATAAGTGGGCCTTGCTCTATAAACCATTAAATATGGCCATGTTAAACAAGTATACATCATTACTCAAATCTTTCGATTTTCAGTACAACTTACATCCCATCAGTCCAATGCAAGAAGCCAACTAAATGCCTTCGTTCAGAGCGGGACATAACACAAACCACCAGAGGACCCATACTACACTGGTAGGGGGTATGTTTATACCATTTCATATTTAATGTTCTATAAAATTCATAATTGAATGGTGGCTTTTTTGGTAAGCGAATGTCGTTTTAAGTTTTAATCAAGAGATCTCAAGTACAATCCTCTTTTTCAACATATTTTTTAGTTATACTCTGGTCCTCCTCCCCTCCCCCACCCAAAAAATAATTTCGGTCCACCCCTACAAACCACCTAAGGCAATTTTTTTTTCTAATTTTGTCTTCAATTGGTGCCACTTCTAACTTCCTACAAATACACATCATCACTCATCAATGTTAGCATTTTCATTTCTGCTACACTAATTTTTTGAACATGTTTCTTAATTGTCCAACACTTTGATACATAAAGCATGGCGGGGCTTATAGTTGTCTTACATGATTTTTCTTTAAATTTCAAATGTATCTTTCTATTACAAAGTGCTCCAGTAGCACTCCTCTATTTCAACCAACATTTTTAAATTGTTCATGACATACTTTTCAATATTTTTTTCATGATGAATGATTAGCCACATTATCTTTTATTTATATGTATTTTTGCCGCCCACCCTCAAATTTTTTTGGGTCCGTCCCTGTAAACTACCTAAGAAGATATTATCTTATTTGTCCTCAATTGGTGTCATATCTAACTTTCTACAAATTCACTCATTTCCAGTCATATCTTTTAATGTATCACCACTTATCAATCCTAGCATCCTCATTTCTACTATAGTAATTTTTTGGACATGTTATTTCTTAATTGTCCAAGACTTTGATCCAAAAAGCACGACGGGTCTTATAGCCTTCTATAGAATTTTCTTCTAAATTTCACAGGTATCTTTGGTAACAAAAAACTCAAGAAGCACTTCCATTTAAACTATCATCTTTTATTTCTATGCATGGCATACTTTTCAATCTCTCTTACCATGATGAATGATTGATCCTAAATATAAAACAATGAGCCCTAGGTATCTCATGCACATCTATATCTACCCCCTTATCATTTCTATTTGTCTTTAGGATGTAGATACACCTCATATGTTATTTTTTGTCCTACTAATTTAGAATCCTTAGATTCTAAAGTTTTTTTCCACACTTCTATTTTAACTTACCCTTTTCTACTTTATTGACCAACAAAATATCATCAACAAACATCATACACCATGGAACCTCCTCCTGGATATGCCTATTAGAACGGACTTAATGTTGATTCTTGATGCAAGCCAATATTAATAGGAAATGATTTACTCCTCCAATAGTTCACATTGTCATTGTAACTCCATTACATATCCTTAATAGTCTCAATATAGCTATTATGAACTTATTTCTTCTCCAAAGCCACTGTTGTATCTTCAGTTTAACTCTATATTAAGCATCCTAAGTAAATAAAGATCATATGTAAATTTTCCTTGTCACGTCCAGCTCCCAGAGTACTGGGTAAATACAGGGACGGACATGGCAGGCTATCCCGTACAAGGTATAAAATACCGTACGACGATCACGACTGTCATTAGACAAGGAGGTGCATACTACAATCAAGTCTCCTATGGTCTCACAGAGCATCTATGTCTCAATCAGTCAACCAAGAAGCAGCAAGTAGTGAGCATATAAGATAAAGCAGTAATGCGTCCCCGACGTTCTATCAAAATGATCAAAAACTAGCTATACAAAATAATAAGTTAGTTCAATGCCAAGAGTACATCATCATATGTCAGCTGCGACTTTGAATATATACAATCATGTAAAAATGAAACTAATGTCCAGAATATCCGGCTAACAGGTGCTGGTGGCTAAACGCCTAAAAGAGTAAATGATAAGTTAGAGTGGTGGAGATGAAACTCACTCATGTCCCTCGGCCGACATCCTCCTGGTGCACGCATGGGTCAGGTACAACGTTGGATCCTCGAGCTCTGCTACTGGACCTGGCTAGACAAAACCAGCGGGGTCAGACCCCGATAGCAAGTACCACAAGTAGCAGAAGTGAATGAACCAAAAATTCAAATAAATACATAATTAAGACTTGTGCCATAAACCATGGGTGTATACCACATCATCGAGGCAATACAGTATCCTTACACCAAACAGGGACAAGAGGTATCGTATCACGTCGAGATAAAGCATATCCCCCGACCCTGGTCAGGTTATAAACATCTGCGTCGTAGCTTCGGTTCATAGCCTATCGTAGCATAGTAGCCCAACCCCACAACCAAACAAGGACAAGGGTTGGACTACCGCATCACGATAGTCCATGTCCCAAGGCCACTACCAGATGATACAATGCACAATCAATATAATAGGTCTAACAGATAGTATAATACACAACACATACACTAGGTTCAAGTAAGTCCGCCAATCTGTCCTACGGCTTGCTATGTGAAGTCTGGGTTACCCCAGAGGTATAATGCATATAAATAAGGATTCTCAGATCGTGCTATGTCCGAGCAGGACTAGCCAACCAGAAATAGCGTATCATATATAAAGTATGCACCGGTCCCTTGTAAGGCCACCGTGCTAAACGCATAGGAAATAACGCATCGTATATAGTAGTCAAATAGTGCCCTCCACTATTGCGTATGATATACAGTATCCGTGGTGGCCAGTCCGACACTGCATGATGAATGTTTGGAGGTGGCCGACATACACAATCTCGGGGTCATGTTCTCTCCCTATGCTCTATCAGTTTTAGTTACCTAATTAACCCTACAGTAATTGGAATCTCGTGCCGTAGTCACACGATCATCCTCCTAGATGTCGTACCTCATTACGAGTACGCTAAATATGAATCTACATTGGTTCCTGCGGTCCCAATCTAGATTTATTCCGAGCGTAATGCAACAATCATTCAAACATCCTAACTATGTTACACTGACTGGCTACCGGGATGTCCGTACATAATTCTCAGTATATTATACTAGCAATCATGTGTGTATATATATATATATATATATATATATATGACATAGCACCGCATTGCGTATGTAGCACCTCAGTGCACAAACACGATAGCACACATGGTGCATAATCAAGAAGTACCAACACGCATATAAGTAGTCAAATCAGGTTATATGGTAATTCAGTTAGTCCAGTAATTTAGGTGGTTGGGACAACATAAGTTCTAAATTTAAATATCGCATACAAAATCACAAGGTTAAGTTAAGGAATCAAAACAATCAAGAAAATAGCAAAAAATAGACAAAAAATAAAACATGTAATGCTTCGCATGAAATAGTTTTGGTACGTTCTAGACAGTTTTGACACCTTAGCAAACTAAGAATAACTTTTTCATCCGCACTCAAAATGAGGTATTTCAAAGATATTCGGAAAGCCAACACAGAGATCTACAATTTTCATGTTTTGAGTTTTCCTAGATTTTAAATGTATTAGGGTCAAAATCAGGCTTGAAGTTGTTGTCGCATGGACTCTCTCGCCGCATGGATGACTCTTTTCATATGGACTCTCGCCGCGTGGACTGTTCATCGTCCCCAACACAACTGGTTCGAGAACAAGAAAAAAATTCCAGAATTGTTTTGGCCATAAAATCTTTAATTTAAGTCGAAATCCAACATTTCAAAAGTCAAAATCGTATGAAATTGAATTCTCTATAACATGGTAGAATTAGTTTTCACAAATTTTGAAAATAAATAGATCAATTCCTTGAAAAATCTAGAAGCACCATTTTTAAAACTTAGATCTACTCAAAATCATCCATCAAAATAAAAAATACTAAATACTAAAGATGAAGAGAATACAAAGATCAACATTTTTGATCAAAAAATATTTTCAATTTACTAATAATAAAAATAATTTCGAAAATCATGGCTTCTCCACTTTGAGCAAGATGTACTTGCCTTGGTTTGCTATCTTGCCTAGCCTTTACTCTTTCTCAAGGAGTAAAGAAAATACTTCCTAGTTTCTAGTTCCTAGAGTTTGAAGGCTTAAGGGAGAAGAAGAAGAAGGGGAGAAAATGAAGAAAGAAAGAAAGAAAAATGAGCGAGGAGAGAGAAAAGAGAAAAATGAAGGGGTTTTATATGGAGTGGTCCAAAGGTGAACCGGGTTAAGAATCCATTCTACGCACTGGTCCTAACACGAGTCTATGACAAGGCTAGTGGTTTTCTACTGGTCCAGGGTAGTCTCTCAAAACAAAACAAAAATTCAATCACGAAAATACAACAAATATGATACACAACAAAATATAGAATACAATATAAATACATTTTTCAGGATTTTTTTTTTAAATATCGAAAATTCAAAAATACGAAATCTAGGAACAGACTTGACACCTCTCTCTTTATAAATATTCCATCATTATCAATTTTCCTCGAAGTCTCACCTACCCACTTCAGTTATTTGTAGCATATTAATCTTCTTCCTAATCATTATATCCACTAACTCCATTTCCTTTTCCCTGAGTGCTATGCTTCCAAGCAGCTAATCTAATCCTACTTTCATGCACTAACTACTTACCTAGTTGCTTCCTATCCTCATCTCACCGGTAAGTGATGCCTAACAATTCACACTTCTCATCCCACTCTGGTGGGAACGATGCAACACATCACTAAGGAACACCCATAACATTGTCATATAATCCTTATATATATATATATATATATATATATATATATATATATATATATATGGGTAAAAGGGATATGAGCCATAGGCTTATATTTTTACATGAGCCATGCACATGTGGACCAATATGAATGGACTCCTACATCCTATGTACACCTATGTGCACTAGTATACTTCATTCTTATTGGTCCACATGTGCATTGGCTCATGTAAGAATATGAGCCAATGGCTCATATTTCGTTTACCCTATATATATCGGGTAAACGGAATATATATATATATATATATATATATATATATATAACCCTCATATAGTGGGTCATGTCGTTGTAAAGACGATTAGTACTCTAGTAAGCCTTCTTTCTTTTTGGAGGCATAGGAAGCATGCTTTATCTTTTGTGATATTGACTTATTATTTTAGGCGGGAGGGGGACGAGGAAATAGGGAAATATAATGTACTTAGTACGTACAAAGTTTGGACACAAGATACCATATTAGCTTGAACTAAAAAAGATTACATTCATTTTAATCTACATGAGTTAGCTGACCTAAACCCGGGGTAAACACTTTGTTTCTGCTGTTTTAATTCTATATACTCATGAATTTTCTGATTGTGTGCATTTACTATTATCCATCTTACCGTTGAAGGGCTGCTTTTTTGATTTACTATGCCTCATGTTTCATACAAGTTGGCAGTATTTGTATAGGAATAGGTATCAGACCATTCCTATCAGTATCGATATCGGTGGTGTTGGCAGTATCGGCTGTTTCGGATCAGAGTATCGATTTTTTTGTATGGTAAAGCAAATAATTATTAATATTTTAGAAAATATATTTTATACATTTAGGCATAATTTTAAGTATTTCTAGTGTTGTTTCGTAGTAATTTTGAAATTGAATGAAATAGTAGTCACCCTTATCGATTGGTTTACATGCGATAAGTTTTCTTCGTGTGCATGTTTTTACAACCTTAGTGGACTTTTACACCCTTGTTGATCGGTCTTTTTCGCTCAATTTTCTTTATCTAATTGACCGGAAAAGTGACTCCCAATGTCGGTATCGGTCAGTATCGGATATCGATGGGTATCGGATCGGGACATGCCAAACCGTATCGGTATTGGTCGGATCGGTTTCGGCCGATGCTGCAAACTATGGTTTCATAACATCTCCCCTGACATCTATTTTGCAGCTCTAACCTGACATGCAATAGATGCAATAAACTGGTTTATGTAGTTATAATCAATGCTTTTACAGTTTCATTTTGCAACAAGAAATCTTGGTATATCTGGTTTAGAGAAGAGAGTTCTTTAGAGAGACTTCCCAGTTTCAATTAACTTAATTCGCTTTATGAGCCTGTTAACTGTTAATTCCAGATAGAATATCTGTCTTTCGTTATTTATCTGTAAACTTACAGAAGCAGCTTCTTTCCGTGATATATGGTTGCTCAAAATTTTGAACACACACATTCACATGCACAAAAAGCCCTGCGTTATCCTGAGCCTCTTGGCACTGGAATGCCCTGCCTATATGTAAACTTAAGATTTATGCATCAAGTTGTTTGGCATCATTTTATATGTGCTTTTTGTCTTTTCCTTTTTCTTAATTATGCTTTGCTTGATGATGGATAATTAATGCTTACTAGGACCAATAATAGCTTTTATGAAGCTTATATTTTCAGGTAAGATACAAAGTTATTTTGGTTATTTATTTTAGTAATGTCTTGACCTAATAACGAATGGGTTTATTTTCAGAATTGGAAGCTTTGTTTTCGGTTTAGATCTTTATATCATAACCTGATTATTTTAGAAGGCCACTCATTTATCTTGTAATTGAGTCTTTCAGACCTAGTTATCACTCTTGTAAGAAGCAAAAAGGGTCTTGGTCTATAATATGGAATATGCAAGCTATTAGGTATCAGCATCATTGTTATCAATTTCTGAACTTGCAAATATTTTTTGGTTGGATAATCAGAAGGTTCAATTTGTATACTACATAAGACTAAATTTAAGTCTTATGATTTGTTATGAACCTGTAGGCTAATATGATAATTGTGTACTGATGCATCGTATATTTTATGACAATGACTAACCTCTATTCCCTTCCCTCCCCCCCCCCCCCCCCCCCCCCCCCCCCCCTCTCTCTCATTTGTTAGCTTGCATTTCCAAATGCTGTATACTTGGTTGATGCTGTGCAAGGTGGGGAAGCACTTGTGCAAGCCTGTAAGCCAGCACTTGAGTCTAGTCATGTCATAAAGGTTATACATGATTGCAAAAGGGATAGTGAGGTCTCTGGCTGATTTCTAAACCCCTTGTCATGCACGATATCTAAAACAAAGGAATGACCATTTATCTTTTCATTTTATTATATGTATGCAGGCTTTATTTTTTCAATTTGGAATCAAACTACACAATGTTTTTGATACTCAGGTAAGCCTCCTTTGATTATGTTCCTTGATGAAATGTTAGTCTCTATCAATCAAAACTGAAAATTGATAGTGTGTTTCCTCGTCTCCACATTCAAACTTGAGTCCTAGTCTCTATCGGTGCATGTAGGACTAAATTTTAAGAGAGAGAGAGTTTTAACCAATTGGAAACTACCAGCTCTTTGAATATTTAGTCCTACATGGACCAATGGCAACAGAGTTGCATTGGAGTTGCTGCAATCTGGGAAGATGCATGGTATCAGTTCATGTCCCTGACGTTGAAATTTATATATGGTATCATAGCATTTTTTACAAAAAAATATACCTGCATGAAGCCACCTCACAAACCAAAAATTTGGACTTTTCTACCTGTGAAGTTGAATAATATATAATAAATATATCATCTTCATCCCTCATCAAAACTCTAATTTTGGTGTAGTGGTAGGGACTTCGACATACATATTGCTTGAAATTCAATCAATAGATGGGTTTACTGTTCTATGTTAAAATTCTAGCTCAATTACCATTGCTGAGACTTCTTTGCTTGAAAATATGCTCTACTGATATGTCTGATTAAGCAGTGCCTCTTCATATTGCTAAAGGTTAAATGGAAATGCTTGTGGAGAGGATGATGTATTGTAGCTCATGCAGATTGCTTATTGTCTGATAGAGGAGCAGGAAGGGAAAAAGCGAGCACCCGATGATTACATATCTTTTGTTAGTCTTCTTGCTGATCCTCGCTATTATGGTACTTTCTCAGTACCATACTGCATACTATATTGAATTCGCCTGTTAAATAAACTTTTATCTGTTATTGATGAATGAAGAAGCTATTATCACTGGATTTATTGCTCTGTCTTGTTTTTCTTGCATGTACTTATTACTCTTATTTGTCTATATCTGTCTTGTTTTTTTACATGGTGACAATTAAAAACATGCTTTTATATCTGAATCACATTTGCTCTACTTATATCTATAACAGTGTGTGGATATGAATTTCCCCCTCTTGCAGAACTTGTGTACGTTAGATATCCTCTAATGACTAGTATATTATTTTTTTGGAGGTTTAAATAGTTTTATGCATGCAGTGTCAAATCCATAATGAATCTCCTTACCAAAATCAATTGCCAACTTCTTCATGTTTATCTGAACATTTTCACTTATCTTCACTCATTCACTGTATAGCACACAGTTCTACATTTTATTGATGGTGGCAAATACTTGAAATATTACATTGCTATAATTTTGTTGATAAGTCACTAGTTTTCTAGATGTTGCTGACATGTCTGTTGGCATATCTATTTTGATTAGCAAACGCCACAGATCAGCAAACAAAATTGTTTGTATCGTTTTGGTTAAAAGCGGTCTACTTATCAACCCAAATACGAGATATGTCCAGCGACTTTTTTACATTAATCTGTTTTTATATGTTAACAAGGGTAAGTTTTTTAAAAACTCAAATAAACACCCCAAGGCTTTCTCCATGTATCTTATTATTGATCTTGAGCCCTAACTACTCATCTCACTGCTTCTCTTTGACTCCAAATCCTAGCCCCAAAATCCTCCCTCAACATGATTCTGCAATCTGGTTCTATTGTAAAGTGAGTCAGAAATTATTATTATTATTATGAATTTTAAATAAATCACAATGTCATGTCATCTCAAATATAGTGTGTGAAATTTCATTGTTAATGAAATTATCGATGGCCTCTTAAGGTTCTTATTTCAGAGCTGATACTTTGCAAACTCTATTGATGTCTGACTTGTTTCTTTCTTTCACCATAATATCTTTTGGGCTTATTTTCTGGTGCAGGTGCATCATATCCTGAAAAGGAAGAAGTACGTGTTCTTTTAAGGCAGGTTAGTTCAAATTTCTTGTTGTGTGAACAAACTGATATGCCAGATGTGAAGGTAGAGCTACTTGTCACAGAATGTGTTTTTTCCTACACTTTGACCCGTGCGGCACATGAGCTTCCTCCTCGAAGACCCATGCAAGTCTTCCCTAAACGAACTTAATTAGATTGCTAAGGGGGAGAGAGAGAGAGAGAGAGAGAGAGAGAGAGAGAGAGAGAGAGAGAGAGTGTAAGCTTGAATGACATCACTATATTGAAGAATGCTTACCAGATTCGGTGGTGATGAGCAAATAAGCCTCCTACTTATTTATAGCCTCCTAAGGGCTTACAAGAAAGTTCCAAAATATTAGAAGAAACTTATAATCTTAGATATTTACAAGAAAAATTCTAGAACTTCTAGAAAGCTAAAGATAATTCAAGAAGACTCCCACCTTCTGGAGAATTTCGGAAGCTTCCAGCTAAACTCTTGTAAAATGAGGGTTATGCAAATCCGTCTCGGTGAGACAAAAAATATCGCGCGTGGCATTATTTCCCATCAGTTGTGTTGACGTCCTCGTAACACATCCATTGAGAAATTATTGGCTATTGTCATTGAATTGATGTAACGTGTCAATACGCTCCCAGCGAGACTCGCCGTGCAACATTTCCTTCCACTTAATAAGATACTCCACATACGGGAAAATGCCTCGTCGATGAATGGTCCTTAAGTCAAGCACAACTTTCACTTCTTTGTCGAATAACGTTGTCATGGTCGCCGTTGGTTGCTTCGAAACCCTTCGCTAAGGATCCTCTAAGTTTGCATGATAATGCCTGAGGCAACTCGCATGAAAGACGGAATGAATCTTCAGCTTCGCGGAAAGTTTGAGTTTGTAGGCAACTTTGCCCACCTTCTCAGGAAAAAAGAGAATGACTTCACACACTTTTACTTCTCTTCACTATTTATAGGTGAATGGAGAGATTATAATGATCAAATTTACAGAATTGCCACTATTCAGAGTTCTTTTGAAACACACTGGTACTTGATTGTATGTGAGCTCAAATGAATTCTTAGCTCTGAGATTTCCACCCTGATCTATGATGGTCTTCCTGAGCTTGATGACATCTGCCAAGCCTCTGATACTTCCCCAAGTTGCCATGCTCTGCTACTCGACTATAGTGTCACTGCCAAGCCAACTGCTGCCAAGCTAAACTCTTAACTGAGCTGGAAAGGAACGTATCATGAGTAGTGTATATCATGCTGCAAGTTTTTAGTTGTAAAACTTCAACACTATCCTAATATTAAGTCCTATTTGTTCAAGCTTGCATGTTATGTGTTAGGTCAAACTTCAGTTGACTTGGAACCACATGGGACACATGGGTGTGAATTCTCTTAACATGTTTAACATGACACTTATCTCTTCTTTTAGATTTCTGGAAGTTCTATTTTTCTAATGTACATTCTCGTTGGTATTGGTGTAGTTGGGGCCCTACCTTCATGATATTGGTACTTTACTTGAGAAAATGTTTTTGGATGCCATATATGTGCCTTCTGATGTGTCATACTCTTTTCTTCAGGACCCTAACTTTTGGACATACAGACCTATGTCTGATATGATGATTCGTGCGGCTTCCGATGATGTCCGATTTCTTCTCCAAGTTTACTCTAAAATGATGGAGAAGTTGAATGAAAAATCCTTATGGCATCTTGCATTTCGTGGAACACTCTACTGCAGATGTTTTTGTGTCAGCAATAATGACTATGCAGATTGGCCATCACTTCCGCCTCTCCCAGGTTATCTTATTGAAAATAAAGATGTCAGTTAAATTTTTAACTGAAATTCAAGACTATGGATGTCACGTGTCAATCTCATTATTGTCACACTTATAGGTTACTCATACTGAATTTGCAAGAAGAATTGAAATTGCTCAGGTGATTAATAATGACGGATTTCAGTTTTGGTTAAATAATCAAATGGTTAACTTCTCCACATTATTATTTGTGTGACCTCGTAGTGTCTTCCTATGTAGACAGTATGTTTATTGCAACTGGAGAATGTATCGCCCACACACTTGGCCTCAATGGGTCAAGATGTCTGCTTTTTAGAGTGTATTTATGTTCATGTGTAGGCAATCTATGTCTTCGTGCATGTCACAAGGAATGAAGAACACCACGACCTACTTTCCTCCCTCTTTGTTCTCATGACTATAGTACAGATATAGGAGTAAGCCAACCTTTCTGCTGCTGTTACTTTGGGTCTGTTTAACCTTCTAGCCCAATTCTTATATTCCCTTCTTATCTCATGACTACAATGTTTGAAATAGAAAAGAGGAAAACCTTTTTGCTGCTAATGATGCATAATTATATTTGCACTTCCACTTCTGTCCTTGGAAACATCAAAAGCAAAACAATGGATTTGGTTTTCCAAACTTTGTCTTATGGACCACCTAGGGATCAACTTTTTGTTGTCCAACCTTTCTTCTCACCACTTTACCTCTTGCAGTTGACCCCTCCCTCCCTTCTCACCACTTCAATCTTTCTCTCTTTTTGCTTGGTGATATGGATGTCGAAGAGGGAAGGTTTAGTTGATGGGTTCTGATAGAACTTGGATTAGTAGGCTTAGGTAAGAGAATTGAGATAGAAGGTGGAGTTCTGTCCATAACAAAGGAATACCTCCTCGTGGAAAGGATATGGTATACCGGATTGTGTACTGTAGGCCAGGCAGTATTGTGGGTCAAGGGAATAAAGTAGTAGTTGTGCTGTTTTGGACTATGGGGGACTAGGATTGGAGGTAGCTAGCAGGGGCTACAAGTGAGATGAAATGTTAGGGTTGGGTAGGTTAATACTTTGGGAGGTAGAAGGGGCTGCATTGCATGGTGATATGCTAATATCAACTTGTTACCCTCCTTTCCTTACTTCGAGGGCCAGAAATCCTGATAATTCAACCCTAGAAAGAGGTGCAAGAGAGCTGAAAAAAGTATAGTGGAGAGGATTAGAGATAATGGATCAACAATGCCTCTGTTAGTACTCAGTCTACATTCTGACTTAATCTGAGATTATTGTGCTCATGCTCAACCCATCTAGAGTATTTCACACCACAACTATGTTGTTTTTTCCAAGGACTTCATATAATCTATCAATTTGTAAAGTTCTCGACTCCAATGCCCCCACCCCTACCACACACACACACACACACACACACACACACACACACACCAGCTGATATTTGATAAAATGACATTGTTACTTTGTTATCAGCTTTTAGTTGGTGGAATATAGAGTTTGAGCTCATTGTGTTTTCTCGTGTACCTAAAACTTCTAAGACCCTGTGCCGTCAATAAGATAATTGTCTTTCTTATCGTTTGGATGATGGGATAAAAGTTTTATAAATATAGAGGAGTTATTTGTTTTTATTTTAGATTTTAGAGTGATCCCAGGTTTTGGGCTCTATGCGGAAATATGATGCTATTGCTGTAAATACAGGATATACTCATCTCTGACTTTTTTTTTATTCTCTTTTTGCTGCTATACCTCGTCTTCCTTTCCGTTATATATTTAATTTTTCTTTTTGTATACTATTCATAAAGTGTGCTTCTGTAGCACCAGGATCATCCTTTGCATAATAATGACCATGTGGTAGGCTTTTCTAGGGATTTGTCAAGCATAAGCTTTTGGTATTAGATATAAAATCCTGATCGTTGATTTCTAACTTTGTAGATCACATGAATCATGAAGGGACAACAATATGCCTTGTGCACACTTGGCTAAAGAAATATACAGATAGGATACAATTTCAAAGGATAGGCTTTTTAGGGATCATCAACGTTTGGTTCACGTGAAGTGTGAAGGAAAACCATTCCTTTGTCCACAACTTGGGTCGAACATTCTACAGTTAGGATATGATTTCAAAGCCTCGAGAATTGTACAGTTAGGATTGTTGAAGTTCTAAGCTTTACCTCATCCTACAACTGTAGTTCGAGTTACTAATCTATATTCCAGTTTTCTGTAGCATGAGTTGTTCTATGCAACTCTGATTTATGTACTTCTAGGCCTCTCCTAGTCTAGCTGGGTCATATTATTAGGCCAGGGACAATCGACTTACTCTGTTGCATTACAGAAGAAGATTCAAAACTTGTAGCCATTTCCCCTTTTTAGTGTGTGAACACGACAACCAAGAAGTAAGTAAATTTACACAACTGTGTTGCCAAAAGAGACTGATTGAGCTCACTCCATGATGCAACTCTTAGTTGATGTTTCAAGTGGAACCAACTGTACACTGATCTTGCAACGTATTTTTCAACCCTATTCATTAGGCAAACCCGCTTTACAGAATGAACATGTCAAACAAATATGTCAAAAGGACAACTGTGCCAAGAGATCTTCTTGCAACAAATATGTCAAAGGTTAATTAGGTCTCAGATCTCGACTCGCCGACTTTTGTAGCAAATTAATTGAACCTTTTATCATCAAGTATAATCATATGCACTAACAAATCACATATACAAGTATTACATACATAATTTTTGATAGTTGATACTAAAATTATACCTCAAGACCAGTGTTCTAAATGGCGGCCGCCTCGACCGCCTAGGAGGCGGTAGGCGGTCTCTCTCCGCACCGCTTTTTGCAGGCAGTGGAGTAGGTGGCCAATGGAGCTTTTGGTGGCGTAAGCGGCGTAGGTGTGCTCCTAGGCGAAGCAATACTTAACAAGATGTTTTGGTCAAACGGTTTTGCAAGCATTATGGACATATGATTCACTTTTACAAGCCTAAAACTTAATATATTTTTGTTCTACAACATAGTTATGCATGGAATATCCTTAAAATATGTATATAATGCAAAAAACTGTGGTAAAATAGTAAAAAAATGTCCAAAATGTAGCAACTCAGCCAAGGTATCATTTTCAAATGTTCTACCATAAAAGGGTGAGCAAACCATGGCTTGGCAAGAAATTAGTCTAGCTATAAGCTAGACTAGAACATCAATTCAAATAAAGGGACATCAAGAATATACAGTCAATTTCTCTTGATTTATTACTAGTATGGGTATGATAATTAATAAACAAATAAGAATGGGAAGCTCAGAGTATCATATTGGATTAAAGATCCAATGACATTCTAAATAAGCTATGGAAAACCAATTTTTATCTCACAATTGGCAATAGCAGTACTTGAATAAGAAAACAAAAAAGGATAACCTAAAAGCAGAATCATACAGCATTGGTAACATATTATGTAGAAACGATATCAAAATGTGATAAATGTAGAAACAATAACACAATATGATCATCTAGATGAAGAACCAGAACATAGAAGAAATAAAATATTATGTTCATCTAGACGCGGTAACAGAATGTGATCATATATAAGCAAAAGTTCAAAACAGAATATGATTATCTAGTATAGTCAACTGGCGATAGGAACAAAGTCTGAGCAACTAATAACAGAAAAATAATACGATCTTCTAAGCATAAACATAAATTCCTTAGTAGAAATACAGTCTCCTCATTTCATAGAACCACACGAGGCCAAACAATATACTGTCATGAGCTCTAGCTCTCCACAAACTTTTCTCATTGAGTTAGTAAACTCACATCATTTTGTCCATTAGTCCAAATTATACTGTCATGAGCTCTCCACAAAGCTCCCAAAATTATTCGGATTGTGTGGGTGTTCCTATTGGCTCATACAATAATCTTATGTCTTATCAGATAAACTAGCCGCTGAAGGTTATGCTCCTGAGAAGGAGATACTATCTGTGTTAGATGTTCCCCCTGGGAAAATGGGACGAATAATTGGAAGGAGAGGAGTTGCAATAAAGTCGGTCAAGGAGTGTTGCAAGTAAGCTGTTTGTGTGTATGTGTAGACTTATTCTGGTTTGTTTAATATCTGAACTTGGAACTCTTTGTATGTGTGTTCTGTAATGCAGTGCAGAGATACTGCTTGGTGGGGACAAGGGTCCTCCTGACAAGGTAAGAATTTTCAGTGTATTATTTTTAATTGTAAGATATAAAATACAAGTAAAAAAAAAACATTTGTAAGACTGCTATCCCGTGTGTTGAAGATCCATAATGTTTTCCTTTACAAGAACACTCATACAATATTGTTTCATGGACCAATGCTCTGTTTCTTATAAACATTACAAAAGAAACGTTCACAGGTGGGAAGGTTGGGAAAAGGATAAGTGGAGGCGACCATGAACATCTCATGTTAAATCAGTTATTTTGAATCCTTGATATTTTACATACATTGTCAGAATCCCAATTGGGGAACCTGATGCCTTTTTATATCTGACATGATAATTTAGTGTTTATCACATGCATCAGTGCATGATGATTTGCAGTTACTTGGGAAGCAAGATCTATAAAATGGCAAACTGCGAGTAATTTATCTTTACCATGAATTCTTTGTTGAAGCTTATCAATCAGGCACAACTAATTGTGTTTTAAGTAGCACTAATTGCTTTTCTGTAATTGTTATATATATATATATATATATATATATGTGTGTGTGTGTGTGTGTGTGTGTGTGTGTGTGTGTGACGTCTGGCCTAGTGATTAGTGTGGAGGCATGCGACCCGGGTGGTCAGGTGTTCGAATCCCAGTGGTCAGTGCCCCCCACCCCACCACACACACACACACACACACACACACACACACACGCACAAAGCATCCCCCTTAGCATCTCCATGATCACAACCGTTGGATCATGTTTAAGTCATCTAATCTTAACCCTTGATTTGAACCATTCAAATCAACGGTTAAGATTAGATGACTTAAACAAGATCCGACGGTTGCTATTCCGGGGATGCTAGGGGTGATCCAGATCCCTCCACACACACACACACACAAACACACATATATATATAAGGAGAATGTTAAGGTAGATTACGGTATGGAAATGGCATTATTTCTTTTTACTTGAAGACCTAGGGCTGAATTAGTCCACAGGCATTTTCCTAATTCCTTGTGTCAAAGATATCCACATTAATACCATTTCTGATCGGATTTATCTAGGCTACATAAAATTTTCTTTTGCAAATTGTCTCTGCAAAATCATGGCCCGCACCACCTCTGTATATGATGGGTATGCAACCTAGGTGGTGAATCTTCATTCTTGTTTTTCCTGTTCTTTAAGGGTGTGTTTGGTTTGGGAAAGAAAAGGAAAATTAAAGTGTTTCATGTAGAAATAGGATCCCATTTACATATGATCAAGTTCCATTTTCCTTTCATTTCCCTCACTTTCTTAATAACCAAACATAGCCCAAGTATTTCAAGATATCTGTCATAGTGTCTTTGAAAGTTAGAGGATTTCTTTAATTTGTTGCAACTTTTTGAAAGTTGAAGTTTGCAGTATGATATAGGTTCTCCAAATGACGAATTTGTCGTCACTAATAATACACCTCTTCGATATCTAGCTTGGCTAGATTGTGTATTCTCATTTATTCTAGTGGGAATGTATGGAAATATGTGAGCACTTACGAAATTTGGGGATATAAAACAACAGCATATTATTGATTCGTGAGTTTATTCAAGGAAAAAACAGCTTTGGTCAGCTCCTTTCTGACACTAGAGATAGATGCAGCGATACACTTAGTGAGGTTGGTGTTGCAGATATTCTTTGACTATGCATTTTACGTCTTGGTACTCTATAGTTCTTTCCATAACCCGAGAACAGTTATCTAATGGTACTGACTTATTTAGGGACCGTAAAATTGAGCAGCTAAGAACTTGTTATGACAAATAAAGAACAAGCAGTTACATCTTCGTAAAGCACGTCTTTCGTTTTAGTTCTGTTGGAATGAACCATTTATTTCCTAGAATTATTAATCCATATGGTTTCTGCTAAATGATGATATTACATATTTGACTTTAAAAACATTTCCACTGTAACCATAAATGGTAATTAAGCAAAAAGGATTTCATATATTTATAACTAGTAACAGATCTACATAGTAGCTGTCAGAAATGGCAGTTATATGCCTTCACACACTGAAGATTTGTCCCTAATAAGTTGCTAAACAATAAAATGAAACACGTGTGAAAATAAACCTTCAAAGGCTTGGAGCTTTAAACAAATTGGAGGAGTAGGCATAGAAGTCCGTGATTTGTGTTACGTATAGCATGAACCCGGTTTCTATAATGTAGTTTTAAGTGATGCCTGAGCTCTCATTTATAATATGTAAATGGGCTTGACTAATTGTATTTAAGCCAGGAAGCCTGATTAAACTACAAATGCATTTTTTGCCTAAATTACAAATGAAGAGCAAAAACAAGCTGGCATTCCCAATGATATTCATATTTACTATTCATGAGAACATGATTGAAATGTGTACTTTTAGGTTTATTGTGATCTTTAGTTTGGTGATGCCAACTGTGCAATGTCATGTGACTTCTTGTAGGTTTTCATAATTGGACCAGTGAATGAGGTGCGGAAAGCAGAAGCAATTCTTAGGGGGAAGTTGATGGACATTTACTGACCATATCCATCCACTGCAAGATCTTAGCTGATATCTGTGACAGAGTACGAATGCAGCAATTGGAAGTCTCCTTGCATCTTTCAGTCATCCATCCTGTATACTGGTGGGACTATTACCATATATGTTTTTCCATTTTGTCCTTGAGTTGATGACTTGTTGAAAGTAAGCATAGTTCCTGTCACTTATATTGTGAGGGAACACATTACACATTCTGTAGGAGGGCTACAATTGGTAGTTACATATAGAACACTGTGCCTTTCATTGGTTAAATGATTCTGTTTTGATTCTTTGCTGAGGTATAAATGCCTTCTCCCAGGAAGTGGGTGTGTGCTTGGACCAGCATCCCCTCCCTCCCTATGATAGGATCCTCCATTATTAACTAGGCGTCCCTTTCTTGACCAATCCTTTTCCTCACTATCAAGGTGGGGGGCTCATACAAATGGGGGATTTGTTGAAGTTTCATGATTTTTATATCTGCTGAAGCTAAATTGATTTCTCACATGCTTATATAAAGGCTAATGTATGTTCTTTGAGACTGGTGTTTGCACAGTTGTGGTATATGCTGCTGCTTACAATACAAGCCAAACACAGTGCTTTTAAGGACTGTTGTTGTTTCCTCAATGAAGATTGGGTGGAGGGAGGTGGAGATGGTAACGTCCCAAGTGGGATTTGAGGGTCATGATTTTTATTTTTTTCATCTGCCTAAGGGAAATTGATTTCTTACGTGCTTATAAGGCTAATTTATGTTCTTAGAGACTGGATGGGTTTCCTCGATGCTTATACAGTTGTGGTATATGCTTTTCTTACAAGCCAAAAACAGTGCTTCCGGGACTTGGTTGTTTCCGTAGATGAAGATTGGATTGACTGATTTCAGAGTTGATAGGGGAGGGGAGAGAGTTGAGATGGTAACGTCCCAAAAGCCCCAGTGACATCCCAAGGGGATCCTGGAATCGATTCATGGGAATCTACGGCGGAGACTCTTAGGAGTCGTTTGGACGAAGGTTCTGTATTTCTAGGAATTTATTTTTAATTTTTTTTTTATGGGAAAGGAATTCAACATTCTTATACTCGTGTTTGGTAAGGTTAGGTTGAAAATATGGAAAATGAATCTTAATTTATTTAGTTTTTCATAAATATCCTATCATGTTTCTATTAACTAAATTTACATGTTTGTGATAGAAGTTAAAATTTTAAAAGTAAAATGAGGGTGTTATTGTCCAAACAAAATATTCAACCAATATTTCTAGGAATTACTTTTCCACAACAATAGAAATATGAACCCTCTCCAATTTTTTCCTAATTCTCATTCCTAGACATACCAAACAAAGATAAGGAATCTAAAATTCATTCTCAAGTCTCAAAAACTTGAACCATACGTCCCCTTGGGGGTGCACCTCGGACAGGCTAAACTCGAGCCTGATTGAGTCTGTTAATGGATTGGGTTAGGGTTGAAGTTATTCAGACTAGGATTAAAATTTTGAATGTATATATGCATCCCCAAGCATCTTTATGTTTACAATCGTTGGATTTTGTTTAAGTCATAGTCTTAACTGTTGATTTGAATCATTCAAATCAATGGTTAAGATTAGATGACTTAAACAAGATCTAACGCTTGATAACATGAGGATGCAAAAAATCGAAGATGTGGATCTTAAATATGCATATTAGAGTAGGACTAGTCTCATATGCTACTATCATGACCTCCATCTCATCTCCTCAAGTTCGAGATATTTTTTATCATGTGGTTGGGATTTAGATTGTGGTCCTTGTTTATTGAATCATATCTTTCGATTAATTTCTTATCCATGAGATCTTCTCTATCAATTAGTTAAAGCTTGGTTGGAATTAAGACTAGGTCGTATCTGTAAGACCCCTAATTTTATAAACCGTATTAATTATAGTAGTTATGAGCTAAATAGAGGAAATATATTTTATTTAATTTATTTGAGGTGTTTGTGCATTTAGGAGATTTATGGAGCCATTATAAATTTTTTCTAATTTATTCCATGTAGGAGACCCTTTGGACAGTTGCTAGCTTAATGGTATACACAAAGAAATTTCTATTGGATCTCAACCCGAAACCCAAACCCTCTATCCTAAACCCACTACCCGTGTAGCATACCCGGATCCGTTAGGAGAAGGAAAATATCAACAACAGTAGTAGCAAAAATTAACTTTGCTTTCCCTTCTCCACACGTGTGAAGAAAAATATCAGCAGCAACACCGCCGCCTCTTACCTCTATTATTACTAAACTCTCCTCAACCGAAACCCAAAACAAAGAAAGAAAGAAACAGCAGCAGCAATAGTTTTGTGGAACCACTAAATTACCCCCACCGCCTCTTATTCTCTATATATATTACAACTCTCCCCAAACCCTAAACCCCACTTCTTTCACTAAACATAACACCGTTTTGAACGCTTGCACTATACAGAATTCTTGCTCGGCAAGTATACCTTGCCATTGTACTATTATTTACATTCCATATGATGTTTGCATAGTTTATTTTTGCTTATTTAGTTCATTTATTTTAATTGCTATATAAACTCCGCGTCCAAGGAAACTTAGGTACAAAGACGGTATCATCGTATTCTGTTTTATTTATGTAATTGCATTGGACCTACTTTATGAGACCACCCTATTATTATGGAGCATCATTAGGTTCATTGGCCGTGACACAGATACTACACGAGTTGTGAGGCTCATATAGATCACGGACTGCGTGACAGGTCTGGCCACCTGTACGTATGAGCCATGCGTTAGGAATGACTGCTGATAGAAACTTGGTATGCTAGAAGACTTAGCAGTTATTAGAGGTCCATGGACATAGTCTATTGTAGTACGGTGGTCCAATCCTTGTCCTTGTTTGGTTGTAGGATTGGGCTAGGGTACTAAGGATAGGCTATGAATCAGATCGTGTCATGGATGTGACATGCTTAGAGCATGGGGTGGGGAGAACAACAAGTAAGGCATTTGGGCTCCTTTGCACTTTTTTTCTTGTCACCCGTGCGCTCCACCGGAGATACGCGGTCATGATGACCCTATATATTGCAGGCGGCCTCTGCCGTTCAAAAGACGACATGCTTGTAGGCCCCTGATTCTCCGAGAGAATCATGCCAATCCCACTATATGGCCAGATAGCCCATTTGGTGGAAAGTTGTTCTCAAACTGTATTCACTTAGACGGTTATGCGACCCATTGGATGTTTATTTTTCAGTACTTATTGGCATGTTATTATGTATCTTGTTACGTCCCTCTGAGGACCTGGTCCCTTTCCAGATATGGACGAGCAGGAGTATCCACAGGAGTACGGACCTGGACCTGACTCTACTTACCTGACTGAGGAGGTCTTACCCTCGGAGTATCTGTGATTTTATTATCGCTGTTTAGAGATCCATGTTACTACTTCAGTATAGTCGTTTGTAGTGGATTTGTTTCCACCCGACTATCAGACTAGATACTCATCTTGATATTCAGATATTATTCAGCTCTTTATTTCTACTTATTATTTGTGCTGTGGATGAGATATAGATTCTGTGTGACTTGTTGTGACAGTATATTACCACTGGTGGATTGGATATTCATAAACAGCGTACGTGTGTATATGGTTTCCATATATTGGAGTTCGTATACATACGGCTGGGTGTGTTACGTATTCCTAGTCCTACGTATTTTGGGACTGGGGCGTGACATATTTTTGGTGGTGGCCCATACAGGTCAGAATATATTGTCTCGGTTACGTAACTGTACCGAACAAGCCTGCGTATAGGAATAGAGTATAAGGATCTCATCCACACTTGACTAAAATCTCATTCTTCCTTTTCAACCATCCTATATTTGGATAAACATGTTTTACGCCAAGAAACCTTTATCCTGTGACCAGACCCTTTACTCTTGTTGGCGTAAAAGCCAAATGATTGTTGTTGGCGTAAAAGCCAAATGACTGTCTGGTTGGCGTAAAAAGCCAAACCATGAAGAAGATTGCCTCCTTTACGCTGCGATTATGACAACTGCTATCCACGTCCAATCTATGACACGTATCCCTTCATAAGATCATAGCATGCAAGCCACGTAGGTAACTACCCCAGCGTAAACTTGGTGATTCCTGAATAAGAGATAACCAGCGTAGAATAGCCTGATTAGACGTAAAATGTAAGGATGGTGATGGAAGCGTATTTGTCATAGTCTTAGTTTTCCCAGTCATGACCAATTAGACCAATCTCGTGCATTAAATGCAGAGATATGCTTCGAGCCCTGTGCAAGAAACAACTTTTTACGTGGCGTCTGATTTGTCTTATCTTGAGCGTAAAAACTCATTTATGTCAATATGGAATAGACAGCGTATTCAGAAGACTCTACTTTCTTCCTTTTGAATGCGTAAAAATGACTTGTATCAAATATGTCACTAAATGATAACCTGGATCTCTGTACAAAATCATCATTGTCACGCCCCGATTTCACCCAATCGATAATCGTCCCCCGGACGTGATGCCGTGCACGCGTAGGGCGCGCGTGCACAAGGCCTGGGCATAATGATGATCTTTAGAACATAAGCAACAGAGTACGCAAGTAAGATAACACACATTGAGGCATAGAAAAGTTTCCTTTTTATTGATAATGAACATCATGTTTACAGACTCTTGACCCAAAATGAGAAGGATGCCACACGGGCTTACAACTTGGATACAAAATGAGATAGCGGATCCATACATTACATCCCTTACTTAAATTCAAAACACCAAAACACCTTGGGTGCGAGTCAGCACCATCGCCTTGTGGCTTCCAAAAGTAAGAACGAGCTCCTTGCTTCTTATGTACTGAAGCTACCAAAAGTCACGACACGAATGCGTCTCGATTCAGGAAGAGGTTGGAGAAAACTTCAGCTCCTCGCCGCGTCGCCTTGGCTCGGGGAACCTGCTGCAACGAGGGTCAGTACTTCGAAAAGTACCGGTGAGGGCGAGCTAACCCAACTTAACCAAAATCTACAACGAGTTCATATGAGCATGCAACATTTATTTTCATGTGATTTATCTATCTTGCCTTAGTTCAATTCTTCATATAAGATAGAGTAAAATAACATAACCAAATGTGCCACCGCTCGGTGACTTTACCTGTACCGTCTGAGCCACCTGTACAAAACTTACCATGACCTTCCCTGCCACGAAGACATAGTTAGTCTGCACAGTTAAATATACATAGCAATCACTTGGTTGGACTTGGGATGGGTCGGCTGCCATTCCGCCTCGGGTAGCTAGCCCTTAGCGGACGCACGGACCCATCCAAATGCTAGGACTACACTAGCAAATTGTTCTACCCGGGGCGAAGCGGTCCCAGTGCCCCGGCGACCGTTCGTAGAACGATATCCCTTGTATACAAGTTGTCCAAGACCATGCCACCACAACCAACTAAGTTATCACATGAAGCACATATTCAAGCAAATACAAGCAAGTAAACATAGTGTATTTTCCATAGTCTATGCTACTTTGTGTAAGGATCACATTTTCCTTCCCATTTTGCACCATACCATGAACAGTTATAGATAAATGAATCTAACTACAACTTAACACAGAAATAGTTAAGATATATGACGGGCATGCACGTTCCAGTGTGATCGTTCGGAATAATTCCATATGACAAGCATTATTAGTGTTTCAAGCCTACTTCTTTTCTATTTTGACTCAGTCATATGTGTTTTAGTATCGTTTGATCGGGATGAACAATGAGTCAATTTATTTAGAATGCAGACTTGGAAGAAGGGAGCTAATCGAAATAAAGCCACTCACAAGTTAGTGAAGTAGGAGAGAAAAGGAAGAGCTTTAAGACTCCGCACGAGCATCGTCTACCCGATCACCTGCACGCACCAACAGACGATCAATATCCCCTACTTCGGTCTCCAAGGTTTGATACGAAATGCGAAATTCTAAGAACGAAAGCAATGAAATCCATTGAAACCGTTCAAGAAAATACAAGTCATAAAACCAACAAGAAAGCAACCAAGCGGCACGAAAACGGACAAGAAACCAACGCAACGGAAAGGCCCCTCTCGACTCTGCCGCTGAGTCCATCCTTGAGGCACGATCCGTTGAATATGAGACCTGATTCCGAATAAACCAATCCATAACGAGGAAATGATCTTTATTCAATCTGTCCCGCACGGACGGTCGTAAGTATTTCTTGGCCGCGCTCCCCGAATAGGGGGAACGGGACATTACATCATAACCATCCAAAAGAAAGTTATGTCCCGAAACTTAGGAATAGAACCTACCCCTAAGGAATAATGAGGGAAACCTTTCCCTCATATCAGATTCGATTTCCCACGTCGATTCTTCGACCGCGTGGTTCCGCCACAGAACGCGCACTAACGATATTGCCCGATTCCGTAACTGCTTTTCCTTACGTTCCAATATCTGTACGGGTTCTTCGGCGTACGACAAGTCTGCCTGCAGATCTAACTGACCCAAGTCTACCACATGGTTCGGGTCGTGCACATATTTTCTTAGCTGAGACACATGAAAAATATTGTGCACATCTGATAGGGCTGGCGGCAATGCAATTTGATAAGCAACTGAAGTGACTCGTTTGAGAATTTCGAACGGGCCAACAAATCTCGGACTTAACTTTCCTTTTATCCCGAATCTCGTAACACCACGTATGGGCGAGAATTTTAGGAACACATGGTCCCCCTCTAGGAATTCAAGAGGGCGGCGACGAACATCGGCATAGCTCTTTTGCCGACTTTTTGCTACTTTTAACCGTTCTCGAATCAGCCGAACCTTCTGCACTGTTTGTTCAACCAGTTCCGGCCCAAGGATTTGCCTCTCCCCAACTTCATCCCAGCAGATCGGTGACCTACACTTCCGCCCATACAACGCCTCATACGGAGCCATCTGGATGCTAGACTGATAACTATTGTTGTAAGCAAATTCGGCTAGCGGCAGGTTGACGTCCCAACTTGACTTGGAATCGATTACGCAGAGGCGCAGCATATCTTCTAGTACCTGATTCACCCGTTCTGTCTGGCCATCGGTTTGAGGATGGTAGGCTGAGCTGAATTTCAACTTGGTCCCCATCGACGACTGATGGCTTTCCCAGAAACGTGAGACGAATCGTCCGTCCCGATCTGATACTATGAAAACTGGCACTCCGTGCAGCCGGACTATCTCGTCAAGGTAGGTCTGAGCGAGACGATCGGCGACCCAAGTACTTTTAATGGCAATAAAGTGTGCAAACTTGGTTAACCGGTCGACGATAACCCAGATTGCGTCGTTCCCCCGTTGCGTCCTTGGCAGACCAACAATAAAGTCCATGCTGATGTGCTCCCACTTCCATTCCGGGATAGCAAGATTTTATATTTCTCCGCCTCTGATGCTCTGCTTTCACCCTCTGACAGGTTATGCATTGCGACACAAAGAGTGCTACTTATTTCTTCATGTCGTGCCACCAGAAGACAGTACGAAGGTTCTTATACATTTTTGTGCTCCCGGGATGGATCGCATAGGCTGCATAATGTGCTTCCGTGAGGATTTTCTTTCTGAGTTCTGAATCATTGGGGACGCATAGCCTTCCCTTCACTCGCAACACCCCATTCTCATCTACTGCAAAGTCTTTCGCCTTCCCCGCTCGAACCTGCTCTCGAATTTTTCGGAGGAATGGGTCGTCTCTTTGAGTAGATGTGACTCTCTCTATCAGATTGGGTACGAATCGCATCTGAGCAACCCGCGCGCCACGATAACGAATCCTGAGTTCGATGCCCATTTCTTCTAACTCCCTCAGTAACCTGCGATCGACGGACAGAGATCCCGCAAAGACCCGACTCAACGCATCCGCTACCACATTTCCCTTGCCAGGCGTGTAGTCTATCGTCAAGTCGTAATCCTTTATCAATTCTAGCCAGCGCCGCTGTCGTAAGTTCAGATCTGTTTGGGTGAATAAGTACTTTAAACTTTTGTGATCGATATAGATTCGGCAAGGCACTCCATAAAGGTAGTGCCGCCACAATTTCAACCCGAACACAATTGTTGCCAGTTCCAGGTCGTGTGTAGGATAATTCTTTTCATTCTTTCTCAGCTGCCTGGATGCATAGGCTATCACTCTGTCTCGCTGCATAAGTACACAACCTAAGCCCTGCCCTGAAGCGTTACTGAAGATTTGGAATCCCGAAGTCTCGTCCGGTAGCGCAAGTAACGGGGCAGAAGTGAAGCGCTGCTTTAACTCAGCAAACGATGCTTCACAGTCGGCGGACCACTCAAACGCGACTCCCTTCTGTGTGAGGCGAGTCAGAGGTGAGGCAAGCTTGAAAAAATCCTTTACGAACCGTCTGTAGTATCCCGCTAACCCGAGAAAGCTTCGAATTTCACTAACGGATGCAGGTCGTTTCCACTCGACAATGGCCTCTACCTTCTTCGGGTCGACTGAAATGCCTTCCGCAGAAATGATGTGCCCTAGGAAAGATACACTGCTTAGCCAAAATTCGTACTTACTCAGTTTCGCATACAACTTGTTGTCTCGAAGGGTTTGTAGCACGGTCCGCAAGTGCTCTGCATGCTCTGCCCCGTTCTTCGAGTACACCAAGATATCATCAATGAACACTACTACAAATCGATCGAGGTACGGCCGAAACACTTGGTTCATCAAATCCATAAAGGCAGCAGGGGCATTCGTCAAACCGAACGACATTACCAAAAACTTATAGTAGCCGTAGAGAGTGCGAAAGGCTGACTTCGGCACGTTGTCCGGCTTAATTTTGAGCTGATGATAACCCGAACGGAGATCGATTTTCGAGAATACTGTCGCAGCTTGTAACTGATCAAAGAGATCATCTATCCTGGGAAGGGGGTATTTGTTTCGAACAGTTGCCTTGTTTAATTCTCGATAGTCGATGCAGAGTCGCATCGAGCCATCCTTTTTCTTAACGAACAATACTAGTGCACCCCATGGAGAGACACTAGGCCGGATATACCCACGGTCAAGCAATTCCTGTAACTGAATTTTTAACTCTTTTAGTTCTGCCGGTGCCATTCGATACGGAGGTTTGGAAATGGGTTGGGTTCCTGAAAATGTGTCGATAGTGAACTCTGTCTCTCGATCGAGCGGCATACTGTAACACCCCGTTCCGCTCAAGCGGACTGCCATTTCAAACGGCAATAGTGCAGCTGTCCCGACCCGCTTTGCCTCGAACGAGAAGCAAAGGATATCCAGACTTGCCCCTACATGAATCCGACTTGGACTTTCAGAGGCTCGTTTGACGTATCGCTCTACCGAGGCGAATCATCGCTAAGGTGGGTGGCTACGGTGAACTTGTCTTTGCTTAGCCAGCACACATAAAAATCTGGAATATTTATGCTAGTCGCTAGGTGATTCACCCCCCCTGCATGCTAATAAATCCAACGCACCTAGCTAAGGGAATAATCCCAACTTGTATTGCTTGCTTGAACATGGAAATGAAATACTGCTTATATTCAGACCCTCGCATGCTAAGTCCCTTAACGGTTTCATCTCTCGGCTTACCTTCGGGTCCGAGCAAACGTGCCTGCTTATGTTCCTTAGAAACGCATGCTTGTCTGCTTACGAACGTCTAGCGTTATTGTATTGTGCATGCATTTTTGTTTAGCCAGGAGACTATCAAATAGTCCTTCTGTGCATTTGAACCTGCAAGTATTCGGGACCGTTAGGTCACCCAAGGCAAATCCCCGAACCAGGGGAATGCATCAAGCAAGAATGGGTATTTGAATGTGAATCACACTTGAATGATAATCATGCCATGTTTGGATCTGAATGAGGATCGTGTTTGTACTGTTCGAATCCCAGCTCGTGGAGCAATGTGCTCGTTCAGAATAAGTTTGTGTGTTCCATGATTATCATGTTAAGCTTTGGATTTGGATAGACCCTGACCTGCATGTCGCGGACAACCTGTGCACAAAAATTTTTGGCTTCCGCGGACGGTTACCGGGGCACTGGGACCGATCCGATCCGGGCGAAAGAGTTTGTATGGTCGTTAGTCACGGACGGAGTGTTATGTAGCGGGGCTCGCCACCTGCGTTGCTATCGCTCTTAGTCCCGAGACCATAACCCGTCCATAATGGCTATGCCAGCGACTTTCGTCATATAGATAAGTCATCCTCGCTTAGCGGCTATCCGCGTGCGAGTCATTGCATAGCATCAATGAACTGAACACCTGAACGATCTGAAAATAACGACCCTCATGTTTGCATATGCTATGCCTCCTGAATGTTTATACTTACCGTGCTTAAATTAATCATGTTTGCCTTGGACAGGGAAGGAGAAATGGTAAGTTGGTAAGTCTCGCCGTGTTTTCTTAAATATCGCACGACGCACTGCCCGACACGTTAGGCTATTCAATGTTTGCATGAAACTGATCCTAAGGCAACTAGAAAGAGAACTTAATAGTTGTGCACGGAACTTATATTACGTGTTTGGATTTGTCGAGCGGGCGAGTAGCTTCCCCACCAGTGCATTCAATGTACTGATAATCTACCAGTTTGTATGCAGGGTGCGGGAGAACCTCGTTCGGTGCGGATGCCCCCTTCGTGCGTGCTAAGGCCAGGAGTTCCCTCTGAAACCTTACAACGGTGCGTCTGGGACTGAAGCACATATACAAGACATAATATTGGAGCGTCGCCTGAACATCGCCTGTACAATCATTCCACAATTGTATCCACTTGGCACGCTTTTATGTATGAGAGAGAGGCTTGAGCGACTTGTAATCTCGGCTATACGCCGCCTGTAACACATGTTCATATCAATAAAAGAGCTTGCTTTACTTTAACTTGTGTTTCAATGCTTCCGCTATATTGTCGACTCAGTGAACCTGTTATCAAATCGCTATGCGTTTATGACTCCGCTGCTCTCGGACAATCTGTGCGACTCTGTGGCTAGAACTCTTGCCGCCAGCCAATGAACCATGGCCTTGCACGGGCGTGGATCACGCTCGTGCGGCATCACGCCCGGATGGGTTAAGCGATCGTTCCGCGGGAGCGCTGGCGAGGGTGATTCCCGCCTAGCGGGAACGGCCGATTGCCTGCGGGAGATCGGGGCGTGACACATACCGGGCAACTCGTCGGAGAACACATCAGGAAAATCTGCCACAACGGGAATGGACTCAACGTTTGCGCAATCTTGCCGAGTGTCTCGAACGGAAGCCAAGTACCCTATACAGCCGGAGTGAATCATCCGTCGAGTAGACATCACTGATATCACCATGCAGGCATTTGACTCTTCTGACTGTGGACTGCACGAATAGCAAAACTCGATCTCGCCAGAAAGACGAAACATGACTTTCTTCTCCGCACAATCGATAGTAGCAGAACAAGCGCCAAGCCAATCCATTCCCATAATGATGTCGTAGTCCCCTATGTCCAGAACTATCGCATCAAGTGACAATTTTCTTCCTCCGATGCAAATGTAGCCATCACGACAAACTGAAACTGCAGACAAGCTCGTGCCTGACGGTGTACTGACGCTAAGCCTTAGGCCTAACGGGGTTTGAATGAATTTATGTTCTCTAGCAAAGTTTGTTGACACAAAACTATGTGTTGCACCAGAATCAAACAATACTCGAGCAGGTACATCATTAAAGAGTAATATACCTGACACCGTCGTGTTTGATGCGAGTGCCTCATCCCGAGTCAGAGCATAGACCCGGCCTTGAGCGTTCTGAGGTACCGTCTGATTCGTTCGAAGTACTTGCCCCTGGTCCTGAGGCGCCCAATTTTGTTGCTGCTGGTTAGGTCCACCTGCCCGACAGTTCGCTGCCATATGCCCCTGACGACCGTACTTAAAGCACGATCCGTTGAATACTCGACAGTTCCGAGCGATGTGTCCAGTACGATTACATCGGTGACAAACAAGCTCGCCACCCTTACCCTGATTTGCACCCTTGTTACCGCCGTTATTGGAGCGCTTAGGCGCATTGTTACCCCCTGTATTGCTAGGACGCTTGTGATTGGAATTTTGCACAGCGTCGGTGCGAACTGGTGGGTACTGCGATTCAAGGGATAGTGCGTGGTTTAGGGACTCACGCATGGTGCGGTATTGAGAAACGACGATGTGAGCACGAATTGAAGGTCGCAGTCATATCTCAAATCTTCGTGCACGTGTCTCTGCATCACTAATATGAGACTTAGCAAACTTAGCAAGTCTATTGAATTCTGAAGCGTACTGCCGTACGGACATGTCTCCCTGCTGCAGATGAGTAAACTCGTCTTCCTTCTCGCGGCGGACGGCGGGTGGAAGAAACTCCTCTTCGAAGGCCTTACGGAACACTGACCAAGAGATAATCGCTGTGCCACCTTCACTCAATAAAGCTTGTTTGTGCACGTCCCACCAATCATGGGCGTTTAAACGGAGCTGAAGTTGGGCACAAGCGACTCTCCTGGTTTCGTCCATACGGAGTACTTCGAAGTGGTCTTCTAACTCCACCAGCCAATCCAACGCCACAGAAGGGTCTTCGGTACCCTTAAAGGTAGTATGGCACATTTTCTTAAATTCTGATATCTGTAGGATGGACCCCTTATCATCTAAAAGTGGAGGTTTTGGAGAGCCCTGCGGTCCCGAAATGTCAGCTATAACTGGCGCTGCCACGGCGGCCGCGGATGCAGAATGATTGCTGGCGGCTAGCGTCGTCACAATCGTTTACAAGGTATCCATTTGCTTCTGCTGCGTTTCGGCCTGAGTCCGTTGCGCCAGAAATTGTGCTTCTATTCGAGACTCGAATTGACTCTGTCGTAGTTCGGCTTGCCTCTGTTGCGTTTCCATCATACGCAACATTCGTTCGAACGGATCAACAAAGGGCGCGACAGCCGGACTTCCTGAGCTGCCCGACGTACCAGAACTACTGCCTTGCACTTGCGCCACCATCTGCGCCTGTGCACCCGGCTCAGAGGCCGTTCATTCAAAGAAAAGCAACTTGTATCAGTCTCAAAGTATATTATGGACTCACTATATGGAACGCATCTCATTTTGCACCAATTGATTTCAAGAGTTAACTCGGACGGGACAGGGTCATCTTATGAAAACTTTCCGACTCGAGATCAAAGGATCTGAAGCTATGCTCTGATACCAATATGTCACGCCCCGATTTCGCCCAATCGATAATCGTCCCCCGGGCGTGATGCCGTGCACGCATAGGACGCGCGTGCACAAGGCCTGGGCATAATGATGATCTTTAGAACATAAGCAACAGAGTACGCAAGTAAGATAACACACATTGAGGCATAGAAAAGTTTCCTTTTTATTGATAATGAACATCTTGTTTACAGACTCTTGACCCAAAATGAGAAGGATGCCACACGGGCTTACAACTTGGATACAAAATGAGATAGCGGATCCATACATTACATCCCTTACTTAAATTCAAAACACCAAAACACCTTGGGTGCGAGTCAGCACCATCGCCTTGTGGCTTCCAAAAGTAAGAACGAGCTCCTTGCTTCTTATGTACTGGAGCTACCAAAAGTCACGACACGAATGCGTCTCGATTCAGGAAGAGGTTAGAGAAAACTTCAGCTCCTCCCCGCGTCGCCTTGGCTCGGGGAACCTGCTGCAACGAGGGTCAGTACTTCGAAAAGTACCGGTGAGGGCGAGCTAACCCAACTTAACAAAAATCTACAACGAGTTCATATGAGCATGCAACATTTATTTTCATGTGATTTATCTATCTTGCCTTAGTTCAATTTTTCACATAAGATAGAGTAAAATAACATAACCAAATGTGCCACCGCTCGGTGACTTTACCTGTACCGTCTGAGCCACCTGTACAAAACTTACCATGACCTTCCCTGCCACGAAGACATAGTTAGTCTGCACAGTTAAATATACATAGCAATCACTTGGTTGGACTTGGGATGGGTCGGCTGCCATTCCGCCTCGGGTAGCTAGCCCTTAGCGGACGCACGGACCCATCCAAATGCTAGGACTACACTAGCAAATTGTTCTACCCGGGACGAAGCGGTCCCAGTGCCCCGGCGACCGTTCGTAGAACGATATCCCTTGTATACAAGTTGTCCAAGACCATGCCACCACAACCAACTAAGTTATCACATGAAGCACATATTCAAGCAAATACAAGCAAGTAAACATAGTGTATTTTCCATAGTCTATGCTACTTTGTGTAAGGATCACATTTTCCTTCCCATTTTGTACCATACCATGAACAGTTATAGATAAATGAATCTAACTACAACTTAACACAGAAATAGTTAAGATATATGACGGGCATGCACGTTCCAGTGTGATCATTCAGAATAATTCCATATGACAAGCATTATTAGTGTTTTAAGCCTACTTCTTTTCTATTTTGACTCAGTCATATGTGTTTTAGTATCGTTTGATCGGGATGAACAATGAGTCAATTTATTTAGAATGCAGACTTGGAAGAAGGGAGCTAATCGAAATAAAGCCACTCACAAGTTAGTGAAGTAGGAGAGAAAAGGAAGAGCTTTAAGACTCCGCACGAGCGTCGTCTACCCGATCACCTGTACGCACCAACAGACGATCAATATCTGTCACGCCCCAGTCCCAAAATACCTTGGGACTAGACACGTGGCAATGGCCAGCAGTACGCACCGATGGACTAACCCAATATAATGGATCCATCAGGGCATACTTAAGCTGTAAAACAAGTCTACGACAATCATGGCACAACTAATCCCATCCACACAAGATATAAAATATGATCCACAGAATAAATAAGGAATGTAAATTATCATCAAGTCTCACAAAGTACTTCGGGAACAACCCGATAAATATCTAGTACAATGGTTTCACAGACCAAAAAATAAAAGACTGAAATAATAAATAAAACTGAGCATGAACATGGATGCTCAAGAGAAGTCTTCAGCTAAGACCTCGTCCTCAGATGGTGGTACGGCTCCTGGATCGGCTCCTCCTGCTGCGGTCCCGTAAACCTCGGGGTAAACCTGGTCTGCAAAATCTGGGAACAAAATCCATATCCAGGTTCTCAGGGGACATAGCAAGGTACAGAAAATAATACAAGCCAGAATATAAACAGTGCAGCAAATAATGAGATAAGCAGGGTAAGTATGTAACATCTGTATAAATGCAAGAGAGAATATCAATAGTACTCAGGTTGAAATAACTACAATCCCTGTGTAGGGGAGCCGGTAGTAGTGGTGTCAAGAGGTGGTCTAGCTCAGCGGGATACTGAGTAGCCGGCATAACATAATCAACCTGTAGCCTGTGAATCTATCCAGCAATAGATGGAACAATAAGGGAATACTAAAATAACCAGCTAAGTGATATGCAAGATGAGAGCAGCACTAGAACTCAGGCTGAAGCATACTACAAGCTCTGTGTAGGGGAGCCGGTAGTAGCAGTAATAATGAGTAATGGGCCAAGCTCGGGCTTCAGAGTCTTGGGCCTCACAATAGTAGGGGTGTATTTATATGATCAGCCTGTAGTCTGTGTGTCTCTCCCCACCCAATGTAACCACGCAAATCATGAACATAACGTCTCACGTCCATGTCAGCGGGGTCATAACTAATGCACAAGTCATAATGTATCTAGAATATAGTATCTCTATAAGTCCTGTATCCTATACAGAATCACCACGAATATCTCGGGAAGATCCTGTCTCATGATCAGTGTCCAGTGTCCTGGGTCAAAGTGTACTTGGTAAGACAAGTACGAGAATATAAAGTGTCACGTATGTCCATATCTAAATGATATTACCCGACACCGCGTACGATGTGGGCACCCGACTGATAATCGGACGCTAAGTATGTCAAACGGTCCTAGGTTAAGCATGCACAGTAAATATATAAAGTAAGAAAAATAGGTAACAATACTGCAGAGATGGCAAGGTACACTTGCCTGATGTTTGAATATCAACTGTCGTCCTGGTATCGGTGGATCCGGTAGGTGCTACTCCAAAAGCTGTAATAAACATCACCAACAGTCTCAGAAGGTATCAAACTGCTAGAAACGCCTGTCCTTACGTCCAATTTGGACACAGGGGCAAAAAGGTTATTTTCGGGCCAAAGAGGGTTCCATATGTGGCCCACTTTGCACCGAAAAGCGTGCCGAGGGTAACAGTCTCTAAATGGGACAAACTATGGGTCAAACAATTCTAAATGTCAATACGATCCCAACGGTATGTCCAAATTTGGATTTTGATGAGCCGAACATAATTTGGTCCAAAAGTCAACTGTGAAGCCCGCCAATTGGCGATCTGGTCAACCGTCTCAGAAATGCGTGAAAATTGGGTCACGGGACCAGCGTGTTACCACGAGTCAAGTGGCGTAAGTTTCGTCGCAATCTGACAAGCGTGCACAAAATACGCGCGAGTTCCACAAAAGTGGCGACACGGAACGTGTTCGCGGATACGGCCTGATTCTGGCGCGCACACGCGTCCAAATCAGTCCCCACAAATTTTTACGGGTCCGATTATGCTGCGTGCACCATTCAGTACACTTGGCACACGGCGGGGCGGTCCCGTTTGGCGGGGCGCGCTCCGATCTCCAACTTTTAGAAAACCGGAAAAAGTGGGTGCGCGCAGTTTTGTGACGAATACAATTTTGTCCACAGCAACTAATAGCACAAAGTTATTATACAAAAAATAAACTAGGTCATGTAATCTACAGGTATCAAAAAGAATCACCGAATTCGGATCTCTGTGGTGGGAGATACGAACTCGGCAATATGGGTGGTCATTCTGGAATTCTGCGATTGCAGAATTCCGTCTGCTCGCGCTGACTTGGGCGCTGTTTTTCA